>CM035595.1:32368061-32702923 GCA_020423425.1 Chrysopa pallens | reverse complement strand
CATTGTCTAATCAACAAAATAAACAAAATATTTTAGTATCCTCAGGCGTTTCTCAAAATGCTATTGGCAGACAGGTAGTTAATCAACAACCTGATGCAATTATTTTATATTCCGATGACGAAAACAGTTATGGCTCACTTTCAAATCAACAAACCCAAGATAATATAATTGTATCTTCAGATGTCTCTCAAAATGTAATTGGAAATGGTCGGTTCGTAAATCAACAAGCAGATTCAAATATTTTATATTCTAATAATCAAAATAGAAACGGATTTGGATCATTATCCAATCAAAAACATATTCTTGTATCATCAGGTGTCTCCCAAAATTCAGGTGGAAACGACAGATTGGTAAATCAACAAGTTGACTCTGATATTTTATACTCTAATAATGCAAATAGCAACCAATTTGGCTCATTATCAAATCAGGGAAGTCAAGGAAATATTCTGGTATCCTCGGATATCAACCAAAACGTAGTTGGAAACAATCGATTTGTAAATCAACAAGCAGATTCAAACATTCTTTACTCCAGTAATGCAAATAGTAATGGCCTAGACGTCTTAGCACATCAACGAAATAATGAACATGTTTTAGTAGCATCTGATGCCTCGCAAAGTGTAATTGGCAGTGGTCAATTAATTCACCAACAAGCAGACTCAAATATTCTATACTCCAATAATGCAAACAGTAACAGGCATGGCTCTTTACCATACCAGAGAAATCAAGAAAATATTCTTGTATCTTCAGATGCCACCCACAATGTAGCTGGAAGCGGCAGATTGGTAAATCAACAAGTTGACTCAAACATTTTATACTCTAGCAATGCAAATAGAAACGGGCTTGGCTTCAAATCAAATCCACGGAATCAAGAAAATATTTTTGTATCTTCTGATGCCTCCCAAAATATAATTGGAAGTGGTCGATTAGATCATCAAAAAGCTGATTCAAACATTTTATACTCAAGTAATACCAACAGTAACGGGCTTGGTTCCTTATCAAATCAACGAAATCAAGAATATGTTTTAGTGTCTTCCGATGCCGCCCAAAATACAAATGGAAACGGTCAATTAGCTTCACAACAAGTTGACTCCAATATTCTATACTCCAGTAATGCAAATAGTAAAGGGCTTGACTCCGTATCAAAACAACGAAATCAAGAAAATATTCTTGTATCATCTGATGCCTCCCAAAATATAATTGGAAACGGCAGATTAGTAAATCAACAAGTTGACTCAAATATTTTATACTCCAATAATGCAAACACCAACCGATTAGGCTCATTATCAAACCAAAGAAGTCAAGAAAATATTTTGGTATCTTCCGATGATTCTCAAAATGCAATTGGAAGTGGTCGGTTAGTTCACCAACAAGCTGATTCAAACATTCTGTACTCCAGCAATCCAAATAGCAACAGAATTGGCTCCGTAATAAACCAACAAAATCAAAAAAATATTATGGTATCTTCTGATGCCTCCCAAAATATAATTGGAAATGGACGAATTGTTAATCAAGAAGCAGATTCTAATATTTTATATTCAAGCAATGAAAACAGTAACAGATTTGGTTCCTTATCAAATAAACAAAATAAAGAAAATATTATAGTATCGTCGGGCGCTTCCCAAAATTCTATTGGAAATGAAAGAGCTATTAATGAACAAGCCAATTCCAACATCTTATACAGAAACGAAGGTAGTTCTTACAGTCATGGTAATCAACAATATTTAAGTAGCTCATCGAATGCAAATCGTCAACAAGTTTATGGAAGATATTCTCCACTCAACTCTCAACAAAGTAGCTTTGAATCCGCTCAATATACACAAAAAGGTGATTATCAAAATTATCGAATTGGAGGCCCACAAACGTACCGACATTACGTACCGAGACCCATTACAGTGGCTGGTAATGAACCATTAATTGAGAAGCGAAATTCTGATGAACAAAGTGTTAAAAGTACGATTTTTGTACAAGATCGTATTAATTCAGACCAAATATATGAAAATGCTCAAATTGTTTCAGCTTATGGTGCTGATCAAGATTATTATATAATTCCACAACCAGCAATCATTCCAGTTAGTCAAGTTAATCAAGATATTATTAATTCTAATATAATTGCTGATGAATTATTATTGGATCCAATTTTAGATAATCAACAAAATTTTGATAATCAAGAATTGATCTATATCTATGGAGACAGACCGCATTTAAACAATCAACTTTTTGCGGACAGTCAATCATTAGTACAATCAAATAACGGAAACCAACAAGTTTTTGTTGGTAATCAACAATCGATCTTATTAAATAACAATAATCAACAAGTTTCTGGAAATATTAATTCAAATGTTAATGTTTTGGAGAGACAAAATATAAATGGTGCATCAAATGAAAGAATTCATATTGATAATCAAGAATATTTAAGATTAAGAAATGGAAATCAACGAATAAACGAGAATATTAACTCAAATATCAATGTTTTGGAGAGACAAAATTCGAATGGGGCCTCAAGGGAAAGAATTAATGTTAACAGTCAAGAATCTCTAAGATTACAAAATGGAAATCAACGAATCAATGAGAATCTTAACTCGAATATCAATATTTTGGAGAGACAAAATTCTAATGGAGCCTCAAGTGAACGCATTAATATCGGAAATCAAGATTCTATTAGATTAATAAATGGAAATCAAAAAATTAACGAAAACATTAATTCAAATGTTAATATTTTGGAGAGACAAAATTTAAATGGTGGTTCAAGTGAAAGAGTTAACATTGGCAATCTAGAATCTCTTAAAGTTAAAAATGGAAATCAACAAATCAAAGAGAATGTTAACTCAAATATCCATGTTTTGGAGAGACAAAACGTAAATGGTGGATCAAGTGACAGAGTAAACATTGATAGCCAAGAATCTCTTAGATTAAGAAACGGAAATCAACGAATCAACGAGAATATTAACTCAAATATCCATGTTTTGGAGAGACAAAATATAAATGGTGGATCAAGTGAAAGAGTAAACATTGATAGCCAAGAATCTCTTAGATTAAGAAATGGAAATCAACGAATTAACGAGAATATTAACTCAAATATCCATGTTTCAGAGAGACAAAATATAAATGGTGGATCAAGTGAAAGAGTAAACATTGATAGCCAAGAATCTCTTAGATTAAGAAATGGAAATCAACGAATCAACGAGAATATTAACTCAAATATCCATGTTTCAGAGAGACAAAATATAAATGGTGGATCAAGTGAAAGAGTAAACATTGATAGCCAAGAATCTCTTAGATTAAGAAATGGAAATCAACGAATCAACGAGAATATTAACTCAAATATCCATGTTTCGGAGAGACAAAATATAAATGGTGGATCAAGTGAAAGAGTAAACATTGATAGTCAAGAATCTGTTAGAATAAGACAAAATGGTGGAGAAAATTCCATTGAACGTATAAATCAACAAAATAATCAACGTGTTACGCTATTAACAAACGAAGATATTGAATCATCAATTGCATGTAACGATGACCGCTCTGTTTTAAGCGTTGTTAATAATCAACAAATTGTGTCAAATGAAATTGTTAATCGTATTGGTTCTTCTCAAGTAATCAGTTTAAATCAACAAAATCCCGAATTCATTGTATTGACACCCGTTGTTGAAGAAGTGGTACCAGTTGATAATATTCAAGCAACAATAACCTATAACGAAGGTGGTCGACAAATTATTGAAGAAATAAAACCTGGCAATGAAAATGGTGTTCAACATATTCGAATTACATCAGTTGAAGAAGACGATTGTGGAGATTTAGTTACACATCAATTAAATGCTGATGTGCGTACTGTTATACAGAATGACAACACTCAGAATCAGCAACAAGCGATAACAATTGTAGAAAATTTACAATTTAATGAAAATCAACAACTACAACAACAATCGATCAACGATCGTAATCAAATAGTAATTCGAACTAATAACAATAATGTCGTGAATCAACAATTGAAACCCGTTGAAATTGGTTGCGATTCAGTGGAAGTTATAAGTAATGTACCATTTAGACCAATCGAAGAACGTCGTATCCAGTCTTTTTTAGGCGATTGTGGAAGCGACGTAAGCTTGCAGCGAGCTTCGCCGCTTCCACTACAAACAGTGACACAAACCAACGCTGGCGACGTAAACGACATCATAAATAATATATTTATACGAGAACAAACCGCTTGTGAACGCTTACAAAATCAACGAAATCAACAAAATCAATTGACATATTATGTTGATAACGGTCAAAGAACTATTCCCCCAACTGTACCAAAATTTGTTACCCTTAATTCTGGCTCAGTTTATGATGTAGGATCTGCTGGAAATGTTGTAGCTATTTCAGAGGTTGTACCCCGAACTGATTCAATTTTGGAGACAACTCCATTAATTGTTGATTCGATAGAACGAGATGTATATATTGGATCTGCAGAAATTGGACCAGCCTCAGCTTTGGATTTAGAAACGTTGTCATTTAAAAAATCCAGTATTAATCATCCAACGCCACAATCCCAAATTGTGCAAATTTCTCCAGATAATTTAGAACGTTTAGGCTACGATAAATATGTTCCAGAAGCAGAAACGAAAAAAGCACCAAAAATTAATGTAATTGATAATGATCGGGAACACCAAAGGCGTGCAAAAGCACAACGCCGACAACAAAATCGTGGTTTCTTGCCCTTTCGTAATGGACATATTCACGGAATTTATGGATCGATTGATCGGCAAACCGGCAGTGAAACGGCGACGTTATTAAATGCAGATAAATTTAGAGATATTGTAGCGAATGTTGATCCAAAAAGTCCAGTGGCTATACAAAAATTGCAAAAACCATGCCCACCCAAAGAATTGATAATTAGTGATAATATAAGAGCGATTAATGGATTTTCAGATTGAGTATGATGTGAAAATTAGTTGCCATTTATTTTAGTCCAAAATTTAAGGATAATTAATTTTGTAATTTTTTACATTATTTTATGTTAAACTTTGTTATTGTTTTTATGTAAATAATTTTTATACCCAATTTTATATTTAATATTAATCAATAAAACTTAATTTAAAAATAAATAAAAGTGTTGTTTGTAATCCTGCCAAAACATCGATTTCGAGTTTTCATCGGAAATACATGTTTGGAGTTGATCTGTGTGTGTGTGTGTGAATGCGTTTGGGTAAGTGCGTATGAGTGATATTATATGGGACGCTTTGTCGAAATTTGCTAAACTTGTCATTCTGCCTTCATGTTACCTCCAGTTGCTCAGCAAAGAATTAAAATCAGACCAGCGGATGTCCTATACTTTAACTGTATGATTTTCAGGTTTCTTACGTATTTCTCGACAATGGCTCCAATTTTCTTCACAGAACATTTTAAGCTATGCAACCATTATTTTAAACATTTCTTTGAAAAAATTCTAATAACGGAGTCAAATTCAACTAATCATATTTAGATTCATACATACTAGTGCACATACTTTAATTCACTATTTATTAATTTTTTGCATTACTATTTTCGCTTCTCATTTTGATTATTCACACAAGCATTAATCATTTCGCCGGCAATAACATTTGAAGTTTTTAACGTTTAATAACTTAAAAATTGTACGTTTTGATAAAGACATACCCTGCCACTTTTAAAGTACTTTCAAAAGTCTTTTAAATAAACCATTAATCGAGTGCAATTAGGTTTTTATCTTCGAAACCCAATTGTAGTGGATGGATTTCAATGTTACGTGGATTTTTTGAATTTCTTTATATATTAAATAAAAAGTTAATCATTTAAAATTTTCCTTTTTTAAACTTTTTTCTCCAATGGTTTCTGCATAAACGTTATTTCTAATATATGGGTATTCCTTTTACATATAAATTTAATAGGTTTTCAACGATAACATCCTTAATCTTTAAGCTCTCTAATCGAATTAATAATCATACTGCAGAGGATTTTAAGGGCTAAAGGGACGTCTAATATATAATTGCTTTGAAAATTTGATAATAACTATTTTTAAGGAAATGAAAAAATAATTTTTAATCCTAACTAAATTAAATTATAAATATAAAAATAAATTACATAATGTTTATATCCTAATATTGCAATGAGTAGAATAATACTATAATTAGTATAGAGTTTTACTTTGTGAAGTTCCATAACAAAGGTTTTAAAGAAATATAAATTCTGATTTACTTTGTTAAGTCCATTATGTATAAAATATTATGACATTTTCCGTCCTACAATAGACATTTTCAAAAAGCTGTTTAAAAAAGATAAAAAAAACTTATGGATTTACCACGGGAACTCAAAGCTTGCCTGCCTAGAATTTACTTTATATATTACTTATTTAAATGGAAATTTTTTTGTCTAAATTTCCAAAACAAGCCTCTTCAAAAAAAAAAAAAATAATAATAATAATAATAATAATACTACAGTTTTCAAAAAGAGTGCATAAAAAGAGTTATTCTTTTCCTACGCAATATATGTTGCGTAGTTTTTTTTATCACAAAAGTATTAAATAGATTTTATTTTTGAGTGTTTAGTGTTTTTTATATGTAGCGTTTGAAAAATTAAAAGGATTTTATATTTATTTTTGTGTGATTTACGTTCAATAAAATACAGTAAATTGAAGAGGTTTTCTGAGAGATGGAATTATTATGTAACTTACAGTATGAATTCATTATAAATTAAGAATAAATTATATTGTTTTGAAAATGGCTACACAACCGACAACGATCAATAACATTTTATAAATTTTAATAAATAATTTATAAAAAATAGTAATGGTTGTTATTGCTAAATGATAAATAATAAGTAAAATGGACTTCCACAATTTAACGCTAGATATAATGAATTAAATTTTCTTGAATCATACATAAAATCGAAATAGAATACAATTTATAGACTGATAACTATTTTGGAAAATTTAATTTACATAAATAATATTATAGCTGCGTTGTTCATTAGACCGGAATCATTAACAAATTATTTGGAAAAAAAGGTTTTACCTTATTCATATACGGCTAAATATGGAAAACGTATATAAATTATCTACATAAATTTTAATGGTCTATAGTAGATTAACAAAGAAAGAAAAAAACAGGGATGTGCCGAATGGCACGTCAAAAATGGAGATCCTCGAATAGCCCGTATACGCATTATAAGTGTCTAGATCCGCGGATACGTGTATGCATACGAATCTGAACGTTTGAACTCAATCAAGCAATGTAATGTTTTTAATTTCCTTAAAATGTGATTGTTTATTGAATGCAATTTGAATCACTATAGGTAGTGGAATTACTAAGTAGTACCTTACGATAAGGCAGTCCTTTATAAAAATTACCACTTAGCTGGCTACAACAAGGCATGAAATATTGAATTTTTGCCAAATTTGCAATTTTTAAGAAATAAAAACTAATTTAATGGGATTTAACAGTACTTTATTGCTACATTTAATTCTAAATTAATATACCTAATAAAATTTAATATTGAAAAAGATCCGTTTATGATTCGCTACAAAAGAAACTGATACATATCTTTTATTTCTTGCGGATATCCGCGGATACGGATACGGATATCTGACACATGCCTAGAAAATACTAATAAAAAACACCGAGAAACACAAATATGTTGAAAAGTCTTGAAAGCGCATGTTCATAATAGCGGAAACATATGATAGATCAGAATTTCTGATCAGAAAATCTGGTGGTCAACGCACACTATCGGACAGCCATATAAGAAATTCTGATCAGACAATCGTAAGCATGTGTGCGCATATATACCATCCGATATAATCGGATTCGTATCAGTCCGATCTATGTACTTTTAGCGCATTCAATGAACTTTGATTGATTATTTATTTTATACTTTTTGCGGGAATATTGAAATGGATAATGATGACTTATTGTTAATCGCTTTATTCATTTATTAAATGCTCAATGTACTTCATTTAAAATTTTTTGTTAGTAAATAAGAGTTAATAAAATATTCTAATTTAAAAAAAAATGAAATAAAATTTTTAAACCACTCACAGTAGTCACAATGACGTCCGTAATAAAAATGACTGTGAATAACGGATATTTAAATTAATTAATTACTTTTTAACTACCAGATGGCCTACTTTAGAAAATCTTACGACAGTGTCTGATGTAAAATCAGATTGTCTGATCAGAAATTCTGAAGCTACTCCAGACAGCATTATATGTACTCGTACACCATACGATTTTCTGATTACAATTTCTGATTAGAAAATCTTACCGTGATAAAAAAATTTGATAGTGTGCGTCCGCTCTTAATAATAAAAATAATCAAATAACCTTTTCGTGACCTTGTGTTTGAACATGATCAAATTAAAATACTTTGTTTATTATTTTTATTTATTGTTGTAAGAAAATCCTTGTACTTGAGTCATTATTTTGTTATGAAAAAGAATTAAGTAAAAATAAATAATAATAAGTTTACGAAACTAATAACATTCAAGTAAATAGATGAACGAATTAAGATGGCCTAGAATTAATACAAATAAAAACAGTCTAAAACAAATTAAGTATTTTTATTATTATTACTGTTATAATTATATAATTAATCATTGGCGTAATTCATTTTAATTCAAGTAAGTAATGTACTTAATGGATTTAGAGTCAAAACAAAGAAGTGAATTAATTTTGAAATCCGCAGTCAAAATTATTTGAGGGCGGTTTTAATTCTATTTTATAATATCAATATAAAATTATAAGAATAAACATATAAGGCTTTACTGATATATTCGCAAAAAAAACCAAAATTTTAATTTATAAACTTGGACAGCATTTGGACAGCATGCAAAGTTTTTACTTGTAATATATGTTTGCTTAACACTATTCTACATAGTCGGTAGTCTAACCGACAAACTAGAATGGTCCTTTAACGCCTTCTGCATAGCCGGTTGTCGCTTGTTGGCAGTCGTAGCCATGCGCAGTAACTCGCAGTCGGTTATGGTCATATAAACAAAAAAAAATTTTTTATTTTAAGTATCTAGTTAGAAAGTACCGCCAATGGTATTAATTTGTTTCGAATTAATTAATTTTAATAAACAAATAATTAATGAATGCAAACTCTACAGTGTGTTTTTAATTATTTGCTTTATAGGTATTTTCAATTATTTTTTTTCATAAATTTGCTATTGTCTAAAAAAATTTTGAAATAAGCTACTTTATCAAATCGTTGCAAAACTTTTATCCGAAAGCATTGCGTGTCAGAGTTGTCAGATGTTATTGTTGTTTCTGAACGCCTTTTAAATATATTATAATAATGCATTAAATATCTTGACGCATTCAAATAGCTATTCAAAACATGATATCGCCAAAAAATAGCCAGAAATGATTAATAGCAATTTAGTATTTAAATTTATCTATTTAATCATATATTTTGCATTTAAAATGGAATTATTATTGTGCTAACAATTGCAACATCCTTTTCTTACTTATGCAGTTTATATAAGACTAAGTGTATGCAAAGTATGAATGTATGTGATGACTCCAAATATATTGTAGATAGTATATTAGATGGGTAGATAAGTCTTTGCCCTGGCACATGGCGCCACTAGAATTCAATTCATATGATTTTCAATTAGTACCAACCTTCAAAAGATACGTGTATAAATTTAGCTGCTGTTGTAAAATTAGTTTGTAAGATGATATTTTGAGTGAAGCAACTTTTGTGAATTTAAACGTTATTCGCACAGACTCAGACGATAGACACCGCAGTGGACGCCCAAAAGAAGTGGTTACGTCAGAAAACATTAAAATAAACCACAAAATAAAAAATCTGAAGATATAAAAGGAACGTGTTTAAGATTTGAGGATGCACATGGAATAATTTTCATCGAATATCTTGAAAAGGGAAAACTATCAACAGCGATTATTATATAGCCTTATTTGAGCGCTTGGAGAGCGAAATCGCGAAAATGACCACATTTGAAGAAGAAGAAAGTGTTGTTTCTCTAAGACAATGTACCGTGTGACAAAACAATGAAAACGAAATTGCATGAATTCGGTTTCGAATTGCTTTCCCATCCACCGTATTCAAATCTGGCTCCTAGCGACTATTTCCTGTTCTCAGATCTCAAGAGGAAAGCTCGCTGGAAAGAAATATTTAGCGCTATTGAAGAAATAATTACTAGGACTGAGAAATATGTTTTCAAACAATAATTTGCTTAAGTTTCTACTGCCACCATTTGAATCAAAATGTTTATAACTATGAAATATATACATACAAATAATGTCAGTCTTCTATGGAATTTTTTTCAGAATGCGTCATCCGAGAGAAAAGGGGGGAGAGGGCATATCAAAGGCTACGTGTTAGGCTAGATGGAAGATAAGGTTTTAAGCACGCTGAAACTGACAGAAAAAACTGTAGTAAATAAGAATCGGATATAATAATTAAAAAAAGAAAAACATACTGTATAAAAATAAAATAATATGTTTATTTTAGAAATGGCACTGGCAAAATTATTATTTTTTACTAAGAACGCTGTGTCAGTAAAAACTCTTATAAATTATAATAAAATAACACGATTTAAAATGTTATAAAAAATAAATTCTAATTAATAGTAATTATTAGATAATAAATAAATTAATTATACGTAAACTTTGAAATATTAAAACAATTATTTTCAATTAATATTTGTATCAATCGAATTTTTATAATTATTTTTCCAAAGTGAAAGTTTAATTCTAGTTTTTTGGTTTGTTCTTCTTAAGACTATGAAAATTCAATATTTTGTATTACTTTTTGGTTTGACGATTACAACTGTTATTCAGGTATGATCAAATTTTTTTTTTTATTGTGAAAGAAGTGAGGATATCAACTAACAGAGTTACAGATTAAGATACTCGGAATATGGTTGAGTATCAATGTTTGAAATATTTTTAATCATTATAATTCTTAAAATTCTATGCATTATGCAGGCAGTCCATATAGTTATAAAAACATGTACAATAATAATAATATACAGTCGAACCTGAGTGAGTAAGAACTGGGTAAGTATGAAATTTCTAGAAGTGAGAGTAATTTTTCAGGTTCCGCCATTTTAACCTTTATATGTGATGGACAGAAACATTTAAAAAATCGGTTCATTTGCGAATTTTTATAACTGAGATTGTTACTTACTTGCCCGTACCTCTATAAGTCACGGTTGAGCGTATTTCACATCTGCTATTAAGATGACTCATTCTTAAGCTTCGTGGAACTATTGCTTTTATGTTTTATGTTCCAGTACTTACTAAAATTGTTTTTGTATCGTATTCTATTCGAATGACAACATACTTTTGTCGAACTTAACACAGTTGAAATGTATCAATTGCGAAGAAAAGTTCGGTGCGTACTCATCATTTCAAAAACCCAAGTGTTGCCTTTAAGTGATAAACTTGAAATTGTGAATGCGTTTGACTGCAGGGAATTTCGGAATGAAATACAGAGTATTTCAGTATAAAAGGTATTTTAGATACCTTTTGTAAAATTATAAAATCAAAGGATTCTATTAAGTGCCTTGACGGACACGGAAATATTATTATATTATGAAATACATATGTAGTTGTAAACAAATGTAGTTCAAAGTGATTTATCTATTCGAATGACAGTCAAATATATACAAAATAGGGTGATTCATTGTAAATTTTGATATTATTTGTGAAACTTGATTTATTTGAGATTACAATTGAATTTTTTGTACATTTATCGAATTAATCCTTAATTTATATATATATATATATATATATATATATATATATATATATATATATATATATATATATATATATATATATATATATATATATATATATATTTGTATCTGCGCAACTCTAATAATATTACACTAATGAGCCATCAAAAATTAGCTAAAACGATATTCTATAGTGGCGAGTTGTAACTCAAATTTATTAGCATCAAATCTTCTCGGATACGTAATAAGAATAAAAACAATTACAAATTACTGTATTATGCAAATATGCTTTACAGGTGGTCGATGTATTTATAATAAAATTGAAATTTGCTATACAATTTGTCGGGCTCAATTAAAATAAATGAGGCTTTATTTCATTAAACATAGAATTTTTCCACCTAACTAAACTTTTGTTTGAAAAAATTATGAAATTAAAAAAAGTTTCCGTATGGTTACTGATTAGAATGACACTAATAATATATTTAATTAATACATTGATTAATTTTTTTTTATTTACAGATTAGTAATTGTGAAAAAAATTACCATCATCGTCGAAATTCTCATAGACATGGAGTAAATCATGAAAATTATACAAGAAAACGCCGTACAAATGATGAAAATATTGCACAAATTAATGAAAATTCCATTGATGAGGAAACAAATCAGCATGCTGACATTACGCATGAGGTTGATGATATAGATGATAGGTCATCTTACAGCAGTAGTGAAGATCGATATTATCGTGGTCGTAAAAGGTCACGATTAAATCGTATACATCGATATGATGATCATAGCGGCTCATTTGAATCATACGAGCTACCGCTACCACCGAGGTAATAAACGATCGTTTATGGTGAAAAAAACATAATTTAAATAGTAAATAATTAAGAATAAATTTATCATGCAGCTGCTGCATACATAAATGAGGATTAAAAAATCGACAGTGCATTTTTTACGCTGTAATTTTAATACGGTGTGGTGCGTTGGATTCATGAGAATATGTGGAAATTTTCTGATCTAGCCTAATTATGTAAAAATCCCAAATTGCATATGTGCTCAAGAAAAATGCATTTCAGAAGTGCATTTTGAAGTAGAGAACTTTTTAAGAATGTAAATAATGGTGAAAATGAGTTCAATTTTGCTACTCGAGGGTTTTCGGGATCGCTGAATACTACTCGGCGAGAGATTGCGGAGTACAACAAGTCAATATTACAAATAGTGTGAATTTTTTAAATATCCGCTATATCGGTTGAGTATTAATGTACAAAATACGTAATGATTAAAATTATGAATAATTTGTTACATTAGAATTATTAATTAATTAAATAACCAAGAAAAAACTATTAAAATTCAGCTCGATAACTTCTTTCAACTAATCTTGATAGCTGGCATGCGAGCAAAAATAAACTGATTAAAATTGTGTTAGTGTTTTCAATGTTTTCTACGTGTATGCATTTAAGTATCCGTTCTCTTTTATTTCATATTCACATATTTCACAGAAACATCTAGATAAAAATAACTCGAAGAAATAAAAATATAAATTGATATTGTAAGAGTACTTACTCGATCCAATATAAAACTTGGATAGCTTAGTCACAGGTTAAACGTAAGGACGAAAAAACCCGCAAACTCTTACAAACTCAACTTCAAATTTAACTAGGGTAAATTAATCACAGGTTGAACGTAATTGTGAAATATCACATCGGTAGGATTATCACAGATTGAAAGTTAGGTCCAAAACAATCCACAGACCTACACATCTCGACCCCAAAAATCATCTGTGTAGTTTAATCACTGGTTTTAATAACAAGGGTAAATGTTAGTATGTTTCATGAAAAAGAATATTTTAATAATGTGAATGTATCCTTTTTTTTTTTGTTACAGTAAAGTTATTTGCAAAATGTGGCGAATAGTGTTTATATTTATTAATAGTGTTTTTGTTTATTTATTTATTTATTTATTTATTTTTTTCGTTTTACAGAAAACCAAGATTTGAATACGCAGCAGAAAATCGTCCATTATTTAATTTACTTCTTGGTATTTTAGATACATTTAAAACAAACACCAAACAAGAAATAAGACGAGCAGAAGAACGTAAACGTCGTGTACAATCCCAATTAATAATTGATAATATCGGTGATCATGTGAAAAATTTAACAGCAGTTTTACTGACTCCAGTTAACGCCTAAATTATAAGTTTATACCATTGTAAATAAACATTCAAGTTCCAATATGTTAATTCTGTAGTAAGAGGCATTAAGCTATACTTTATAGCGGCGCTGAAAACATATTTTTCGGTTAAGTAGGTCCTTTAAAAATTGAATTTGAATAATATAGCTAAGTAAGTTAAGTGAGCATTGGTTTAAGGAATTCATAAAAACTTTGTGTTATTTTGGCCCGCGTTTGGGAAGGAGTCAGAACTTTTCTTCAATGTTATAATTTTAGTTTTAATTCAAATTGTCTTGTTGTAGACGTTAGGTGCAATCAGCAGTTTTTTTGTCAAGCTTTAGTAATTTATTAGTAAAGTTGTTAAATCATTTTTTAAGTGGCGTTGACACAAAAAATGAGATCACTACATTGAAGACAATTTTTAATGTATTATAATGTAATATACATTGTATGTTTAACAATTTACGCAAACCAATACCTAAACAAATAATCAACCAAATGTCATGAAATTTGGTATTTACAATCTGGACATGAAAAAGACTACTTGCCGAACAATTTTTCGGGAAAAATTTCTAAAGTAAAAATCAAAATTTTATTTTATATTTAGAAATGCTTTTTCGCAAAAAAATTTTTCGGCACATCCTCTCCACATTTAAATATTTTTTTTAAAGCTATTTGGTCCCGAAAATTCAAAAATTTACAATGTACATTAGAAAACGTCTATTGTACTTTAGAGTTTGTTTTTATTATATGGTATGGGTATAATTTTTGGTTTCATTCCGTTAGGTTGCCTGTATCAAAATTTAACTTCTAAATTAGTTACCGATTCGACAAGCGTGTTTGTTGATCTCGTTCCAGAATTCACGATTTGCGGTAGCTACATACTGTATTACATCCCTTCTCAGACTTACGAAAAAAATTTGCTCAACATATGTTTAATACATATCTCGATTTCACTGCACAAGTTTTTATATCTGCTATTTCTTGTGTTAAATATTTGATTCAATTAGTTAAAGAACGAATAAGAATTAAAACAAATAAAATTCGATGTTGATACAAAAACAAACAAAGCGGCGTCTAGACATTTCTGTTTTTATTGTATTGCCTTAGTTCGCAAAATGAGTAAGGTATGCTCAAATTATGTGCGTTTTGTTGGATCTTCAAAATTAATTGATTGGCTTTAAAGTTTTTATTATATTGCTTATTGATTACTTATAAGCTTTTTTGTTGTTGTAAATATAAAAATTTTTATACGATTTTTTTTAATAAAATATAAAATTATAATTTTTTTTTTAATAATTTGGGATTTTATCATTTTAAGGGATCCTAATTGATTACAGTGGGCTTTGAATGTACAGCTTTTATAGAAATGAGATATCTACAGCAAAATCTACATAGAATAAGATATTATTTTTAAAATGCCTACTTAGAATGTTCGGCAGATACAAAGTGGCCGAAAACGTGTATGGATTGAACTCATTGTTTTCTAATAAATGTAGTTAGATAAAAATAAATATAAAAAATGTTCCAATTCACTTTCATTACATCTTAAACTCAAATTACAAACAGAAAAATATATATTTTTTTAAGCTAAAACTTATGCTTAAATAATTTTAGAATACATTAATAGTGAAGAGTATGATTCCAATTTTATTTTACAAATTTAATTTATTTTCATACATTATTTAAATAAAATCTTAAATTATTTTATCGAATGAAATCTACTCAATGCCGTAAAGTATTTATATAATTGTAATGTTGGAATAGATTACTATGATTTTTGATTAAATTCTTATGCAAAAATAAACCTTTCACTGCAACTTATATGGCCTATTTTTCAAAATAGCTGCAATTGTTTTCTAGTGTTATTGCCAAAAAGTATTCCAAGTAGCAAAATATGTAGCAAAATTAGAGAATTAAATTGTTAAAAATTTTATTGATCACTTTTTAGTATATTATACGTTTTTATAGCGAGTTATTTTATAAGAAAAAAAGAACTTCTTAAAAATAAACTTATGCAATCAAAAATGGTAAAAGTAACGTTTCACAACTAGACATTTTAGAAATTTCAAAAAGTCTTATCTTCGTGCCTACTAATCGAACAGGATTCATATATTCAGATTATTCGTAGTTCAAAGCATGTTGCTAGTGATGAAATATTCAAATTTTTATATAACAAATAACTAAAAAATTAATGTTTAAAATGTAATAAAATTTGGCAAGCATAGTTTGAAAATAGGATGACATATTTTTATTACTACAGAAAATAAGCCGGAAAAACGTTGAAATGTGGAAAAGTGGTGGAACAGCTCCGCTTTTAAAAGTTATTGTTTGTACGTGTTCCTTAGACCTTAATAAATTATTAAATTTATTAATTTATTCGGTAATTATAAATTTAATTTATTATTTTGTTAAGGTGTTCCATAAATTTTTTTCGGATAGTGAATACTTTTTGAGTTATGTGCCATTAAGAGTGCCGATTTCACAATAAAAATGTGAGATTTGAATATTTGAATTTAATATTATGTCCGCATTTTGCCCTATGAAAAATCATTTTGAGGACAATTCGTAAAACTTAAATGTGTGAGTATGTGTGTGTAAATTTCTTACTTTTCTCTGTTAATTTAAATAATAACAAAAAATTACAAAAAAAAACTTTTTTTATGTAAAATGTTTTACTTTTTATTTTCTAATTCTTATCTTTTTGTGAATAATCGTAAAGGAACATTTCAATTAATAAATGCTGATGATGTGCATAGCTAAATCCTGCCTGATCTTGGATACCATCCTTGCTATGCTCTCACTCGGTACTGAAACAATTTTTTATCCCTTCTTTAAATCATTACTCAAATCACTTAGTCTGTTCAGCAAGCATTAAGTCAATTCACACATGGGTTAATAAAATATTACTACAATGACGTTGCGGAAGTAACTTTCCATTTATGTAAAAAATAGCTTTTATCCATCTTAGGAATCTATTCTTCATATACAGTTCCTGGGATAAATTTTTGTTTAATTCCATTTTTAGCTGTTACCAAAAATCCTTTTTCATCAATTTCCAAAGGTGGAGGTGTTTTTTGTGTAACAACTTCAAAATCTTTCAAAATATGTACTAATCCAACTTTTGTAGACATTAATCCAAAGCGAGCACCTATTCAAACAAAATTATATTTTGTAAAAATTAAACAATTGAGATTTATCAAAGATAAAAAAGGTGTATTACGCACCTATACAGTTTCGAGGTCCGTCACCGAATGGCATATATGTGCATGGTAAAATTTCATTTTCATTCATAAAACGTTCTGGATCATATACTAATGGATTTTTGAAATATTGTGGATCTCTATGCAACCCTTCTAACGAAATAACTACAGCAGTGCCTTTATCAATTGTAATATCTGTTCCCGGGAATGTGTATGTATCTAGGGCCTCTCGATCCAAAAATCCAAGTGCGGGATATAATCGTAATGTTTCTGAAAATAATTATTCAAATTATTTGATGTTTCGAAAAATAATTTTCATTATTTTATACCTTTAACACATGCGTCTAAATACTTCATGTCTTTTAAGCAATCGTAAGTGAATTTACCACCATTTTGTGCAATTATTGTTTGAATTTCTTTTCGTAATCTTATTTGCATTTCCGAATTGTATGAAAGTGAATATAATGTAAATGAAATAGCGGAAGACGTTGTTTCAAATCCGGCCATAAAAAATAAGGCCGCTTGTGCCACCAAAATGTCACCTTCCAATTCTGAAATTGGTTAATATTTATTTAGTTATAAGTTTTGATACTGGAACCAATCACCTATTAAATTTTGAATGAAGTAAACTTACTAAATGGAGGTTTATCATATTTGAAAGTTGTTGACAATTCATTGGCATCCTTTTCTTTAGATTTATCTTCGAGTGTTCCCTTGTTTTTCAATGTAATCAGTGCTTCAATTAAATCTGGTCTATTTATTTTATTTGCTTCTCGAACGGCCATTGTATTTAAAACAACTTTTCGCAAAAAATCTGAACCAACTTTGCTGAAAAATTTACATTTAAATATTTTTGCTAAAATTGGACAGAAAAATATAAATAAAAATTCCAGACTGCGCCTCAGATTAAATGTCAACATTAATTTTCCCATTTTTGAAAACTCCGCTTCCTTGTCGGTAAATGAATTCGCTTGAATACCATACGCTGTGGACACAATAACATCGGTTGTATATAATCGGGCCACTTCTTTGGTATCAATGAGTTCATTATTATGCGTTTTCACTTGTTCGGTTAATTGATCACCAACTTGGTCTAGTAATCCAAACATATTCTTCATTTTTCCAGATGAAAAGAATGGTGATAATTTTGATCGAATATAACGCCATCCAGGAATACTTTTCATTGAAAACATATTATGTCGTCCAATTTCATCACCTTCTAGAGCGGTACTTGATCTTAATATGAAATTATTAAAATCTTTGACTAAAACATGTTTAATTAATTCTGGATCACGAATTAATAAGTATGGACGCTGAAAAATGTATAATCCATAAACTCTTTCATTTGTCTTATTATATTGCTCACAGAAAAATGATGATATACTCTTTTTGAATGTTATGGCATCGTAAAAATTTCCAAATATCCAATTTGGCTCACTATATGATACTCCACGTTTCTTCCAATAATTAAATGATGATTTTAAATAATAATAAATAACTGTTAACAGCAGCGCTAATAATGTAAGCAGATCGGTGTCCCACCTCGAAGTGATAATTGCCATTCTATTTAAAAAATATTATTATTAGTAACGCTAATAATCCTTTTATTTCAATAAAGTTTTACTTCCTATGTATACTATTTATATGTTTTTCTAAAGACCAAATTTGCCATAAAGTGTTCATTATTATTCAGTAACTTTACAATTTCAAGTAGACAAACTAAGTAGACAACCAATATCAAGTAAGACATTAATTTGAGTACGGATTAATAAAGTCCTCAATAAACATTTCACTATAAAATTATTTGAATTTGAATACGCTTATATGTACTTTAACATTATTTGAGCTTGAAGCTTAGATTTCTAGCTGTTCTTTCTAGGATTTATAATTTTTTTTTTTTTAATTTTTTTAAATTTAATTTTTTTTTTAATTTGATGGGGCCTTAAGGCAATATCTATTTTTCATTCTCCATAAAATGGCACTGGTTGGAGTAGGAAATTTGGAAAATATAATATAATTTTATAGACCTACCTTTAATTGGTTCTAAACTTTTTAATATATTAAAAAAAAAAAATTAAACACTCAATATAAAATCAGTTTCACTTACTGAAAATTTTTTTAAATGTAAACGTGTTATATACCAGATAAATTAATTATAGACATATCAATCATTACAATGTCCAGTTTTTAGTTATCATGTATTTGTGAGTTATCACTTTTGATAATTATATTTTATCCATTTAAATAGTTTTTAAATACATTAAAATTATTATTTAAATTATGTTAAAAAATAGTATCCAGGGATGGATCTACACATTCTGTCGCCCAAGACAAAACTTTTAATTTTATTATAAAATAATATTTTCCACTTTTACTACTACTAAAATCTATGAAATAAGGTTTGAAAAGTGTGGAGTATAATATTTATATAAATGTTACTTAAATATAATTATATTAATTAGAGTAATATTTTGTTGTACAAATTAAGTAAAAATAAATATATGATTGTAGATTTGATATTTTATTGTAAACAAAAGTATTAATTGATATATTATTTCTAATAAATTACCAAATATTCATCATTTACAATTGTTGATTTGATCATTTAAATAGTACAAAATATTTATTTTTTCATGAATTTTTTGAGAATAAACGTAACCAGCAATGTAAAGAGCGTACATAGATTAGAATATTGTAAGCTATTATTGGTTTAATTTTTTGCCATCATATAGCAGGCCTCTGTTTGTCAGTTATCAAAAGAGGGATGCATAACATTCCCGGTTTATCAAATAAAATAAAATTTTTGGGTCTTACATTTGACAATAGTATTAAATGGATTCTTTATGTGCAAGACTAAATAAAGTGTGTTTTCAGGATAAGAGTAATAAAATAAGAATCGATATGAGTTCTATAATGTCTATTTATTATTCAAATTTTTTTTTGTTTGTCAAATTTTTATTTGATAAAGTCTTTGGTTGCATAAAAAAGTCATTAGAATTATATTTGGCCCAAAAAAAAACTGAAAGTTGCAGGACATGTTCACAGGTAGACGAATTTTGACAATCACGGTGGTTTTGCATTCGAGATCGTTAAGTTTTTTTTAAGAATAAAAATTATTTAATTCCAAATAATGTTAGTACATATCATTTTACAAGAAAACGGCGTGATTATGTGCACCCCTGTTGCAGTCACAAATGTGTAGATCTTGGACCTCGTAATTAGGCTATTCGCCTGTATTACAAATTTGTAAATTGTAAAACAATCAGTAGTATAATAGAAAGGGATTGATCGAGCTTTGTGACAGTAAAAACATCTATTTAATACTTATTCACATTCATTAGAAGAAGTTTTCTGTAAGCCTTGTACGCGAATTTTCTTTTTTTTTTAAGATAAATTATAGACAAGCACTTTTTGTTTGCTGAGTGATTTACATTGACTTCATCAGAAATTGAAGACAACCAGATATCCATAGCTATTCTGATGAAGTCAATTGATGGCCTTCATTATACATAATAAATTTGGGTTATTTTATAGTTAATATTATTATTTATCCATCTGTTTAATGTGAACCAGTACTGACGCATTGGTATTTTACCTGTATTGTACCCATTATAATATGTAAGTATGTGATTGTAATATGTAAGTATAACTTTCTGCTTATATATAACAATTCGCTTACGGGCTGGGCTGCAAGCATATAACATCATTCATAATACACTTCTAAAAATTTGTATATGGTTCATGTATAAACTTGTTCCTCCACAGAAATTCTGAAAAGTAGGCGGTTTCTTTTTCGACGCACGTAAACTTTTCAATTCTCCCCAGAAGCTTCAAATTTTCAAACATCCATTTTTTGTTGTTGTTTTATTAATAATAGGAAGATTATTTATTCTATAATAAATATAAAAAGCATTCTGTCCGCCACGTGATAAAACCAGTTGCCCATTGTCCGACAACTTGAAAGTGATTTATGAAATTTTTTACAAGTATGACATTCTTTATTTTTTACTTCCATGTTTAAGATATACTCATTAAAATATCATTTATAAATATACTTAAAAAAAATTTGTACAAGGCTTAGTTATGATTAATTTAAAAACATTTTTCTCTACAATAATTTTGAGAATTGGGCGTATTCTTTTTCGAAGCCCGTAAAAATTTGTCAGCCGTAGGATATAACACGATGTCTGTTGTCTAACAATCTTAAAATTGTGAAAAATACCACTTTTTGGAAAAGAGGAAAAGGATCTTTTTTGTTACAGGATGGATAAAATGGTTTTTCTATATGTTTTTTAATGGCTTTCCTAAAACAGTAAGAAAAAAACAGAGGTCAGTCAATTTCAAGCTTGTGGAACTCTCAGTTGCTTTGGATAAATTTACGAAGAGTAGAATGCCCAGTTTTTTGGTGGTGAGCTTTCGTTGAAAATTATGGGTTTTTTTCGAAATTGGTCGAAGACAAATGCTTTGGGATATCGTTTAATGATGATTCAAGATACAACCGTCCTTAACAAGACGTTAAATCAATCGAATATTTTTTTATTTATCGAATTACATATCTTTGATATTTTTTCCAGCCACAAATTCTCTATATACAAATTTGGTCCTATATACAGAGGTTATATGACGCTAACATCATTTATTTATTTATAAATTCCAAATAATAATACAAAAACAAACCATTCTGAGGACTTATTTTCAGTAAGGAAGAAATAATAATTAGTGACATAAATTTTGTCCATTTTTATTTTGAAAATAAAAATTTTATTAAAAATGTTATCAATAAAAATGAAAATTGCATTTGTGTTAATTGGTCTTACATATGTCTTACAATATCAGGTAAGTTAGAATTTTTTCTTTTTTAATGTGAAAAATGAGTCAATAAAAATAAACCTACCTATTGATAAAAAAGACTACCTCAGAAAATGAAATTTATTAAATCAAAATTATTGTATATAATGTTATTTCATTTGAAATAGTGCTAAAATCTAAAAGAAAATAGTTTGAATCGTGAAAATTGTTTCAAACAAAAGTTTAATTTTTACAAAGCCCGATTAATATGTAGTTTTAGAAGCGTGGATTCTAGGTTTACATGGGTATCGACTGATTTTTTTTATGGCAAGCTGAGATTATATAATGAAAAAAACTCAATTGTCGTTTAAAATAAAATTTTTTATATTGCTGTGATTTTAAGATCTAAAAAAAAAAACTAACACTCAAAGTTTTTTGATATAATAGTATAAACATATTTTTGTTGTTATAGTGAACGCATAGTGTGCCGAACATGATGGCCAAATCAACCGTTTTTAATTCTATTTTCATCACTCAGTTCAAAGTGTTAATACTAGTGATATATTTCCAAAAACTAAATGTTTCTCAAATAAAGAAAGCTCTTTTTATAAAAGCATTTAAGTATGTACAATCTTTTGATTAAATCAAAAAATAAAAACTAGAGGTCAACTTTAAGTGATTTGTGTGTCGAGCTACATTAGTATGTATACAGATCGATTTTCATTTCACTGCTAATATAGAAAACAGTGTTTAAATAAGGCTACGTAGAATATTGGTAGAATATATTATACTCAAATCTGTTAATATATATTAAACAATATAAGATTTTTACAGAAAAAAAGTTTGTACAAACAATTATGCCACTTTATCAAACGATATTACAGCGATTACATACAAAAATTGAAGTAGATTGGACCCAGGAATGAAGTTGTACAAAATAAACTTTTGGCCTCCTTTTTCATCCATTTAGGGGTAGAATTTTGGAAAATCCTTTCTTATCGGAAGCCCAGTATTTGGTTAGGCACCCATTGTTTACCCGATATTTGCTTTTTGTACCCGGTATTTGGAGTGTAACACCCTATATGGCTTTGGTATGTTATACCCGGTATTTGGTATGGATTCCCGTGACACGAAATTTTTTAATATATACCCGTTATTTATTTTGGAACACACGATACCAAAAGAACAGGATATTGGCTCAAAAATTGAAAATTATTCGAAAAATCCTAAAATTCTCTTTGATAATATTTACATGCTATTATGATTGTGAGTAAACACATTTATGTATTATATATTATTAAATGTGTTTACTCACATTGATAATATCATACATTTGTATGAATTAGGGTAATATTTTTATATGGATATTACAAATATTCTATATAGATTCCATATGTCAAAAGAAACGAAAATCAATCTGTATAAATGTCATCACAAACATTTGATATTACTCATGATGACAAATAAATTAATTCTAAACAACAAAATAATTTATTTATTTATTTATATTATATTATTATCAAGGTAAAATACATTTAATTTTTCTTCAGAATTGATAAATAATAGTAACTTGTTTCTTCTATTATACATAATACATAATTTATTTATTAAAACTATTACGCAATAAAAATATAACAGTATGAATTATAATATTAAGATATCTAAACAAAAATAATCTAGTCAAAATAAATACTAAGTTCTAATATTGGAAAAATTCATATAAAACAGAATATTGGTAAAGGTGATACAAAAACTAAGAGCTCGTACGTAGTTTTCACTTTAATCAGTTATCATAATCAGTTAATAATGGGCATATAACTTCTTCGGATGGATAAATAAATTTATTTTAGATTTACGTAGATTGAAAAAACAGGTTTGTATAATAGTTGCAAAAATGTATTTTCTACATTTAAATCATACAATTCAATAAATTTTGAACGTCAATATTTCGTTTATGTAAAATAGTAAAATAATATAATAGTTTAAAAAAACTAAAAAAACACGCATGCATGCGTAGTTCGCGCACTAGCTCTATCTTTATTACTCTCATGCAAAGGATCCGTTCAGATGCGTTCTGCAGCCAACTTCAGAGAGTTACCTACAGACAAACAAACATACGAGTGAAGCTAATAAAAGCGTGTTAAAAACTAAAAAAACACGCATGCATGCGTAGTTCGCGCACTAGCTCTATCTTTATTACTCTCATGCAAAGGATCCGTTCAGATGCGTTCTGCAGCCAACTTCAGAGAGTTACCTACAGACAAACAAACATACGAGTGAAGCTAATAAAAGCGTGTTAAAAAAGGATAGTTAATTCCATGTTTTTGAATTAAAGACGCTTCAATTTCAAGACAGTAATATCCAAATTTTAACTAAGTCATTGGAAATTAGGGTCAGTACACTTACCGTTTTACAGGCAGCATTTCCAGGAAACTGCATGATCTACAACTTTTATGTCTCACATTTTTAAGATTATACTTATCATTTAAAATAAATATATGTAAGAAACCGATGGTTTTTTGTCTTTAATTTTGAATAAATTAATATTTGATATTTGAAATGTACAAATAATATATAACATGTATAGACAAATTATTCGGCTGTATATGAATGCCTCTTTTAACTGGATTAATGAAAATACACCTACAAGCTAAAATTACATTAAATTTGATGATTAAATTAAAAATATTTGGACTATTAAACATTTATGAGGAAAGTCTAATTAAGATAACGGAGGAATGCAGTTTTGTACTTAATTTTACAAAAATATTTAGAGCAAAACAATATTATGCGTATCTTTATAAGACTTACCTCATTCATATAAAATTGAAGGAATGTTTGCTACTAGTTGTCTTGAGACTGGTTCAAAAGATTTCATTACTTAAAATAAAAGTCTGATAAAAATAATAAGAAGCATGTAAATTATTATTTCCTACTATACTTAGAACAAGTTTTTTTTTTATAAAAAGTTTCCTATCAAAACAAGTTTAAGTTTGTAAATAAAATGTAAATAATGTAAAAACCAAAAAAATACAAAATTTTTTTGATAAGCATCGAATCTAATAGTAACAAGGTAACAAGGACGAAAGCATTCGCTAACAGCCTTGAAAACTGATCAATATGTAAATAAATAATTGTATATACCAAAGCAAACGCCACATGCTTATATGCCAGGTCTGAATATTATATATGAATAGTCTTTGACTCTTTTTGTTATTTGTTTTCTATTTGCAATCTGTAGATACAATAAGCAAATATGTGGAGGATGACCTAGTGGCATTGATTTGTTATCCAGCGATAACAAAATATAATTTTTCTTCCAATTTATTATTATTTTGTAACTTTTAAACTATGAAATAATTAAAAAGTATAAATGCTGATGTGGCTATTGCCTAAGTTTGTACTAATATGGCGGAACATTTAATATGTGTGTATGTATAGAAATAATCGCAATTAAGTTAGCGTGGATGTTTAATTAAATTTATTTAACCAAATCTCAAAAAATTGCTTCCAAAATGCTCTATCAGGATCCGTAATTACTCCAGCGATTAGATAATTATTTAATTAATTGTTTGCAATTAAAATTACACTGGTTTCCTTATATCTCAGCTAATTAATACTTTTTTCTATATTTTTTAATTCAATTAATTGCTCGCGATTTGTTGTTTCGATATTCCATTGATTCAGCAATTACTTTTATTTATGCATAATTAATTAAAATTATTAATTACGATTTTAATAATCATCGTAAGACTATGATGACCTTGACGTTTACAAAAATTAAGTTTTTTCTTGGCAAAACGTGTTTATTTTTATTTTTATCCTGGCTTTGAGGTGAAAAATGACGAGAGTGTATGAAAATGAGATATCAATTCTTCATGTTTTTAGTAAAAACATTAACAAAAAATTTTTTTACTTTTATGATATATTAAAAATATATATAATGCATTTTATTTTTCATTTCAGAATTGTGAAGCTCGACCCTTAGGCAATAGTAATCTAAGTAAAATTGAAGATGAATTGGAAGATTCGATAGACAAAATTGAAGATGATTTTGAAGCTTCTATAAAAAGAATTGAAGATAGATGGCATGGTTCTGAAAAAAAACCAATTAGCAGTTCACTATCCGATGTAAGTATTTGTAAAGACAGATAGTGGTATTTAACGAATTAGGAGATGATCTATATTTTTGAGACCAGAAAAATGTACTCGATCTGACAAAATGGTCAATTGACTTATCTGAGACTAATATTTTACAATGCAGCTTATACATTTAAATATCTATATAAAACATTTTGGGGTAGTCTAATATGATACTAATTGTGGCCAATGCAGTTTGTATATTTAATTGGATATACACTTAATTCTACTCAAATTCCAATTTGAGTAAGCAGTGAGAAGGAAAGCAAAATATTTAATTTTTCTGAACATGTAAGAGGCCATCTACAAATAACGGAACTCTCTCTAGATACGAGAGGGGGGATGCTCACATGTTATATAAATAAGAGGGGTACAGTGGTGCGACCTGTCGTCATGTAACGCTGATACATTGGGTGTTCTAAAAGGGACTATTTCGAAAAATTCCACTACTGTGTACCACAACTAATATTCGTTCCAATGGTGTGGAGCTATAAATGCTAAATCGACCGGAAATATTTAACAAATTGGGTAAATTATTAACAGTGTAAACGTTCAGTGCCAAAAACCCGCAGATTCATACAATTCCAAATACATTAAAACGTGCTAGGTCGCCCCAATTGGCTGTGCAAATTTATCATATGGATATTATAAAGATGTAAATTATTCATAAATACGCAATGAAAATACAGTTGAGGCCTCTTTATTTTTGTAACTGTAGGGATTTTGAAGAATTTTTCCCAAAATTATTGTTTCTCTTATATTCCTTAAATATAGTGTATTATAATCCAATTCTTATTAAATAGTCTTTCTAATATTCAGAGACTATATGGGACAATATGATATACTCTTTATGCTTTATATTCAAAGGTATACAGATAATAAAGAGTCAAAATGTAATTAAAGATTAATATCTATCATTATTTATGTTGTAGGCAAAATATACTACACAATGATTATTGTTTTTGCCTACAGTATAAATAAATGATGGATAATTCACATTTGTATATTATTTTAATTAAAATCTTGTAACAAAGTTGATAACTTCAAACTTTTACATTTTTGTATGTCTTTAAGAAGGTCTGAATGTTAAATAAGACTATTTTTTGTTCTCATAGTATCGTACAATTTCTGGGTGAAAATCATCCAAACATCCTATTTATCTTCCTCTTCGCCTGAAGACCAAAGTTAAACATGTTCTTCATTTAAACTCTTTAAATCACTCAATAAATCCGTCTAATTTCCAGAATTTATTTTAACCATTTATAAACTAATATAGAAAATAATCGAGATTTTGATGAATATTTCTAGATAATCGTGACAATTGAGTTAAGGATGATTGAATATAAAACATACAATGGGTATTCATGACACTGGATAAATTAGTAACTTTGAATTTTTGTTTGTTTTAGGCAAAAAAATCAATTTCAGATGCTCTTGATAGTGCCAAGAAAAGTTTATCGCATGCATTTGATGAAATTAAAGGTAAAATAGACATTTAAATATTATTTTCAAATAAAAATTTTTCTATTTTATAAAATGAAATTTTGTTAAGATTTTTTGTTATTTTTTTTTTTAAATATAAAGTTTACATTCTAACTATTGTCTAATAATTTCAACATATCCTCCTTCAGTTTAATTTATTTCTTGTTATGTAGAATGTGATCATTTAAAAGTAAGATTAACAAATAAAAAAGTTAAAAATATCACAGGTGACCATGGCTGTAACAGCACTATATTATGTATAAACACATCCTATTTATGTATGATTTTATAATTAGATATATACTTAATAATAAAACTTTTGGTCAAACTAATTCTATACATTTATTCAAATTTTATGAAATTTGAGTAATATTAATAATGGATGCTATAAATTTTATAGTGATAATATGAATGTCTATCCGTTTGTCTGCCAACTGTCATATGCCAAATGTGGCATATGCCAAAACAACTAATCCGATTTAGATGCGAATTTCAACAAAGCACTCTCATTTATTTTCTCGGAAAATCCATTTATATATATATATATATATATATATCAAATTTAGTAGGATTAGATACTTTGTTCTCCAAAATTGGATAAATATTTAATCTTTTAGAGCAATCAAATTTTTTTGGTTTTCGTGACGTCATAAGAATAAAAAAATTAATATTTCCAATATCTTGGCTAAATATTGACCGATTGGAGTGAACTTTTTTTTGAAACCAACTAATTATACGTAGCACTTTTCAATTTTAATATTATTAATTCGGTACTTTTAACCAATATATGAAATATCATGAACAGGGTCTTCGTATCTGGTAACATATTATAGTCATGTTTAATTTAACCAAAAATTTGAAAACTACGACCCAAATTTAGTAGGATTAGATACTTTGTTCGCCAAAATTGGATAAATATTGAATCTTTTAGAGCAATCAAATTTTTTTGGTTTTCGTGACGTCATAAGAATAAAAAAATTAATTTTCCCAATATCTTGGCCAAATATTGACCGATTGGAGTGAACTTTTTTTTGAAACCAACTAATTATAGGTAGCACTTTTCAATTTTAATATTATTAATTCGGTACTTTTAACCTATATATGAAATATCATGAACAGGGTCTTCGTATCTGGTAACATATTATAGTCATGTTTAATTTAACCAAAAATTTGAAAACTACGACCCAAATTTAGTAGGATTAGATACTTTGTTCGCCAAAATTGGATAAATATCGAATCTTTTAGAGCAATCTAATTTTTTTTGGTTTTCGTGACGTCATAAGAATAAAAAAATTAATTTTCCCAATATTTTGGCCAAGTATTGACCGATTGGAATGAAATTTTTTTTGAAACCAACTAATTATAGGTAGCACTTTTCAATTTTAATATTATTAATTCGGTACTTTTAACCTATATATGAAATATCATGAACAGGGTCTTCGTATCTGGTAACATATTATAGTAATGTTTAATTTAACCAAAAATTTGAAAACCACGACCCAAATTTAGTAGGATTAGATACTTTGTTCGCCAAAATTGGATAAATATTGAATCTTTTAGAGCAATCTAATTTTTTTTGGTTTTCGTGACGTCATAAGAATAAAAAAATTAATTTTCCCAATATCTTGGCCAAATATTGACCGATTGGAGTGAACTTTTTTTTGAAACCAACTAATTATAGGTAGCACTTTTCAATTTTAATATTATTAATTCAATACTTTTAACCTATATATGAAATATCATGAACAGGGTCTTCGTATCTGGTAACATATAATAGTCATGTTTAATTTAACCAAAAATTTGAAAACCACGACCCAAATTTAGTAGGATTAGATACTTTGTTCGCCAAAATTGGATAAATATTGAATCTTTTAGGTAAACCAACTAATTTTTGGTCGTACTTTTTTGTCCGGCTATTGAGGTAACATCTTTTTATATGTCTCAAAGTTATAAATATAAAATTTAGCTTTTATACTATAACGAAAGTATAACTATAATTTATTAAAGTTTAGGGGAGTCTGGCAGGGGGTTGCAACTGTCATAAGTGTCCGGCAATGGATGACGAGATTTCTAAAGTTATCTCGAAGAAAATATAAAAAAATTGAGCTTTATACTCTAACAAATTTTAAGTACTATTTTATACACCTTTACTACCTGTTATCTGCCCAGGTAACCACAATCCAAACTCTATAATCGCTGGTAGTTGTTACCTGCATAGGATACATGTATAGAGAAGCTTTCAACTTTTATAAAATAACGAAGGTCTGGCCGTCGTGGACTCTTAGGCTATAAGTGAAACTGTAAAATAATTTTTTTTTATATTTCAAGAGTATTCAAGTGGATTATTACGCAATGAATAACATTTGATGATTTGTTAAAGACTGACTCAATGTTTTATTCCAATACCATAATAAATTGTTTTTGTTTGTAATCAACTGAACTTGACACATCAGTCTTAAAATCCATAAGAGAGTCGATGTTATTTTTCGTCCATGAACCTATTAAAAATACATATTTGAAATATAAAACGCAAAAAAAGAACCAGCGACATTAAATGTAATTGGATTAGCCTATTAAAACTGATTCATTCAGCACATTATTTGCAATAAGTAACTTTAGTAGTGTATATATAATTATTATATAGTTTATTGTATTAAACTATTCAGAGTAGTTGAATTAAACCAGTGACGGTTCAAATGCTTTTATTTCTATGCGTTTATTTTTCGTTTTTGGAACTTTGACGTGTTTGACGGGTGGAGGCTAGGGGCTACACAAAGAAAGTGCCCAACCGACACATTTGCTACAGCAAATTGATCTATAGTTCAATTATTAGGAACTCATAATATATTTATGCTAAAAAATAATATTCTCCTGATATATACAGTGGCTATGAATTCATTTTCGTTATAGGCACAATATGAAGAAAACTAGGATTTTTTGTATGTAGATAAAATAATTTATGAGTAAGTTTTTAATACAAATATCATAATATTTGTTGCTCTTGCCTGCTAAATGCTTGTTTATTAATAGTTTTGTTTTTCATCGCAGCGATCAATTAAATTTTTTCGCTGTTATAATATTTTGTTAATAAGGTTCTTAATGAAATTTCAATGTTAGAGTCTAATGGATAACTTTAATTTAAAATTAAATCTATCTATAAGGCTTCTCATTTTCATTTTCGATTGGTTTTTGTTTTGGATAGAATGTCAAAAAAACTAATATAATAGAATAAATACCAAATATTTTCAATGTTTGTCAAACTTATTGGCAACAGTACGAAACAAATTTTAAATTGAAAAGGTCTATTTGTGCGTAATATAGCTATGGATATTTGATTCATGTTGTAATCATATATAGGTATAATAAATCTTTCTTATTTCATAATTAATGTATTAATATTTATCTACCTGTTTAATGGGGTGAACCAGCACTGACCCAATGCTACCAGTAAATTGAAGCCATTATAAGTCATATGATTCATATGAAGGTATAGCTAGCTGCATGTATGACAATTTGCGTTTATTATTTACTTCCATGTGCAATATATACTTATTAAATAAAAATATAATTCAAACTTCCATTTGACAGAAATCCGTTTTCTTGTTTGTTATTGTAGTAGGAATATCATTCAATAACAAATGTAAAAACCATTTTGTATGCCAAGTGATAAAACTTGCTGATGGTTGTCCGACAGCGTGATAATTGTAAAAAATAGCAATTTTCGTTTTTTGAAAGCTACACTCAAACGTAATTTTTTCGAAGAGCAGTCACTGGAATGAGATCTTTCATTTGAGCCATTTAAATTGGGTCATTTATAGAGAAGATTGGTGTGAACGTTCAACTTCACGGCTAATATGGCTAAGAAAACAATAACATAAGCAAATTGTGCTGCATGTCACGCAGTTACAATGTATAAGTTTCCAAAACAAAATATTGTCCTAGAAAGCGAGGCACGAACTGAGACAGAGGGACGATGTCAAGATAGAGGAGTACACAATTCTGAAGGTTTTCATTTCAGTCTTTGCGAGCTGTGCAGATACAATGCTGCAGAGCAAAACAGATTCTTTAGTCTTGATTTTTCAAAAATTTATAAAATTTATTACCGATTGTTTTCGGTTATTCTAAACAACCAATTAGCTTAACTTTTTTATGTGATTTTTCATAGCTTTCTTTCCTTATATCTCCGGTTCAATTGAGGTGAGCAGTTGGTTTGGGTCTACGCGCACGTTGTAGAACACAAACGGGTTTTTTATTTGCTTTAATTCGTGAAGTTTGAAGGGAGTCAGGTGGTGATATTTTGGATCAAAAGCTGCATCATTAAATATGCATTTTAAACTAAATTAGCAATCTATATAAATCAAAATGGGATCAATGGTTCAAAATCAAAATACTTCATGTAGTTTAAAACAAATTATCACAGTGAGCGGGTGGCAGCTTATTTTTCGTGACTAAAAGTAGTCCATGTTCTTTGCAAGTTCAATCTATCTCTAGTTTAAAATATATACAAAGTTTCTTAGGCATTTATAAGGATAGAAAGTATGGATTGGGGTAAAAACAGAATAAGTTGCAATGATAATCGTGTGGCATTCTAAATCTCTTCCTGAAGATGGGAAAGTGCTTTGGTCGAATGATTGAAAAAATGACTCACAGGTGCTCTGGATAAATTCACGAAGAGTATAATGTCCAGTTTATTGGTGTAGAGGTTTGGTAAAAAAATATGGTTTTTTTCCGAAATCGCCTAAAGGCAACGATTTTGAAATTGTTGCTTGTTGCAATAATTGATGGTGTTACATTCGCCTAGATAAATTTATTTTTCGACGAAAATTCAAAATAAGTTCCACTTGCCAAGAATAACCATTAATTGTTGTATCATCCGCCAAAAGATCTGTTTCTGTAGCTCTTTCAACTTTACTCGTCTTTTACAACTCGTCAATGGAGTAATTATTTTTTATTAATCACATTACAACTATTAATCGCATTATATCCTGTAAATTGTTTCCTACCACAAAATCTCAATGTACAAATGTGGTCTAATATACAGAGGCTACGTGACGTTCACATTATTTATTTATTTATAAATTCCAAATAATAATACAAAAATAAACCATTCTGAGGATTCATTTACAATAGGAAGAAAGTAAAACTATAAAAGCAAAGTTTTTTCAATTTTATTTTGGAAATAAAAAATTTATAAAAAATGTTATCAATGAAAATGAAAATTGCATTTGTGTTAATTGGTCTTGCGTGTGTTTTACAATATCAAGTAAGTGTGAATTTTTGTTTTTGTTTTTCTTGGAAAAAATGAGTCAATTAGAAAAAATGATATAAAAACTATTGATCAAAAAGGCATATTTAAATTTTCCTTTATACGTCCATGAAATGATATTATTCATATCAAAATTGTAATTGAATCGAGAAAATTGCTTTGAACAAAATTTTAATTATTATAGTATTAATCTCATGTACATCCTTACTTTTACGAGCATTAATTCTAGGTTACATGAGTATTAACTTACTTTTTTATGTCATGCACGGATTATTTAAATTTTCGTTCGAGAAAATTAAGATAGTCCATGGTTTTTAAGATCGGAACAAAAAATTAGCATTCAAAATTTTATACAAAAATAATTTTGTTTACGAAAACTTAAAAGATATTCGTAAGTAGCAAAAATTAAAATATTACTTGCATTTTTAGGTGTCATTGAATTGTTTAGATTCTTTTAAAATCTAAACAATTTATGTCTTCTACAAGTTTTTATTAAAAGTTCGTTTTAGTGTAAATTTTTCTTTAATACCCGTTAATTGTTGCTTTTATGTTAAAAATAGTGCAATTTTTTAAGGAAAATTTAATCTTTTTTTTTAATAAAATCTAAAATAAATAATCCGTGTTCTATAAAAAAAATGAAGTTAACCTCCTTTTTAATCTTTTGCTAAAAATAATCATGCACTTGAGATTAATTGACACACTGAAATGATTTAACTTTTGTTTCAAACATTTTTCAATTCATATACTTACGATAAAAATAAAATCTACACTTAATTTTGAGAAGGAATTAATAATGAAACTTTGGCTGAAAATGAAATCAAAGAAAAATCAAATATTTTATTATTTTCAATAAAAAATTCGCAGTTATTTTCAAGCCAATAAATAAATTTGTTAAGATAATCAAACTTGAAGACTTAGTCCAGTTAGCAATTTAGTTACCATTTTAGAAAATTAGAGACAAATACATTATTTATGAGATTATTACAAAATTCTAGAATTAAATCATTGTAGGGTTAAGAAATTTTTCCGGAAAATTAAAAAAATTTTATTTTTCATTATTCTATACACTGTTTAGGGTATCGGAAAAAATAGAAAACTCGAAAATGTATCAAATAATTTTTTTTTCTGAAATTTTTCCATTATTTGTATTGCTTTTCTACCAACTATATAAAATTCATTTTTAAATTTTTTTTATTCCCGTTTTTTGAATAACTGCTATAGTAGTACATAATGAATGAGTGACAGTTTTTTAGGAAATTCCAATAGGGAAGATGCAATAAAACAATTTGTTATTTTACCCATTAAAATGTGAAAGTAGTCAAATACCAAAAAAAAAAAAAAAAAAAAATTAAATTCAATAAAAAATAAGTTATAAGATCTTAAAGATTGGTTCCATCTCTTTCTTAGAAAAAAATTGTTATGGGCATTTCTACAATAAGCGGTTATTTTCTAATGAAAAATCGCACAGCAAAATTTTTGAATATGAATGTAATTTATACAAAATCAACTCATTAGTACATACTAACATTATTTGCCTCAAATTTTGAAGGAAAGTGTATATAAGTGCCATGGACATCGATGGGACCTCTTACCGTAGAATGACCCTTATGTATAATCACTATGAAAATAAAGATGTATAACGTGATTTATGCCATATTGTGGCTATATTTTAAGATTTTTCAAATTAATGTTGGTGAAGTAGAATGGAAGTGTAAAAAAAAAATCTGTGTATCTTTCCTGGGTATTGATTCAAATTTTTGAAATACTCGGATATTAAAAAAAAGTGCAGATGTATGTTATACTAAAGACACATGTATGTAACCTTGACAAAACAATCTTTTGTGACCCCTTGTGACTTTCGTAACCTTCCAGTAAACAATAGTTAATGCATAATTTATTTCATTACTTTGTACGTAATATAAAAATTTACTTATAAAAACATTAATTCTACAAGGAAAATTTTATGAGAAGAATTTCATTGATAAATTAATTCGTTTTAATTGTATAATTTACATACAATAGCTAACGAAATACAAATGTTTTTGTTGCTGTTTTACTTTTTTATATAATAAAGCAAAAAATTTTATGTACATAGTAATACAATTATTCAAAAGTAATTATAATTGAATTATTTGATTAAAGATTAAAGTGTCATTTCAATGATTGGTTATGTATATTCGTAAAAATCAAACACTTTATAACTATTGTGATTTTTTCGAAAAATGTACCGTTTTGGTGCTGTATAAGCGATTTAAGATTTGCTTTCTCTGGAAATACGCGTATGAAGTTTTGTTTTCATGTATTTTCCTGTCAAAGATTTGACTTTTTGGTAACTTTGTCGAACTAAAATTGCCGTTAGAGTCCAATCTCTTCAATCGGCTCTTCAGAAGCCGAGTGAATCATAATTAAAAATGGCGTGAGCTTACTGCTTTTCGATCTTAAATTGCCCATAGCACAAAAACGGAATATTTTGCGAAAAAATTGTTCATTACTTAGCTTCACTGTAAACTTAAAGACGGGGTGGGGGATGTTTTTCGATCTTAAATTGCTCATTGCACAAAAATGGAGCTTTTTTAGAAAAACTTATATGCATAACTTATCTTAAATATAAATATGAGGAAGGGTTCATAAAATAGAATCTACAATTAATCCGGCTAAAGTCTGTATACTTGATTCTTTACGAAAATCCATTGAAAGAACGATTTTAAATAATTAGAATTTAACTTTCCCGAAAATTATGATCATTAGTTTCGGAAGGAAATTTTCTTTTTCGATATCTCAGGACTGTTACAGTTATTTGAAATCTAAAAAAAACAGAGATTGTGCAAGTGCATAAAAAACTTAATATTCGGAAGTATATCACAAGTATTGCATTGAATTGGGTAATGAAAACAGTTGATCTTGCCGGAAGTAGAATAATACACCATAATATTAATAGTAATACAATATCTATAATTGACCTTAAATAAATGAAATATTATTTTTAATACAAGTGAGTCTTATAACTTGACGTTTGAAAAATGCTCGAAAAATAATTTGAATCGAAAAAATTGTTCAACTGCATTAAAAAATATAAATAAAGATCAACTTTAAGTGATTTTTAAACCAAGCTAAATTAATATTAAGATCGATTTTCGTTTCACTTCGCATACGGAAAACAATGTTAATATAGTTCATCCGCGTAAGTGCAGCGGAAAAAGTACCAGCTTAGTACCAACATTTTACGTATGTAAAATGTACAATACCAAGCCTGATGCACCAAGTTATACAGTACCAAGATTGATGGATATATTTTTCTAACGTATATAGAAAAATAAAAAATATAACTAGTATAGCTCTACACATACTATATACTATTTACACACACTCACTTACAATAGTGTATATATACATAACATACATGAAAATAAAAAAATCTTTTTTTTTTTTAATAAATCTTTTAAATATTTATTTATTTTAATCGTTTATCTAAACTACGTGGCCAATTCAACCAAATTTTTTTAAATATGATTCCTAACTTTCTTTTCTATAATTTAGTAAATTTTGATTGAAGTCGATAGAATAGATTTACTTAACGTTAAATAAATCATATTAAAAAGAGTTTTTCCATAAGAGCAAAGCCATGTTAAAATTAAAAAACCTGAATCTCGTTTCTCTCATCTGTGGACTGGTGAATTTCAAGGCTCTTATTTTTTTTGTTATTAAATAAAGTTTAATCAATACAAGAATTTTTAGAATCTTTTAAAAGTCATTCTTCGACCTAACACCCTTAAAATATACCTATATAGAATATTACAATTAATATGTATTAAACATAATACATTCATACAAATGCATCATGCTATTATGATTGTGAACAAACACACTTATGTATTATACATTATTAAATGTTTTTAGTCGCATGTGTAATATCATGCGTTTGTATGCATTAGTGTAAAATGTTTATATAAATGTATTAAATTTTAATCTTCTATATAGGTTTATTCTAGCATTGTTTTCTATGTGCCAAAACAAACGGAAATCAATCTGTGTAATAGGAAGTCTATGTCACAATCATTGAATATTACTGATGACAAATGAAATAATTTTAAACAACAAAATAATTAATTAATGTAATTATATTATATTATTTATCAAGGTAAAATACATTTAATTTTTCTTTAGAATTGATAAATAAAACAAGTGAAACAGATTTAATTGTTTAGATACAGTCAAAAAAGACAAAAAAACCGGTAAAAGTCAAAAATTAAATTCCATAGAAGCCCCGGAAATAAAAAATCAATAAATTTATTGAAAACCAAAATTTTATAATTTTAAATAATCAAAAAGACCTTAAAAACTCGCCTTTATTAAATATGAAATTATATATATCGAAAAAATATTTATCAACTCCACCCACAGTTGCTTTATTCTAATAATCTTATCTACTTTCGCTATATATTTCCAAAGTAAATTGTAATTCATTATTTGATAATGACGTAATTTTACAAAGTAAGTGAAAATTAGACAAAGTTAAAAGTTTCCATAATTATTTTATAAATTAAGTATTACAAATAAAATGTTCATGAGAATCATGGTAAATGTATTTTCCACAAGTGGTCTACATGCGACCCGCAAGGTTCACAAGATAAATTCCCCATTGAGGACAATAAAAAAAAAAAACAATAATTTTTTATAATTACAAATATGGGTATCTTCATTTTTAGTTTTTTTTTATCTTCAACAAAAATGGCTTTACCGATTTTACTGAAAAGTCATTTAGTACATACTTGAATTGTTGGCGTTGAATGAATGTGATTCCATGTCGAAATCATTTTTTACACGTGCACACATATACAGACATCTCTCTGAAAACGTTTTATTTGGACTCTAGTTACCGTGCATCGTAAAGATATATCAAAAGTTTGGATTCAAAAGAATCAACCCCGTTACAAAACCTTCATATGGGAAGTTAATAATTTTATACAATAACTTATAGTAAATGTGACAAAACACAAAATTTTTTAGAAATCATATGATTTTCAAAATTTTTTGATTTTGGTTTCGATAAAAAATAATTTTATACAATAACTTATAACATAGTAAATGTGACAACACAAAATTTTTTAGAAATCAAATGATTTTCAAAATTTTTTGATTTTGGTTTCGATAAAAATGATGATAAATGGAGACGACATATAGTTCTGTTGTAGGTGACGATCACGCGAGTATCGATGTTATTACTTGTCTCGTAAAATCCTTTTTTTTCTCTAATTTGTGTTATAATAGGATACTATTTTCAAATTTTACAGCTTTCTCACTTAGCAATTTACGCTGTATTTGGAATTGAAGCTCAAAAAAACCTTTCTTCGGACTCGCCTACGTTAAAACAGGAATCTCTAGTCTTAATTTCAAGCTTTTTAACTTAGTGGTTTGGGCAGTTCATTGAGAGATATATCAAAATTTTGTATCCACTTTTCCCCCTCTTATGGAACGAATTTCCAAAAATTTCTTAGTGCTAAATTATGTTATAAAAATACCCTCATGCAAAATTTAAAGATTCTATACCAAGCATTTTCATTTCTGCGTTGGAATGTCTGTCAGTCATGTACATACAAATACGTCAATCCATTTACAATTTTTCATTTCAAATTTAGTTACTTGGCAGTAGAAATCGGATTTGCAGCACACTTCAAGTGAAAATTTGTATAATCTTCATGCGTATGTCAGGTTTTTACGTTTTTCCGGACTATGGGGATTCGTTTTTGTTAAACTCAACACAGGTGACAGCATCATCAGCGTATTTATAAACAATAAAATAAAAAGTAACTTTACTGATTTGTAGTTAATAGTAAACAAAAAATAATAATTTAGCTTTCGTGTGTAATATCTTTTAATAATTAACTTGTTTTCAAAATGAATTAACATGCAATCATCAATTTCAAGCATGAGATAACAAATAATGTACATATATGAGTATATTTATGATCCTCTAATATTGGCAATATTTATGAAAATAAAATGATTTATTTTTTGAAAGAAAACGTCCGCCTATTCATATTTTTGTAAAGAAAATACTAAATCGGCAAAGCTATTCCGGAAACGCTAGTTAATTAAAAATTTACATTCATTGCGAAGAAATTACAGTCAGTAAATTTGTTTCTCAATAAATATGATTCTTAGGTAGGCAACTGTAAGATTTACGTCTTTAAGAGAAGCGCTAGTAGAATAGATTGTTGGTTACATATAATATTTGATTTGTAAAAATAGTATTTTACATGTACCCAAAAATTTTTTGGCTGTATGTGAAAGCCTCTTTTAACTGGATTAATTTTATCATGAAAATACAAGTTAAAATTATTAGTGGAGCGCCGTAAGGTTTATACCTCGGAATCCAGGGCCAGTAAATAAATCTTTTTATAAACTATGGCAATGTGTTTTTAATAGCATATAGAAAAATGTTAAAAAAAATATTTTGTCCGATCTTAATTTTTTAATAATTATTATAAATAATTATTATTTTTTTGGAGTTTTCCTTAAGTTATATTAGTGTAAAATTAGATTTTAAAAAGAAGAACTATTACAAACTTCATGTTGGGTCTCAAGGGACTGCAGGTATAACGATGAAGGGTGGGGAGGGGAATAGAGGGGGCAACAGCAGCTGTTGGGTGTTGTTAACGCGGGCCCTAGCAGAATAGTACACGTGACAACTTACTAGGCTTCATATGTAGTTGTTGTTTGCAAAAATTGAAAAAATTGGAAGAATATTTTATTCAACATCCTCCATTCCCTGATGTTGGTGTCATTATGTCTATTGCAACTGGAATAACTGGGCAAGAAAACGTGAATTGCTACGCAGCTTTTGAGCAAGGTCTAAAAATAATGAAGAAAATTAATGGAATAAATTTCAAAGAAGTTAAGTTATCAAGAAAAGACAAGATCATTCCTTTGTTGGCATCCACTAGCAAAATCAAAGTGAATGATGATATTATTCCAATTGATCCGCTATTATTATTTCAGCGTATATGCGTATTAAAAAAATCTGATGAAGAACTAAAAAACTACTTGACTTATGAATTAGCTCCTTATCCTCTTGCTCTCTTTGAAGATGGTGAAATACGAAAAACAACAAAATCTACATTTTATGACATATTCCCAGAAGTGTCAGTGGATGTGAACGATGTACGAAAATTTTCCTACGTCATTGATGGAGGGATGTTATTACATCGTTGCAAGTGGCAATTAGATGAAAATTTCGGTACAATTTGTCAACATTATGTCAGATATCTACATAATAATTATGGACACAACATTTATGTCGTATTTGATGGTTACAAGAAGAGCTGCACAAAATCAATGGAACGAACGCGTCGCTGTAAAAAAAACGCATGTAATGACATAATATTTGATAAAACCATGCCACTAAAAGTAGCGCAGGAAAAATTTTTATCGAATGCCAAAAATAAGAGTAGGCTTATAGATATGCTACGAGAAACACTCACAGAAAATAAAATATTTTCTTGCCAAGCAGAAGCTGATGCCGACAGACTAATAATTGAAACTGCTGTTAATCTGCAATCTGAAAACATTGCTGTAGTGTCCGAGGATGTAGATGTTTTAGTTTTATTGACTGCGCTCTCACCACCAGACCGAGAAATTTATTTTAGAAAACCATCCAAAGGCAAAATACTGCAAAGAGCGTACTCTTCTAAGAGTTTAGAAAAAATATTACCAAAGTGTAAAGAGCATATTCTGTTCTTACATGCATTCACTGGATGTGACACGACGTCAGCTTTTTTTAAACGTGGCAAAAACGTGTTTGCAAAAAATTTCGAAAAACGAACGGACTTGCAAAATGCTGCGACAGTTTTTAAAAATGAATGCAAAGACATCAATGAAATTTTTAAAGCTGGTGTTACATGCACTCTTGCTTTATATAATGCCCCCCAAAAAATAAAAGATCTTAATGCATTGAGATATAACTCTTTTTTGAAAGCAACTGCCAAAAATACCTGCGTTAAACTGCCGTCTTTACCACCTACTGCAGATGCCGCTTTTGAACACTTCAAAAGAGTATATTTACAAGTTCAAACATGGTTCGGAAAAGAAATATCACCAGAAGAATGGGGTTGGAAAGATGAACGCGGAATATTGATACCGCTAACAATGACGCAGCGACCAGCTCCAGAATCTTTACTAAAAATTATTTTTTGCGCATGCAAAACAGGATGTGGAGCATCTTGTGGGTGCAGGAAAAGTGGATTAAACTGCACTGCAGCTTGCTCAGAATGCAATGGTGATAGCTGTACTAATCCTTTACCTACAATCTACATCAACGAAATCGACGACGACGACGACAATAATGAACAATAATGTATATAGTTAAGGTTAAATTTTCTTTTGTAAATAATTTTTTTACGAAAATCTAATAAATTAACATTGAATTTACTCTGCAAACATAATTTATTACATATAAAATTAATATCTTTACTGTAAACATTTTTTCCCCCTTGCGCCTTTCATTTTTCAGTAAATTGTTTATAAAAATTGTTGTAATCGAGATCGGCCAATTTTTTTTTTTTAACTTTTTTATTTGCGGTTTTAATAATGCAGTCAAACACTTGTTATACAGATTCATTGACTGGCCCTGGGTTCCGAGATTTTACCATTTTTATGTCTTACGGCGCTCCACTATATATCAAATTTGATGATTAAATTAAGAATATGTTGGACTATTTAACATTTATGAGGAAAGTCTAATTAAGATAACGAAGGCATGTAGTTTTGTTCTTAATTTTACAAAAATTTGTTTAGAGCAAAATAATATTATGCGTATCTTAATAAGGCTATCCTCATTAATATCAAAATGTAACATGGGTGTATTATCACATCGCGTCGATGTAACGTTATCGACTAATTTTAAATATATATCGACCTTCTGGTCGTGGCTTATTTTGAATGAAATAATTTATAATAAACTATTTATAATAAACTAGTGTTTTTATTAATAAAAAAATTAAGTTATTGTATATACATTCTCTCAATCTTTCTACTTGCTATATTTTCTTTTAAAGTGTTAAGAGTCCAACTGAATTAAATAATATTCATGGACTATGGACTAAGGACCATGGAGAATGGACTACGTTCTAAATGCATTTCATTAATTTTATTAATTAAAAATTGGTAATCAACCACATGTTGAGAATTTTAATAATTAACATTGCTAGTTGTTATTTTTTCCTTGTAAACATATCAATTTTTGATGTATTAATCAAAGAGTGTCCCGTGAAATAAAATGCTCCACTTCGATAGTTACCATTGAAAATACTTATATGGCTTTGGATTATTATGTAACATAAGAATTTCTAGGAGTTTAATTCCAAATTGTATGATATGCCACCGTTAATTTTATAACTAAACTTATAATATTTTTAATAATTATATTAGTCCGGTAAAATACAATAATTCTGGAAAGTATTCTCTATATTTCAATAGCAAATGTTCGGATTGCTCATTTTTAATTCTGTTGCTATAATCTTTACATTAAGTGTCCCACAAAACTGGTAAGAATCTATACAATGCATTCTAGAAGATTTTCGTTTGCGATTTTTCCTTCTTGAAGGCATTCTTTTGGGATCGTTGAGGCCTTTTCAAATTTTATATGTAATAATCTACGGAAGATGTGTACCAATTTTCAGGTTTTTGGGCATGTTTGTAATTTTATTACTATTTTTGTTGTTTTGTTTATACGACTAGATCATATACGGTATAAAATATTTGTAATATGCAACTTTTATTACACTTTAATAAAAATTTTATCATAAATATTGTACTTATATGAATTATAAAATAATATAAATTAATTTTTATATTTTATTTCAGAATTGTGAAGCTCGTGCCTTAGATGATTATGTTAAAAAAGCCGAAGATGGTCTTAAAAATATTGGAGATGATTTGGAAGATTCGGTAAAAAAAATTGGAGATGGAGCGGATGATTCTTTTGATTCAAATGTGAAAAAACCATTAGAGAGTACTCTATCCGATGTAAGTATTTTTAATGACAGATGGGCGAATTAGAAAATTATCCGAATTTGAGTGATCAGAAAAATGTACTCGGTCTGCCAAAATTGTTAGATGGTTGGCAAATTAGAAATTAGTATATTAGTATCATATAACACTGCCCTAAAATAACTTTATAGCCAATTAAACATATAATAACCACATTGAGTGAAGCGTATCTACTATGGAACTAATTTTTGACTCTGAAGCTTATACATTAATTGAATATAAATAAATTCTGCGTTTAATCAAATTTAAATCCCGGATAGAATTCAAACTCACCCGTTAACAGCCAATACCTAATATCTTGGATATCCCTATGATTAATATTCTAATATTGCTCGCACATTCGTAACAATTGAGCTATAGATAAATTTGTAAGACATTTTAGGTATAGAAAAGTATTCACGATTTGGATAAATGACTAAAATTGAATTTATTTTTTTAGGTAAAGGACTCTGTGTCAGATAAATTCAACAGTTTTCTAGATTCAGCATCAGATTATGCATCGCAAGCAAAGAAATCAGCATCAAATGCTTTTGATAGTGCCAAGAAAAGTGTATCGAATGCCTTTGATGACATTAAAAGTAAAATAAATAATTAATCATTTTATTTAAAATAAAGATTTTTTAATTTTATAAAATTTAATTTTTGTTAAGATTTTTTGTTAATTTCCTAATAATATAAATTTTACATTTTAACTATTGTATGTTCATTTCACCACACGCTCCATTTGAAATGAGATAATTTAAAGGTTACATTAATAAATAAAAAGGTTAAAAACATTACAGGTGCCCATGGCCATAGCAACATATTATTACTTATTTATAAATATATTTGTTATTATTTCACTTTAAGATTTTGTATTTTATGGTTAAATTATAAAAATTAATTGTGACAATTGTTTCATTTACCTTTGAGACATTTTAAAACAATGATCAATTCATTTGTTGCTGCTGGTATTCATAAATTAGTTCGGATATTGCATTAAAATAAAATCTTAAATTATTCCTAAATTTTAAGGTACACTTTTAAAAATGAAAAATAATTTTATATTAGATTAGAAAAATAATAATGTAGATTGAGTTTTGAACAGACAGGGCAATATTATTAAGGATACTCAGGGTAAAATGATCGAATTTTTACTTCCTTCTTTTAATTTCATACATCAAAAATTTAAGTAAGATAGTTTTTTTTAAATATTTCTATATAAATTCTGGGTAAAAATCATCAAAATAATTCATCTATTCCGGACTTCACCATCATAAAGCCAATGTATAATATGCTATTCCGGGAGGCAGCGTTGCATTTTTCATGGTAATTTCAGGCTGATCCTTTTTCGATTTTATTGAAAGTTTGTATGAAGTTGAGAATCAAATGGGGGTTCAAGAGACGCACCAAACGTGGAGGAATAGTACAATATATTTCAGGTCGCTTGAAATTAATATTAGAGATAGTTTTAATAATGTAGTAAATAATAATGTAATAATCGTCAGCTGAATATGACATTTGATTGCCGTAGAAGGAGATTGCATGGTTACATAATCAGAAATTTACAATTTTTTACAATAGGTAGATGCAAAATCGGTCAAATGGGTGTCATGGATCCACCACACAAAAAAAAAACAATAAGAGATAAAAGGACAGTTCAAATGAGAAAAAATTTGTTCTTTCATAACAAATAACTTTTGTCTGATACATTTTTTCATGGACTGTTTAGATTCGCCACCATTTCAACTCGAATACAGTTAATTAACATCTTAATTATGACAAACAGCAATTATATTTATTCATTCATTTGTTTGGCATAAATCAAAGTATCAAAATAATAATTACACAATATCCTGGTATTCTAACAATTCAAATCAAATAATTCCAAACGTAATAACAATAATAATAATAAATAAATTTAAAAAAAAATACTGATGAAAAAATATGTTCCAAAACTTATGTAATAATTGTTTCTATTTTGAGGTCATGAATAGGATTAGTTAATATATGATATAGAATTAGATAATATATAATATATGATCGGATTAATCAATAAAATACATGCCCATGTTTTAATGATAAATTTCTTCTTTAAAACTTTTGCTGATTTTGTTTTTCTAATATCTATACTTTTTGAGCTATATTATTATTAATGAGAAGAGTTAATGAGGATTTTTCGATTAAATTTAGATTTTTTACCCCAATTTCAAACCAATTTACAAACTCTCAACAAATTAGCAACGAGTAACATCTCCTCATAGAATCATTAAAACTAGCTAATTCATTATTCTAGCTAATTCTTAATTCGACTACTTTGTTGTCGAAATACGTATTCATAAAAATACAAAATAATTTCGTCTAGTAAATTGGGGCAAAAAATCGAAATTTATTTGAGCTATAGTACGTTCAATGTAGGACTACCGGGCGAAAGATCGGTGCCATACAATATTAGTAAAACATAAATGTTTATGACGCTCCACAAACAAAAATATCTACTCCATATGCTAAAGGTGTTTACGGATAAACGGAAGCATTATTTTGAAATTGAGCAGACTGGTAACAATTTATTCATTGCCGTGTACGGTGGAAGCTCCAATGAAACCTAAACTAAACCAATTGTGATTTAGCAATTACGTTCGGTTGTCTACCCGGAATAGTATTAATTTAGCAGCTGTATCGCCAAATGCTGCCAAATACCATTTCTTCCGCTGGCATCTCTCAATTTGCTGGACTTATTATACTGCAATTTTCGAAATGGCTGTGGAAAAGCAATGCGAGGTTAATTTCTATTTTTACTGTACAATTACTCTCCTAGATAATTTAAGACTCGACTCATACCACGAACGGTTTTTAACATTAATACGTCGTCATCTGCATACAGAAGTATTCTTAATTCTTTCCCTTTATAGAAGGTGGCGAGGTATTCATTATATAATGTGTAGAGTAATTAATAAAATAAAACTCTTTATTTTCTATGCAACTTTATTATTTCTTTTATGGAAATTCTTGGAGCAATTATGGCTTGTTTACTTAAATTTTGACAACTTTGGATTCTCACTACATCCTTATAATCCCCATTCGGCTTAGCAAATTGTCACCCATTTGTATCATGTAAGGCAATCTTTTGATTCATCTTTCATATAAGAACTTCCGCTGCTCCTAATTTTTCATAATCTAAGTTCCCATCTCTCTGAATAATCTTTTAAAGAAATAAAAAAGATTTGTTGGTCATTTTTTTGTAAATATATAAATAGTGTAGTTAGTAGTTTCTTATCAATACATCATAATAAGTTCAAGACTTTTCGTCATCAGTAATAATTGATTTTATTTGTTTTAAGTCCCATTAATAATATTTTGGGCCTACAGGTAAAAATATTTCCTACTCATACAGAAATTACATTGTATTCTTATTTATTTATTTCAAATATAAATTTACAAGAATTTCTGTTATTTCTTTTAAAAATCTTATATTGAGTTCTTTTTGATGTCAAATATTCAAGGTTGTTTGATATTGATAAAAATAATGTTATCATTTTTATTTTTTAACATCTTAATGCGTGGGTCATGGACAGACTACCAAATATTTCAGTTTATTTAGAATTACACCAAAAACAAAAAAGGATGTTTTTTTTAATCTTAATAATTCCTAATCACATTATTAAAAGCGATTATCCACAGATAATTTTGACATAAAGATACTACCTTCTATGCAAGGTATTTCTGTCAATTTTCGCACCCAAATAACTCCAAAAATACTTATCAAAATGTTTTGAAATTCACAATGTTGGCATGAAAACAAAGGGTTTGTCGTTGCTTTCTCAAAAAAAAAATTATAATAAAGGTAAAATTTGAAATTCGATTATATATTTAAAAATATTTTTTCAATAAAAACTTTTCGAAAAGTCCACCGTTTTCATGTCAATATTGTGTGTACAAAATTTCAAAATATTTGGATCATTATTTTTGAGTTATTTATGCGCGAAAATTGTAAGACTACATAATGGAGGGTGATTTAGTATTATGTATCAATTTTCCAATTATTTCATTCGTGCAATGTTTGAATTATTAAATCTAAATCAAATAAGGTTTTTCAGTAAAATTCAATTTTTCACAATACACCAAATCTCATTAGTTTGAAGTTTGCGATTACGTTTTCTATAGCTTATAATTGCGATTTACTATATAATTTATACTAATTATGCATTCATTGCAGTTGAAAGATCAAAATATATAAATCATCATAATTATTTTCTGCAGTAAACTAATTTCTAATGCTAATGAACATGATTTAAAAAATCGAAGACTATTTCGCAAAAGACAAAACTGAAATACCTCGACATTGTGGGTTCTAAAACATTTAATGTATAATTATTGTGAATAGGACACAAGATATATCTCAATAAAACAATACGCACATAAAAGGGAAGAAATCAAAAAACGATCATTTCGTTTTATATCGATTGTTAGAAGTTGGCGTTTCTCATTGCTTGCATTGAAAAAACAGTTTCAGGCCTAAGAATGCTTGGGCCTGAAACTTTGAATGCATCCTACATGAAAATCCCTGCGCCGAAGCTGTGCCTATTATGCGTAGCTACCAGTTCTGATAAGACCTTTTTGCTTTATCTGCTTCTTATAGTTCTTTGATTGCATATTGAGCTAGATGGTATTTTGGCCTTCAGGTGAAGGAGTGTTCTAAAGGACGGTGCCGTGGCTAATAGATCTAGATGCAAGCAATAAAGCTCGGGTTCGCCTCTTCTTGTTTTATAATTTTTATTATTTAAGTCATTTAAAAAAATATATAAAAATTGAGTTGAGAACCGATTTCATTTAAAATTTCTATAATAAGCTGCAAATATTTCCGATTATAGGCAAAAAAATAATTACTGTGTTATATATTTTGCCTATAACATAATTATAAATGAATCACAGTTTCTCGTATGTCTTAACACGCTGCTACCAAAAATAGTAAGCTGGTTAATGTATACAAACGCTTTTATTTTGTAAATACAATTATTTGTTACGAAAATGGCTTATCAAAGGAAAGCAGTGATAATCTTAGTATGGTGACATAAATTGGACGGCCTAGTAAAAGAGTTAAATTTTGCACTTTATTCTACATATAAATAGAAGATTCCATTACATTAAACTAAAATTCATACATTTACGAATTACCCGAGTAGAATTTAAATCCATCCTTGACCAACCATTAGCAAATAAATTGAGGTTATAACTCAAAATTGACGAGTAACACTGGCCAACCTTTACCTCACTATGTAATACAATTTTAGTGATTTTAACTTTTTGTTGGCGATAATTTTCGGACTAATAGTTGACTAAAAAACATTAAATAATCATTAGCTGAATATTAGATTCAATCATGATTAAAAAAATTAAAAAATTCTGTGACAGTTGCTTTGATAGCTTTCAGGGTTTTCTAGGTTGCGATATATACATTTTATATATTCTTATATTGATTTGATTGATGATAATAGTATTTGAACTTGCAACCTTTGTATTGACACATTGTTTTGGACAATCATATTTTTAAGAGCCCATTTCTTTAGTTCACATTTGTCTGAGATTTGTATGTATTAAGTAGGCTAAAATAAATATATGGTCCTAGCAGCTTCCACCTGGACGAAACCTATCCTACGTATCAGGATGGAGTATTGCCTCTTCTACTCGCTTAGTTAAACTGGTGTAGACAGTAGCGAAGTAAATATCTTTGATGTTCAGTTTAAAAGAGCAATACCTCGAAAATTATTAGGCCCTGTTACGTCGCCTTTCTCATAAACATACACTTTAAAATCCACCCCGGCAGGGATACAAGAAAACGAGATAATTGAAGCATGTTAAAATAATTTGACATTAAATTAAATTCAGGCTAAAGTTTGTAATATTAGAAAATATTGAAGGTACTAATAAAATTTGATAATGATGTAGTAAGAATCACCTAATTTGTCCGTTTTCCGAATGCAAATAATTCAAAACAGTTTAAGCATTGATAATTTTGATACTCAACAAAATTTGGGTATTTAAACAATTTATACTATTACTTGCATCGCACTGTTGTTGCTTTATTTCTTGATATAGTAAAATTTGACTTTGTTATAGATTTAAACCTAATTATTATTATTTTTTTTTATAATATTTTTAATTTGTTTTGTTAAATTATCTCCAAAATTTAATCACTATTTAAAAAAATTAAAACATTAAATTAATTGAGATTAAACAAGTAAAAGTTCTAAGTGTGTGCAAAAATTTACTGAAAAATCATCAAAATGAAAGGACTTTTTGTAACTTTATTAGCAGTTCTTTGCCTTCAAGTAAGTGAAAATATTAGATTTTATTTAAAAATTTACTGAAATAAAAAAAAAATTTCTTAATAGTTGGCTGTTGGTGTTCCACGTTTCCGTCGTGACACCGAAAATGTTGCAATTACTGAAGCTACAACTATTGTAGAATCAACCACAGTTGCTGAACCTAAATTATCCGGCTTAGATATTGAATCAAAAATTGATAGTCTTGGTGATAAGGTAAGTTGATATTTTGTATTCGAAAAAGTCTATATAAAATGTTCCATAATGAGCCCTTACAAGATAATTTCTTAATTTCTTAATTGAGATTTTGTATTAAAGAGAGAAAATATCATAACAAAAAATTAAAAGGTTGCAGCTATTCTCTGCACTTGTGGGCAGCCACAGTCTTAGTTTGCGGTATTTTAAGCATGTTGGAAAATTCTTAAAATAAGATGTAAGTAACATATTCTTGTAAGAAATGCAAAGTTTTGAACTTTGAGTGCTATATTAAGCCTCATCATCATAAGTAGGTCTTTAATTACGGGGTTGTAATTAACAACGTCCAAATTAGGTCGTAAAATGGTGAAAATGGACTTTGTTATTTCCGTGTTCTCGATTTTTGGACAAAATTGCCTTATTTAACGTAATGATTCAGTTCCTTAAAACTACTAGCTGTCTTTTGTACAGTTTCCCGAGAACCCTGTTGACATTAAAACCAAATTTCAAATAATGGTTGATAAGGGGGAATTGGCAGTGACCTTTTAATTTAAAAAAAAAAATCGATATATTTTGGTACTTCACTTATTTTTTTCATTTTAGGGTCTTAAAGCATTGGAAGAAAATTTGAAAGGATTACAACAAGCATTTAAATTAAATGATTATGGAATGGCTGATGGAGAATTTATTGCCAATTTACCACGGTTATTAAAAGAAAAAGCTGGTCTCGAAAACTAAATTGTGTTAAATTGTGTCGAAATAAAATTTTTTAAATAAAATTTAAAAAAGAAAAATTTATTTTGTCCTTAATCCTTATTTGTACGCATTTTGAACCTATAAATACATTGAAATTTTATAATATTTATTTGTATTGTAATCATTGGCGTCAATATAGGGGTCACGTGTATGCGACAGCCCCATTAGATTTTTCTATACGAATGCGTTTCCAAATAATCGCTAATAAACGAAAAAAGTAGTGCTTCATTAATTTCATTGTTACTTGACACTTGAAAATAATTTATAACATGTGGTTTAGGTGTGACAAGGTCTACACCGCCAACTCCCGATGAGAGGAATGAAATACAATAATTATACATATGGGTATTTTTTGTCTTTTTTTAATTTTTTTATGTTCAACAAAAATCCGATAAAACTGCTGAAGCATTTTGCTGCAAAATGATTCAGTTTTAAATTTTGTAATAACGCGAGATAAATACTCATATCATACATCTCTGTAAAAACATGGGTTCCAGAGAAATTCAAATGTAAAGATACGTTAACATTCGGCCTCATTACCAGAAATTCCCGCCGAGACGTTAAAAATCTCTTAAATAAGGATAATTGAGACTCAACTAAGCTTAAAATACCGATAACTAGTTTTAAAAATAAGAGTTTGCTTAAAACTTCGATAAAGCTCAGTTTAAAAGGTAATTTTAACCAAATTACAATTTTTAACAAAATAAGCTGAAATCTATTTTACCGATTACTACTATTTAGAACTTTCAATCGAAGAAAACATTACTCCCTCTATATATTTCCTAAAAAATATTTCAATGCACATGTTGATTACACGTTCGGTTATTTTATATGGAATTCTTTACATTGTATACAGTTCAAAATGAGAAATACAGATGATATCGTGTAACCAAAATCCAAAAAGATTCTTGGAACTTTCGCAAATCACATGATTATGGTATAGATAAGTTTTGGATAAAAATACTTGAGTAAATAAAGCAGAATAGTAATTAAATAAGCTCTTTTATAAAGCATTGGTCAGTTTTATGCTACATGATTCTATATGATATTGCACTTGTTCCATAGATCTTCAGGAACATTCATTACCTTTTCTACACTTTGAAAATTCAGAAAATTAGGGTAGTGTTCGCACCCTAAATAGTAATAGTGATTAAAAACCTTACTAATTTCACCACAAAAATCGTCTCTCGGAGATTTTCGGAGTCGCTCACTTAATACGGACATAAAAAGGAAAGAAGAGTATGGTTTCAACCCTATTAAAAAATAAAACCCCGATGGGAAAGAGATAAAACTTGCTTTAAATTGAAAATTTTACTTCGGACGTCATCTCTCAGAGGCTTTTTGGGCTACTGATCACAAATCCAACTGAGGATAATTTTTTTAATTTTTTTAAATCCATTAAAACCACTCATAGAAGTGACAAGGCTTCTTTTTTATTGGATATGGATTATTTCAAAGTTTATCCACCCAAAAGTAAAAATTATAGGACCGACTTAAAAAAGTAGGAACTAAAATAATTTTAAATTAAACAGATCTATACGTTATTTCCTTGTGACTAATTTCCTTTCGAAATCGGCGTCAATGACTTGGAAAGGTCATTGAGGACAAAAAATTATTATTAGAAGTTTTTAATTTAAAATTATCGTCTTTCTCCTACTTTTCGAAGCGGTCTTTATTTTTTCGAAAAAGTATTTTTGAATCCACCTTTATCAAAACATTATTCATAAGTTATTATAAAATTAGGCCATGAGCCAATATAACGAATCAGTTTCCCTAGAATTTATTAGACTTTCACTAGATAGGAGACACAAATCATTTAGTTTCTTTTATCTTATTAGATTGTACTAAGGTGAAAACTTAAGTCAAAATTAGACAAAGTTTAAAATTTCCATTGCTATTTTATAATATATATCGTTTTTGCGTCACGGAATTTTTTTTTTTTTAAATATTGTTCAAATCATATTTGTTTTTCGCACCAATTTTCAAATATTTAGTCCCGATGTCCATAGCCATATAATATCATTTATTAGTAGTCATAATATGAATAGTTTTTTCCTTTAGAAAACTTCTGAAAAATGGAATTTTCTTTTTCGCAGTTCGAAAATCCTTCGAATGATCTCACAAGCTTCAAATTATTGGCTATAAATATATTTTAAGAGACTATTTTTTCTGTCCAGATTCATATTGAATATTTTTATACTGACGTCAGTCAACGTGTCACCACAGAAACTTAAAACTTTACTATACGCAAGCAGAGATAAGTATGTGTTTTTTATGGAACTTAATATTATCTAAGCGAACTTTTTTTTATTAGGGTCAAATATTTAAAAAAATATGATTAAAATTTTACAAAAATTAATTGAGTTACGTGTCTTTAAACTTGAAATTTTTTTACATCCTGATGAATAAAAAATTAGGGAGTAATTATTTAAATAAGGTAAAGTTTGGGAATATTACTAGCAAAGTATTAATTCTTGTAGAATGTCTTAACTTGAAAATTTTCTTCGGGCCGTCTTTCTGTCCGTCCATGATCATGGAAACCCACAAACGAAAAGCGAGCTAAAATTTTAAAGATATTATGAGGGTTTAGTTGCGGAGTATTTAAGAATATATTGTACAGGATATTCATATTTATGCTTGTTGACCTATACAATATGTCAGAGTATACTAATTTTAATCTAAAATTGTTATACCCGACATATACAACACATCGTGTGTGTATACTGATTTTTGGCTAAAGTTTGTAACGCTACAATATATGAACAATATTTTTGTATGGGTGTTTGAATTATTTAATTTGTTCATTTCCGCATGTTCGTCTATCCATCCGTCCGTAAAATCAAGATGAGATAGGAATTTTTTTGTAACATGTCTGGACTCGCCATAACTTCAGCTCAAATTTAGCTAATAAACAAATATAATGACAATACACAATACTATTTTATGTTTATTTATAACTGTATATACTGGATATTTAGAGTATTTTATGAATGGTAATGATTAAAGACAGTTCTAATATTCATACTCAACCACTGTATATCGAGTGTCTAAACAATTAACTGTAACTGACAATCCGTTTTGTGTATCCATTGATTAGCTGATCAGAGTAATTGTGAAAAAATGTTTTTAAATACTGCAGAACCTTCTACATATTTGTCAATTATAACAAACACACTTAATAAATAGTTTCGCGTGACTTTGAAACTAATAAATGCATTTAGTAAAATGATTAAATTGTTCCGGGATTATTTTTGATTATAAATTGTAATTTATGATCTTTTTTTGTTTTTATACTGATTATTTCAGAGTATATTAATTTTAGTCTAAAGTTTGTAACACTACCTAATATTGACCGCACAAACAAAATTTTGGTATAGGTGTTCATAGTAACACCTAATTAGTTCTTTACCGACTCCCTGTTCGTCCATCGTCGTGAAAAACAAAAAGAGATAGCGAGTTAAAAGTGAGTTTGAGCTTAAGAATGAGCAAAGTCGGTCTATTAGGTCCAATGGATCCTTCGATGTACTTCGGTGTACACCCTAGTTAATAAAACAAATTATCAAAATCGGACTACTCCGAAAGTTATGCGTGGCCATACACTACAATCAGTGAGTCAACAATTAATCATCCCCGGTTCTCACCTTTAGAGTTGGAATATTTTTTTTCAAATTTAAATGGGACCAACTTCGATGCACATCCTATCCAATAAAAGAATTAATTAAGAATTATTAAAATCAGACTAGTCTGTAAAAAGTTATTCGTTGTCATACATGAAAAAAAAATCTAGGCGTCCACTTGTTTTTTGGTCGGTTAAAAAAGAAGTTATTTAATAGTAAGCGAGTTCAAAAGTCACCTAACAAATAACAATTACTACTTAAATATTGAAATCGATATTAATTTATGAATCATCATGAATTAATTAAATTTTATATTAATATAAGTAATCCATTTTCAAAAACATGCATATATTAATACTAGTTAACATTTCAGATAATAAGTAACATACTTATATCAAATTTCTTCAATTAAATAGAGTATTGCCAAACAAAGAAGTTTTGTTCTTTTACTTCACTTATGCAATAAACTCTAAATTGAATGGAAAAAATAAATTGAACAGAGTTAATTGTTTTGATACTCAACATATGATTGAGTCAGTGTTCGAACTATTTTCATTAGTAATAGTAAAATAAACTGACAACTTATTTCATACAGTTATAAATACATAAATAATAATAATATGCACTATAAGTGCATTAGCTAAAAAATTTCTTTTTAGAAAACAAATATTTTTGTCTTTGAATTTATCTTCCACATTGTATGATCGAAGTTGAATCACATTCGGGTCAATTGGATCAAATGGACCGATTTTGCTCATTAACGAGCTTTTTATATCGAATACGTCACCCAAATTTCAGCTCGCTATCTCTATATGTTTTTCAGTTATCTTGCTAACGGACTGGCGGACATTTTAAATTGGGCTAATTAAGTGATTCTATAGGCACCTATACTAAAATATTTGTTAGTGGCTTAAATATTTTCTAGCATTTCAATCCTCAGGCTAAAATTAATATACTCTGATATATCATATACATGTTGAGCATTAAAATACTATTTAGCGAACGATATTTCTCGAGATTTAATTTGTTTTATAATTCAAGGACGATTAAAAACATTACTTATAAATACAAATTTTATAAATGACTATTTAAAAATGGAATTGTAATATAAACAGCTTAATCTAGAGGCACTTGAGTTTGCAAAAATTGAACACTGACAATGGAATTATGTTAGTAATAGCTTAAATCTTAAGGATCCGAATATTTTAACTTTTTAGTTTTTTTATGACTTTTCCGTCTTCGAGGTATAAATTATTAAAATCAAAAACAATAAAAATACGCCTTATATCGCTTATAATACTAAAACGAAGAATTGTTCCGATCAAAAACAGTTAAAAACTGTGAACACCGTCTGCTAATTTATTCAAATAAACTTTGTTTATAAACAAATTTCGTATTTTAAGTTCGAAAAACAGTCACTACAATAACAAAATTCTATGAGAAAGAAATAAAGTGTTTTGACTTTATCGATCTTAAATCGCTTATACCGCGCATTTTCTGAAAAAATTCCAACAAATCAGAAATGTTTATTTTCATTCAGTTTATAAAAAACAATCATTAAAATCATATTGAAACAAAAGAACTTCTCCGACAATATCCGGGTCCTGAATAATTGAGCTATTCTTAACACAATTCCATTGGCAGGATGCATCGATACCTCCATATCTTACTCGTAACATAATTTTATCAAAAAGGCATTAATTTTTTAAGATAATAATTTTTACTATTAAAAAAACATTATTCATCAAAAAACGTGATATTTGTATAAATACAAATAGGAAAGTTGACTAGGATTTAAATTACTTTGTGTTTATCCTGTAATGGTTCATCTGTTATTACTATTATAGACATAAAATTGAAGTTTCATTTTTTCTGGTGTTCTAAATTTATATAAATAATTAAAAAAATCAAAAATGTCAACAATTTTGAGTAGGTATTTATCAAACCCAAACACACAATAGCTATACGAAGTGCCACAAACAAAAATATTAAATTATTATACTCGATATATATCGTATTAATATTATAAGCGCCAAATTTAAATAAAAATGACTCACCTTGCTGATCTTCCCATATTATTGCGAAAAATTTTCTAATAATCGGATTTTATTTATTTATTTACATGAATTTTAGTGTAGTTGAATAATAATTCAAGCAATATATGATTCTTCTGTCATTGGTTTCGGGTCAATTAGTTTCAAACTTTGAACTGATTTTACAATTATTTTGTATTATGATTTATTTGTTTATTTATCATGAAAATTCAATCACATATGTTAATTCTAATTATAATTTATTACTTTCAAAATAAAAACATATGGCGGTGAGAAATGAATGTAAACTCTGATTGAAGTTCAATTATTTTGCGAACGGATCTGAGTAAAATTTTAATAAACAAGTTAATGAAAAATTAAGAATCAGTTACGATAAGAAGTTTGTATTTATAAACTTCCCTTTAGAATTTCTAATCGGAACATAATGATTCGTTTTTCTTTTTTGTAACATCAAATACAGGACTTTGCACAAGATATTTTGGGTAATTTTGTAGGAATAACTTCTACACCTCTATAAATGTTCAATACACCAAGAAAATCCAAACTGAAATGGAAGTAGTTTTTCGGCCGAAATTATTTATTTCAAATCTATCTTCATACCTAGATCAATTTTTAGTTTCTTTTATCACATAATAGTATTTGGAGGTAATGTTTTCAAACAAAATTTTAGATACCGAGTTTTTATTAGAAATATACGTTTTCAAGTCTTTTGAGGCCAAAAAAATGATTATTAGAAATTAGTCTGCCTGTGGTTAAGATATCTTCAAAAACCAAATGGGCTACATATGGTCCGTAGTTATTTTTAAGTTGCGAATGATCAAAGGACGAGAAATCGAACCTTTTGTCAGAAGGCATTGCGTTTGAAGAAAATTCATTTGTTCGTGAATTACTAAACAATGCTAGAACAATTTTGTTTAAATGCTTAGCTTATCTAAAACTTTTGTTTGAAACTTTTCCCTGGGAAAATTCGAATAAAGAAGTTTCTAGGAAAGATGGTAGCAAAGTTAATTAAATTTTTCAATTTTTTTGTATTATTAAATTACATATTGCTAGTATAAATATTAAGAGAAAATTCAGAACGCGTTGCAGCAGATTTTATTTTGTAATAAATAAGAATTTACAATAGTACACAGTCATGAAAATGTAGTAATTTATTTCAAATACCTGGAGTTCTCTGGAGAATTATATTTCTTAATAAAGCATGTTCATAAGCGGTGCAATTACTCAAAAACGTTTAAAACAACTTAAACCTTGCTACGATAATGTGTCAATTAAAAGTACGAAACAAGAAAAGATTCTTGTTCGAAATTAGATAAAGTGATGTTCAAAGGATAACCGTGGTTGCATGCAATCTTCTCGAAAGAGTTGTTAATTAATGATAAGAGTAATGTATAATTTAAAAGAGTAATAAAATAGTAGGTAAGTAAATAAGTCAGGGTAAAAATGGTAAAAAGTGAAAAAAAAATTATAGTAGGATGAAACCCATTGGAAACGGAAGAGAATATAACAAAAATGAAAGGAAAAATAATTTTCGGGCGATCTGAGGTCGGGAAGTGGAAGCGGTGAGTTTTTATCAGTAAAACACAACCGTGTTTTACCGTGTTTTGTCACGATTTTCGGCAAAACTGTAGCTCCTATGGAAAAAGATAAATAGAAACGTTGCAGGTAATAAAAATCTTTTTTCATATAAATTTTGACACTATGTGAAAAAGTTGTAGATATTTTTATTACTTACAACTTTGTCATTTAACTTTTTTCCATAAGACTTGTAGTTTTGCAGGAAACCAAGATAAACCGTGATTTACCCATAAAAACTCACCATCTTCCACTTGCCGAACTCAGATCGCCTGTAAATTTTCCTTTCATTTTTGTTATATTCTCTTCCGTTGCCAATGGGTTTCATCCTACACTAATTTTTTTTATTTCAAATATTATCTGGTCTTAATGTAATTTATTTGTTTATAATCAAATCCCAATAAATAAATACAAAATATAATATTTACATCAATAATTTTAAATTTTTAACTACCTTACAACCTTACTTTTACATAATTTTCAATAACTAAAGTCTATCTTCTATAGAAATGATCATAAATGAAGACTTGATACAGTTCTAAAATTGCTGTAGTCGCCGGTCACGCGTGTTTGAAATTTGGAAATGTACTAAAAACTTAATCGTAGCCACTATATATTTTATTATTACTTCCACCATATTTATTTTATTGTTATTAAATAGTCTATAACTCCTGGACTTTAATGTCGAATCGATGGACATCTCATTTATCAAAATAGTCCAGTAGCTTAGCTGCAAGAAAGGTTGCACCATCCGTACTAACCTAGAATTATCGCTAACCGCATTTAGTTCCATAAAATTTTCAATTGAAATAACTCAAGGTTAGAGCTAACTAGAATGGTGCAAATCAGCCATTGACTGTTAAAAAAATAGCTCTTCCTTTTCGGTGAATGAATGAAAAGAGAGTTAAAATTTTATTTCATTCCGAAGTAACAATTAATTTTTTTTAAGAATCGGTGAATATTAAAAAAAAAAGTAAAAATTGACAATGAAATTTGGAATGGCGATAGTTTGGAGTGGTTTAACTCAGACTACAAAAAGTTTAGACTTTATAAATTTTCCGCATTTCATTCAAATTTTTTAAATGGAAAAATTATATTATAATATTTGTAAACAACAATAATGTTTTTCACTTGATGAAATCGTGTTAATATCAGTAAATATGTTTGTTGATATAATTTTTGTCTAATCGGACTACACTAATTGACTGACTCAATTTATTTTATGTGAAATATACTACAATCTACAATTCAAAGATAAAATTCTAAAGTCTTTCTGAAACTTTCCTTGAAGCATTTTTTTATGGAATAATTTATTTTCACACACTTATTTTCATGAATAATAAATTTTGTTAATAATTCTTGAATATTATTCAGTGTAATGGATCCTAGTGGACTTTTATCTCGAAACTGATCAAATCTATTACGATTTTGTTGATTTATTATCAAATGTAAAAAACTAAAAACAATCCAACAACTTTAAATGTATAAAAGTTGACGTTCTATTAAAGGGGGTTGGTGCCACTCTTTCTAAGGGATGCAAATTTTACTTTGATAAAATATTAAATTAAAAAAAAAATATTCTGTACAATTTCTGCGAAAAGCAAACGTTTTTGACTTATCCTTTATTGAAAATGGCTGTATTTCATTGAAAAAGAATTTGTTTTTTAAGGTTTTCCGCGAATAGCTCAAAACTCACAAAAGTGACAAAAGTGTGAAGCTTCAAAAAAAAAAAAAAAAATACAAATACGGGGTGTCCCAAAAAAGTGTATACACAATTTTATCTAATTTATTTTTTCGTTACACCTCATTTAATCTAATTTTTTTTTTCTTTCGAGTTACCTACAACTTTTTTCCATGGGACTTGTTTTGCCGGAAATCATGTTAAACCATGTTTTACCCTAAAAAACTCACTTTCTTCCACTTCCCGACCTCTGATCGCCCGTACATTATTTTTCGTTTCATTTCCATTATATTCTCTTCCACTTTCGATATGACCCTACTTTAATTTTTGGTTTCAAAAATTATCGATAATTCTTAGAACGATCTTAACAAGAAATTAAATTACGGTAAATTTTAGATTAAGATATAAGATTTTCATTTTCTTTCCAGTTAATTCCACCTTGAAGAATTTATATTAATTAAAAACATTTAGAATAATTCTTTAATTTAAAGAAAAATTGAAGGATATAAATGTTTAATCTTTTAATTTAAAAAAAAAAAAAAAAAAAAAAAACAAGTTAAGATTTATAACATTAAAACGTGAATAGATGTATATATGAAGATATTTGAGGGTTAGACGATTAAAAAATTACAGTCTAGACTCTATAGACAATTTAATAGCTACCTTTTTTTTCTATTTATTAAAAATCCCTTTAAAAGTAGATACAGAACTTATACCTGTTCCCTTTTCTATTGTTTGTAAACAAACAAATATTATCCTGACTGATAAAAATGCATTTTTATTTATTAACAACAAAAACAGGTTTCTAACTTTGTAATGTATTATCAGACAAAAACATATCTGATATCTTTAGTGGTCCTGCTGTCAATTTATAAAAGAACATATCGTTATGGATAACCGAAAATATCATTTCATACGGCTGAACTTTTTTCAACTTTCAAATATGGAAAGTATTAAATTTCGATGTTTTCCCCAATTTCCTAGATCAAATTTGACCAAAAAATCGAAATTTATTCGAAAAACTCTAGAGTTCTCATTATTAATTATAAAAATGGAAAGTATTGTTTAAAATAAAAAATGGGTGCGTGTACGTTATGTACACGCGTCAGAAATTATGCTTCTTTGGCCTCATTCAAAAACAATTTTTAATTGCATGCAAATAATTAATTAAATAAATAACTATATCTTTTCTTACATTAAGTATAACACAAAACGTAACAACTACTTCAATTAGTGAATTTTGTCTGACGATGATACGTGCGCATCTTAAAATTTCACTCTCATCATTTTTTCATAACGCGCCTAACGAAATATAACTTCAAAAATTATACAAATAAAACTATAAAAATATTCCTAATATAATTTTCTTTAAGTCATAAAAGCAAGTTAATTTATTATCTTAAATTTAAAATTCGATATTTTTAACTTATATTATGTGACCTAAAATATTACGCTGCCACGATGTGACGTCATTTCGGTAAAATTGTTAGTTATCTTTGTCAGTTCAATCAACTATATTTTGCAGACCATTTGCAAAAAGTAAAGAATTTAACCTTTAAAACAATATCTCAATCAATTATTATACGTAAACAAACAAAGCATGTCATTCTGGATATATCTCATTAGTTGCGTATGAATTAACCTGTTTTTTCAATCTGTAAAATTTATTGCTGGTAAGCATAGAAAATTTTTATATAGTTTATCAGCTATTGCTTTCGCTCGCACTACGTTTACAAATTTTTAACTGTAACCCTTAAGTGTTTTAAATGCAAATAATATAATCAAAGTTATCGAAAAAATAAATCCGTATGGCGAAAATGTGGAAAAATAATTGGAAGTAATAATTTATGACGCTAATGGTATAAATTTAATTAGTTTGAATAAAAATAAATACAAATGTAACTATTTTTGCTTTTTAGATACAAATAATAAATAATTAATAAATTAGGGCTTTTTGACTTTTTTTTGGGGTTTTAGTGTAATTAATTTCATAATTGAATAATCCTACGAATTTTCGAATTGATATATCAATCTCATACAATTTTACCATAGTAATATCAAACCTCCATTTCATCTCATTAGAAATTGAATTTTGAAATATCTTTTCATGGCGAACGCTTACGTCATAATAACAATCTGCTAGCAAAGCTTCAACCCAATCTACTTAGCGAATTAAGCTATATTTTTATTCTCTATAAAAATATAAAACCTTCGATGCACCTTTTTTGAGTCAGATGCCTACGCTAATGGCTTTCTGTTAACCACATTCCTACCAACCCTTTTAAATAATCAAATAGACCTTAAGTCCCTTTTATTAAATTTGAAATTATATCATAAAAATATCTATCAACTCCACCCACAGCTTCTTCATTCACAATAATCTTACCTCCTTCCCATATATATTTCCAAAATAAAAGAATAATTAATTATTCAGTACTTGTTAATGGATTTATAAGTCAAAAGTGCACTCGTAATTTTTAAGTGAAAATGAGACAAAATTAAAAGTTTCCATTATTTTATGAAGATTTATATTTAAAATAATGAAAATGATTGTTACATCATTTTTTAATTTTTTGTCGATTTAAGTTGATTAACAGAAAATGATAATAAATCTAATATTTTAAGAGTTACAAACTTTTAAAAATTCAAATAAACTAACGATAATTCGAATAAAATATTGAAATTAAACTAATGCTATTCAAATTTTAATTCAACTTTAAACAATTTATTTTAAATACATTTTTTTTTTAAATTTTAATAATTGAACGCTTGAAAAGATCATGCAAAATGAAATAAAAATGATTTAAGCGCACCTGATTTTTCTAAAATATATAACGTACAATTAGAGCGCAAGTGATACCACCCCCTTTAATATGCAGATAAATTGAATACAAAACCCTGCAAACTATTATTGTTTGTATATTTTACAAAACTATTTTCATATTTACTTTTCAACGATCCTTATAAAATATTCTATAAGGCACAAACAAACATAAGGATTAAATATTTAAAGAAAAAAAGGTAGCAAATGTCCTTTATTGTAAAATCAAAATGATTCATATTTTTAAAATCCGGGTCATGTGAATTTGGTTCGAAAAAAAATTAAATTCATTTTATAAATTGAAGTGATTTTTAAGTACATTAACTTATTAACTTTGGCAAATCAAATATCAATGAATATAATTCAGAGAGTTATTATAAGTAGAATCGTAGTTTGTATTAAATATTAAATGTTATTTTATGGAATCATATTCTTTATGAGAATAAATAAATGTGCAAGTAGTTCATTCTTTTCAGTTTTATTTTCAAACTCACTATATTTAGAATAAGTTAGAGTATATTATATTTTTAGTCTAAAGTTTTGAACTAGAGTTAGCAAATATTAACAGCACAAACAAAGTGGTTGGTAAAATTTTGGTAAAAGCGTTCAAAGTATCATCTAATTATTCCATTTCCGTCGGTGCGTCCACCAACAGATAGATTACAGATATAATTTTGAGATATCAAAAACGAAAAGAAATGGTATGCTGAAAAAATCGAGTTTAATTTTGTGAATATGCTAAAACGGTCCTTTGGATTCTGTGGATCCTTCATCTAGTCTTTGAACCAATAAAAATCAAAACTATTTTTTTTTAGCAAGCAACTTTTATTTTAAACATTTTTTGGTAAAATATTTGTATTTTCCACAATTTTAGCTCAAATTTAGCTAATAAACACATATTTAATACAATATATATTATTATGATATATGTATGTGTGGATTAAATAGATTTGAGCTGAAATTGTGGCAATTCCAAACATTTTACAAAAAACTGTTTAAAACAAAAGCTTCATGGTTCAAAAGCTGAGTGATGGATACACAGGACTCAATGGACCGATTTTGCTCTTTCTTTAATTTATGCTGTTAATGATTAAAAATAGTTGGTAAACATTGATACTCAACTATATATCCAGTATCTAAGCAATTAACTCTGTCGGTTGTTATCAACACTTGTTAATTGCACATAAAAGCTAAATAAATCTAATTTAGAACATTTTTATACTCGACATACATAATATGCCAGAGTATATTAATTTTAGTCTACCGAACATTGACTGCAAAAACAAAATGTTGGTACAGCTGCTTATAGAAACACCTAATTAGTTACTTTACGACTATCGGCTCATCATGATAACTAAAAAAAAAAAATTGCTGAAATTTTCGAGACGTACTCTAAACATAAAAAGTGAGTTTAAGTTCCTGAACGACTCAAATCGGTCAATGGGGTGCAATGGATCCTTGATCCAACTTTAAACTATAAAAAACAGAATAAAAATTTAAATACAAAAAAACGTTTCTTTTTTTGAATTAAACAACCTTTGTTCGAAACATTATTAATCGTAAAATGTTTGAGTTCTCCACAACTTTAGGTCAAATTTGGCAAATATAAACATATAGGTAATAACAATACATATTATTATTATTCATGTATACATATATAACTGTATAGACTGGGTATGCATAGTTAAGTCTAAGATTATCTTATAAATCATACTGTATCTATACGTTCATCCTGATTTGATTTGAATTGCTGTAGTTCAAAATATTATCAAGACTTTGTATAACTTTTTTTTTCTTCTTTTTTTTTTTCAAATTTTACTTATCTATCTGTTAAAAATATAAAATTTATAATATATAAATTTTAAACTCTGAGAACAAAACATATTCAGGAGGTCAGAGGGGGCACCATCAAATAATACACATATTATATGACATATACATAACATTATTTTTTTTAAATTTTTATTAAGGTCTACCAAAACCAAAAAATCCTTTCTGAAAAAGATTTTTAGATTCGTGAGTACTTTCGTACCAAGTATTAAACACCTCCAGCATTTGACTTCATTATGCTTCATTATGCCGAGCCTGATCTGACAAATTCATAATTTTGTTCTATTTCTCCGATTTTTAAATCTTTATATATAAAATTTCCGTGCCGTCATGTAGTTCGAGCGAATATATTTGACAAAGCGCAGGCGAAGCACTAAACCATATTAAAAAGTTAACCTCTGGAGTTTTATAACAGGTTATCATGTGAAAAGTCGGGCGGGCTCTTAGGTAATTATAAAAACTCAAGAAGTTACAAGTAGTCGACATTGTAGAGAAATTCCAAACCAATATGCGCCAGACCTCTAATTTTGATGCAGTCTTTGCGACCAGCAAATTAAGTTTTTGAACTGAATTATCACTAAAAAGTAGCGGACTTTATTATACTTGATCGCTTCCAACATCAAAATTGATTTTTAATGATACTATTTATGTATGTATTTCCGTTTTATAATTTTTTTATTTATATTCAATACAATAATATAAAAAATTTGTAATTAGTTATTCAATTATGGGGAACAAAATAATAATACTAATTCTAATTAAAAATTTTGATCACGTTTTTTGTTCTCTTAAAATGAAATATGTCATATTTTATTTGCATAATGAAAATATTTTTAAAGAAAAAATTGAACCAATCAAAAAAAAAAAAAAAAAAATGGGGCCAAAAATCATTCAACAAATACGTCTTGCAAATGGACCAAGGATCTTGTGTCGTTGACGGTGAATTGTCCTCCGCGCCGTTAGTTTGTATTAATTTTAGTACATTGTTTTTGATCAGTACAATGAGAGGTGCAGTTTTGGATGAAATGAAATATTGTTTTAGGATAAATAAGCATCTAAGTGAGTCAGATACTATGGCTGCCCTTTTGATATTTTATTTTTCCACGTATGAGAGCTCTTTCATACTCAATATGTTGAGAAACTTTTTTTATTTCATTGAAATTGGCTTCAGCAAATTATAGTATATAGTCAATATTCACAAACTTTTAGAGTTTCTTCAACAAAATAGATTGCCATAAGTAGTAGAGTGATGGCTTATTCTTGGCAAATATGTCTGCAAGTCCTGTTTTAGCGACTCACCTTTCGTCACCTCATCGAAACAATTCTTTGGAACGTTAGTAGATATTAAAAACGCAATCTTAGTAAACTTCGTAAATTGCAGTTGGTGAAACAGCCAACTTTCTTGATGATCCAAGACAAACAAACAGTAAATCTCAATTTATTTATATTTTTGTTATCCAGTCTTTGTCATCTATTTTTTGTTCTTTACCATCTATCATTTATTTTGTTTTTACAGAATTTTGTTGCAGTTTTTAGCAACCAGGTGAGGTGTTTTGGTTTTGATCTCACACACACATACATTCATATAAACAACTTTTTCTGAGGTTATAATAATATGTATAGATTATGCAAATAAAATTTAGATATAATTAATATTATGCATTTCTAGAAAAGTATTCATTTGCAGAAGTTTTTAAAAAACGTGAAGGCAATCAAAATTAAAACTAGGAGTAGTTAAAACGATATTTTGTTTCCCCAACTTTAAAAAGTTTATAGAGTTTTATTAAAATCAACTCAATGTAGATGCAAATATTTTCTGTAACCATCTTTTGCTTTGAACTATATTTTGAAGTCGACTATGTTAGAAGAAATATTTGTCAAGTTCTTCTCCTTTTGAAGTCCATAATTGGTACACGATTGTCCATGACATCCATTTCAGACGCAGTAGCAAAACAAAACATAAATATCTTTACTATTTAATTAATAAAAAATTTATAATGATTTTGTCATTATTTGTTACAGCGATTTGAAACAGGAACAAAGCCATTCAATAATCCAAAAATTAAAATTATTTGGTAAATATTAAAATTGTTTATGATCTAAATATAAATTTCTAAAAAAATTTTGACAATTTTTATCAATGTTAAATGATTTTGTTTTTTTTTTTTTTTTTTTTTGGTTGTTGATAACGATTAGAGTGCAGCTTACTATAGATATTCTCATTCCCAACAACGATTCAAAAGTTTTGTGTATAAAAAGGAATTGTTTGAACATTAAAGCATCAGTTCTAATTTTGGTTTCTTAACTACGCAAATCTTACAACTATCAACATGAAATTCTTAGTTCTTACTTTGGCATTCGTCTGTCTTGCACAGGTAAGATATTTAATATAAGTTTTATTTAATTTTTATCGAAGCCAAGTGTAATTTTTTTAAAAACATTTTTAATAAAATGCTTCGTTATATGTCTGTTCGAATTTCGTAACTGATTTTATAGAAAATTCTTGATTACTTAGAGAATTCAAATTTTAAACATATATTCATTTCATTCATACAGATTTAAAACATCAAAAATATTATAAATCTGTTCAAAATTTTCCTAAAAATATTATGAATTTTACATAGCCATGGAAATAATTTATTTGTAAGATTTGAATTGGTAAACATAATGATTTGATAATCCTACATTTTTATTGCATTGCAAATGATAACAGTCTCTAAGACGGTTTATGAAGATCTACTATCCTGGCATTAAAGAGTGTGCTTCTAAACAGTTGTTGACTTAAATCATATGTAATATACATTGTATTTCTTTCAATTTTCCAGACAAATAACTCAAAAAATTGCTATCCAAATGTTATGAAATTTAGTATGTATAATATTAACAAAAAACCTAGTTTATGTCGAGGAGTTTTTATCGAAAAAAATTTTTAGATAAAAATCAAAATTTAATTTTATATTCAAAATGTTTTTTTGATAAAAAATTGTTCCGTTTTCTTCTGCTTCTAACAGCTGTTGATAAAGCCCGTTAATATTATTTATTTTATGCGCTATGTCGTTTGGTTTTAAAAAATATTTTCAAAACTATGTAACAATTTAGTTCATAAATTTTTAGAACAATTTTTATATGAGACCGTTTTTTTTGTAAGTTTTTTTAAAGAAAATTTATTGATAGCATCTCAAGATAAAATCTAGCATTAAAACGAATAAAATTTTATTTGTTCTGAAAAATGTACATAATGCATACTTTTTTTTCTAAAATAAGTTTAGGTATATTAAGGATAGTCAGAAGTATTAACTTTTCGAAAAAAACTGACGAGAATTTTTTGGGTTAAAATAACTCCACTTGCTACAATACTAAAGCCGGTTTTGTATAGTTATTGATCAGATTATTTATTATTTTAAATTAATGACTTAATGATATTATGGATTATCAATAATGCAACCAATTTCGTCAAGTCTTCTCGTTTTTATTTCACATGAGTAATATTCCGCTTTTAACGATTCTCAAAATTGTTTGATCGTTTAAAATTAAAAAAACAACAATTCCTTTGATTTACAGAATGTATTTGGAGCTCCAAATCAATCTGCTGACACACCAAATCTTGAAGAACTTATGATTAAATTCCATTCCGCTATGTTTGAAGGCACTAAAAATATTTTTGGTGAAGAAGCTGTCAAAAATTTAAAAGAAACTTCCAATGTTATTGCTGGTGAAGTCAACAAATTTATTGAAGAAGTTGGTAAGAAATCAAAAGAATTGGAACCAGAAGCCAAAGAAGCTGTCAAGAAATTCCAAGATTCAATTAACGAACAATTAGCTAAATTCAAGAAAGAAAATCCAGAAGTTGCCAAGAGCGCAGAAAAAATTCAACAACAATTAGAACAAACCGTCAAGAAAGTAGTAGATGAATCCAAAAATTTAGAAAAATCATTGAAAGATAATTCTAGTGGTATTATTGCTGATTTACAAAAATTGACAAAAGAAACAATTGACAAAGCAACCGCTCAAGCTAAAGAACTCCAAGCAAAATTATCAGCAAAGAAACCTTAAACACACTTAGATAAATTATTATTATTTTTAATTTTTTTTTTTTTTTAATTTTCTGATACCTCGATTTTTATCGAAACTAAAAAATTTTTCGGAAATGAAATAAAGTTCAGTTTCATCATCATAATGAATTTCTTTAACTTTTCAGGCCATATAATTCAACAACTATAAAATTTCATGTCTAAATTGTAATATATCAATAAATAATATAATTTTTGAATATTTTTTATTAAAACTATTTTTTTACAAATTATTTTGTTATATTTTTTTTTTCGTACAAAATAACAAATCATCAAATACAATGTAAACACATTACCCAAATGGATATTACAAGTTAACTAATAACATTCACAGTCAGTACTTGTATGGGCGACCATATGCAAATACTGTGTTCATGTTATTGTAAGTACATACTATAAGTCACTGATAACCATAGCAGTTAAAAGTGACTGAAGAAAAATAATCCATAACGCCTATAATATTTCAAGAAAATTTGATGATAATTTTATTCAATTAGATAATAAAAACATTTTTATGTTAGGAGAATATAGGGATGGTGGTTCCACAGATAAATTGTAATAAAAAGTACAAATTATCAGTTATTTAAAGTTATTTTCAAAATGACACAAAAGGATATATTAGTTCATTATTTTGCAACAATTCATTCTATAATCTTTTACTTTCAAGTATTGAGTTTCTCATTTAAATAAATTTTGTTTTCAAAAGTTTTCTACATATGTTGACGTTTTGAAATTTCTTAAGTAATTTTCGATTCGTATCGGCCGGTCTATCGGCTTGCCAATCTGTGGGTCCGTTCATCGGTCGATCTGCCGGTCTATAGAAATCATTCAAACTAACGCGCGCCCACAGCTAATGAATGAATATTTATAAATTTGGGGCAAACAAAAGTTGAGATATTCAGAATAGTATCAAGTTTTAAGCATCTTATTTATCAATTACCTTTCCGGGGATACAGTTAAACTAGAGGAATTGTGTGCTTATATTAATTGTTTACAATAATTAATAGCTAAAATTTTAATCTCAAATTCTAAGCCACTCAATAATCCTTCTCACCCAATTCCAGTGTTTAATTGCTCAAAGGATAGGTAGGTATTAAGTCACTGAGTATTCTTAGGTCAAATTATATGATATGCATTTCTTATGGGACGTTTCTTACTTCAAGTATTGTGATAGTTTTCTATCCAAATATTTATAGTTCTAATGCAGATAGAGGATTCTTTAGTTCTAGTTCTAAGAACACTCAGTGATCCAAGACCTTTCATTTGAGCTATTAAACACTCAAATTGGATGAGATGGAGGAGTGCAATGCTCGGACATTCAACTTTTCATCCATTTTTTTAATGTATAGATGCCGATATCTCATGAATTTTTTCGAATATAAAATGAAAATCAAAATATTCAAACCCAAAAACGTGTAAAAAATAATGCCACTGTTACAGAAAAATTTATTTTATATAAATATATAAATAGGAACTCTTTAAAATTCACCCCCTTCTACTTCCCGACCTCAGATCGCCAGTAAATAATTTTTCCTTTCTATTTTTTGATATTCTCTTCCGTTTCCAATGTGTTGAATCCTACAATAATTTTCAATTTTACGATTTTTAAGGACCTCAACTCTGGGCTATTATTCAAACAACTAGTGGTATATTTACATTTTCAAACAATTTACACAAATGTACTAGATTAGAAATAACCGTTTACACACTCGTGTTTTGTGCTGTTTACATTAGACAGCATTGACTGAGCATAAAATCGAAGATCTCAATGAAGAGTAATGAAACTAACTCTCTCACCCTCATATCAAAATTCACCCGATCACTGAAAATGTATAAAATAATGCAAAAATAAGCTTCATTTATGAATATATGGTTTTTTTTTACTTCAAAATTTTATTCTCATGATTTTATTATCTTGTTTTAACTGGATAATAATAATACGAAATAAACAAAATTTACATTTTGAAATCCATTGGCCAAAGTCTAGTCCTGATAAATTTTTTTTCATTAAACATATTTAAAAAAAAAAAAACCGAATGTTTATGCTAGAGCAAACTTCATGCTTTAGTTCTCACTGCGATTCGCTGTGCAAATTCGTTTGAACAAGCAACTTATAGTTCAAATTCTTTGAGTATGTAAGCCCTCCTTAAGCAGGTTTATCAACATCCGATAGATGCATACAATTTTCCTGTACAAATACCTCAACAATTTTGATTTTTACTTTAGAAATTTTTTTTTTGGGAAAAAATCTTTGACTTAAGCACTAGGTTTTTGATGTCAATATTAAGCATTATACCAAATTTCATAACATTTGGATAAGTATTTTTTGAGTTATTGGTGCTGGGAAGTTGAAAGAAATACAATGTATACTACATGTTATTTAAGTCAACAGTTGTTTAGAAGCACACGCCTCTATGTCAGAACAACGTTTGTTGATAAACCGCTTTAAAGTAATGTTCGCAAAATATTCAATTTAAATGTATATAATATGTATATACATTTACAATTTAAATATACAATTTATATGTATATAATAATATACACGGTGTTGCTGGACTAATGGGCATAGCAAAATTTGAAAAAGGTATTAATAAATTTATTTATTATTGTAGTTTTGTCCTGTTAATAATCAGCGTATGAATTAATATTAATAATAAAGGATAAAATATATTAACCAAAATATATTTTCAAGTAGTAATTGCTTACAAAGTCAATTGATTTCCATTGGTTATTGCAAGAGCAAATCATGGCAAGTTTTTAAAAAAAATTGTTTGGCTCTATTGGGTTTGCCAAATTGAAAAGCTGATGAGAAAAATTCATTCCAACGAATAAAATCCCGTCTGTGGAATTGTTAATAATATTTATAAGTTCAACAAATTGGAAGATATTAAAATTTGAAATTTGTTTTTTTTTTTTTAAATTGTATTTTCAATAAAAAAAAAACCTTTTTCACTCGTCATAGAACAAGCTAAAACCAAATAATGTTAATTTTTACAAAAATTCATTCTATTCATTTGCACATGTTTTTGAGCAAAACAAAAAATAAAAATAAGAGTTATAGTTGACAATATTTTGTTTCCCATCATTACAATGTACATAGAATTTTAATTTTGTAGTCAAATATTTGAATTAAATTAGAAAATTAATAGATGTGAATAATGGATACGACTCCCAAATTATAAGCTCTGCAAAATCAAATATTCCAACATATTTCATCCAAAACCAAACATTCTTATGTATGTCGCTCACATGCAGGCAATATCTCATAACAAATTGGAAGCATCTTTCGCAAATATAATTTACAATCAGCTTATAATAATAATAGAAATTTAGGCAAATAAATTTTTAATGCTAGGAAAAAACACACATCCTTAATAAAAGTGGTGCTTATAGATTATCTTGCCCGTAATGCAATGCCACTTATGTTGGTCAGTTAGGTATTTCATTTTTAACCAGGTACAAAGACTGCATAATTACCCATAAAACTTATTCTAACTTCTTCATTCATCTTAGCAATACAAGTTATAAAATTGATAGTGATAAATAAGTTAAATAAAAATCCAAATTTTACAATTTTAAATAATCAAATAGACCTTTATAACTGCCCTTTATTAAATTTGTAAATATAAATATCGTACAAATATTTATCAAGTCCACACGCAATTTCTTCATTCACAATAATCTTACCTACTTTCCCTTTATATTTCCAAAATAAAAGAATAATTAGCCATTATTTGTCAATGACTTTATAAGTCAAAAGTGCAGTCATAATTTTTTTTTAATGTAAATTAGATAAAGTGAAAAGTGTCCATTATTTCATAAAAATGGATTTTCACAAAATAAACCATCTATTAATTTTAGATAAACATGAAGATTCAGCACGGTGTTTTTTTTCATTTATATTATTTTTAAATAATTTTATGAAATAAATTATTTGTCCCTTCTTTTAGTTAATCAATAATGAGCAATTTTCAATGGCATCTATTTCAGAAGCAGTAGCAACAAAAAAATATTTACTATTTAAATTTGTAAAGGTTTTTTCATTATTTGTTATTATGTTTTGGAACGAACAGGAACAAAACCATTGATTATTGAAAAATGAAATGTATTTGCTAAAGATCAAAATTGTTTTTGATCTAACTATATATTTATTTTTTAAAGTTCAATATTGTGTGTATTTATTTGTGTTAATAAAAGAAGTTTGTTTTGTTGTTGATAACAGTTGAGAGAACAGCTCACTGTAGATATTCTCAACCCCTACAACGAATCAACATTTTGTGTATAAAAAGGAATTGTTTGAACATTTAAGCATCAGTTCTAATTTTGGTTTTTTAACAACACAAATCTTTCAACAATCAACATGAAATTCATTGTGCTTACTTTGGCATTCGTCTGTCTTGCACAGGTAAGAAAGTTTTCTTTAAATTTTTATTCCAAACATCATATTTCGTGAAATATTCATGAAACCAAGTGTAATTATTTTTGTAACGTTTTTATTATTTTGTTCCATTTTAAACTAAATTCTATATTAGTTACATACTTCAAAATTTTTCTACTTAGTTCAGAATTGTAACACTTAATTGTTTTTATATACCCAAGGCTTTCCCAATATGTTGAATGCAAACGTTTGAGCTATTAATTAAAAATTAAATTTTTTTATGAAATATATTTCTAAATCGAATTTTACTCAAAATTTTTATGATGAATTTTTTACAAAGCGATGAAAATATTTATAAGATTTAAAATGAAAAACGTTTAATTTATAATCCTACAATTTTATTATAAATTTAAAATGATATAATGAGTTACTCATAATTATTCTTTTCCACAGTTTAATGGTATATATTTCTAAAAACTTACCGACTTGTAATGTTATTTAACAATTTTTGTGAATGATTTTTAATAGTGTTGATAACGTACTTCATTTAACCATTTCGTTTTTTGTATAATTTAAAGTCAGAGACGTCTTAGAAACATTTCGCAAACGCAGAAGCAACTCCAAAATAGGTACAATAAAAATAACCACAAAAATTGCTAAATTAAATTTGTTTTTTTGAAACACAATATTTTTTTGATTTATACATGCTTCAAAAACCTTAAATTTTACCAAAAAATTTTATGAAAAGAAGAGAAATGATTTTAATTTAATTTCTTTATAATCCATAGAAAATGCATTCAAGTGATGTTTCTTTCGAAGCAAATTGAAGTAGGGAACGTTGAATAATTTTAATAAAACAAGTTATTTAAACAAAACTTCGTAAAACTTTTTCTGTGAGAGATTTTCAAAATGAGTTCTCGTTGAAGAAGTTAGCTCAAAAACTAACCAAAGAAAATAAAATTGTTTACTCGCTTTTTAATCGAAAATTTCAGTTGTCAACCGATGGCGTTTCGTTGCTAAAAAGAATTGGATTAATATTAAAAATTACACTTTCATTTAACTCCTAAAACACATCTTTGTTTTCCACACTGATTTTATGTCGAAAATAATATAAACATGTTTGGTGGTATGAAAATTTAAGGTTTCACTTTATCTTCATAAGGTCTTGCAACCATTAAAATTCTCTCCAAAATGGTTTTTGAATTGATTAGATCAATTAAAAATTAACGGCACAGATGACGTAATGGTCGTAATTTCAAATGGGTACAATTTAGCTTTATAAAAAAAGAAAAAAGTTATTAAATTTTTTTTACCAAATGAATAATAATGACTTAGACATTTTGAATTTTCGTCAATAATTCAATAAATTTCGTCGTTATTCATTTCAGATGAGTTCTATTTTCATATGAGTTCTAATTTTTCAAGATTCTAGAAAGAGTTTGATCGTATAAAATTAAAAAATTAAAATAATTCTTTTGTTTTACAGAATGTATTTGGAGCTCCAAATCAATCTGCTGACACACCAAATCTTGAAACACTTATGAATAATTTTAATGCTGCTATGTTAGAAGGCACTAAAAATATTTTTGGTGAAGAAGCTGTCAAAAATTTAAAAGAGACTTCCAATCTCATTGCTGGTGAAGTCAACAAATTTATTGAAGAAGTTGGTAAGAAATCAAAAGAATTAGAACCAGAAGCCAAAGAAGCTGTCAAGAAATTCCAAGATTCAATTAACGAACAATTAGCTAAATTCAAGAAAGAAAATCCAGAAGTTGCCGCCAGCGCAGAAAAAATTCAACAACAATTAGAACAAACCGTCAAGAAAGTAGTAGATGAATCCAAAAATTTAGAAAAATCATTGAAAGATAATTCTAGTGGTATTATTGCTGATTTACAAAAATTGACAAAAGAAACAATTGACAAAGCAACCGCTCAAGCTAAAGAACTCCAAGCAAAATTATCAGCAAAGAAACCTTAAATACATTTAGATAAATTATTATTATTTTTAATTTTTTTTTTTTAGTTTTCTGATACCTCGATTTTTATCGAAACCGAAACAATTTCGGTAATATATTAAGATTCAGTTTCACGATCATAATTAAATTCTATAACTGTTCAGGCCATGGAATTTAAAAAGTATTCATGACAAAATTGTAATGTAAAAATAATATAATTTTTGAATATTTTTTATTAAAACTATTTTTTTAACAAACTAAATTATTATTTTTTTAATTCCTACAAGAATCAAATCCACAATGCACATCATATTCCAAAAGCATTGGTAATAATTCGATTAGACTGGATAAGAAGTTGATTGATTCACAGATAAACTGTAAAACGTAATATAATTTCTAAACTACTTCCAAAAGTTCTTTTCAAAACGACACAACATAATGAAATATTTTATTATTTATATCAATAACCTTCAATTTTAATAGTTCAAAAGTTGAATCATGAAACTATTGAATCCAATGGACCAATTTTTACTCATTCCCGAAATTAACTCACGTCTTCCGCCTAAAATGCGTTACCAAAATTACAGCAAGGAATATCTGTTCGTTTTTTAGTTGCCTTTATGAACTATGGAACTATTAAATCCACCCACCAAAGACCAATGTATTCATTCCCGAAATAAACTCACGTTTTAGGTCTTGAATGCGTCACCAAAATTTCAGCCCGGTATCTCTGTTCGTTTTTTATTTGTCTTTAGGATTAACTAAGAGATTCTATGAACACCTATAGCAAAATTTTGTTTGTGCGATAACTATGTGCTATCGTTATATGTCGAGTATAAAAAGATATAAATCATTTTTAATTGGTAATTGTATGGTCTTCTATTTTTACTTGAATCTTCTTTTTTCTAACGTTCTTATCTTTTTTGAACAATAGGGATGTTGAAAGGTATTTTTTACAACAAAAGTTTTGAAAATCACAAAATGTTTACTATCATTTAGATATAAGAATTTATTTTAGGACCAAAAAATTTAATTGTTTGATGGTACAGGGTAATTAGTGAATAAAATTGTATTATTTGTTGGTAGTTATTATCAAAAAGCATTTCTCATAAAAAGATTAACACAATTAGCCGATAAAAAATGATTATATTTCATTATCGTTTTGAGTGTGATGATATATGTATATATTCAGGTAACAATTTTTGCGTGAGTATATTGTGTAATGATGTTATTAAAAATTTAATGCATATCAAATCCGAGACAACACATTTAGTAGCTATTACTATTGCGGGATATACAATAGAATACATCATTTAAATACTTTGTCAGAATACAAGGCATACATTATTTGTGTATTTCTCGAATAATTCTCTAAAAAATTATTTTTATTATATAGTCCAAGATTCGAACTTAAAACGACCTTCACCGAGCTGAAAATAGAATGAAACATATTTTAAAAACAAATTTGGTATATTAGAAAATATATTAAGAATGGGTTGGCTACAAAAATTCTGCACAGACTATTCTCCTAAGTAATACAAAACCTTTTTAAATATGCCAATTTTTCAAATTGTAATCATTCATTCATTGAAACTTTTAATAACGGTACTTAAACGGTACTTAATAAGATGCGTATAAATTCACTGAATAAGTGGCCAAAACTTGGATTCTGAGAACTAACTTCTAACTTTAAAAATGATTACCATTGTCATGGGCGACAAAGAAAGATATAGGGTCATAGTAGAATTACGAATCTCCTGTAAGTTTTATCCAATATAAAAATGAAAGAAAAACAACACATCATTGTATCATTCTCAGAAGTATGAAGGGGTTTTTCCTATTAAAAATGGGAAAAGAAGGGTTTTAAGATCAGGAGGGAGATTTCCTGTTTGTATGAAGTAATTTCACAATAAAAAATAAAAACTGAATCCTTCTTGCTTGTCTCGAAGTAAAGAGTGTAGTTTTTCGGGTTTTAGAAAGATAGTTTTCTATAAGTTTTAAGTGATTTCATGTCGAATGGTAAAACTCGTACCTTCTGAACATGCCAAAAATTGAAAAGCATAATTTTGGGAGTTGTTTTTACAATCCTGGAGGGGGTTGTTAATGAAAAACTTTTCGGAATTTTATCGTAATTTACAAAGAATTCTGGGTCGAATACTGAACATCCATACTTCTTTCTAGCATGCCTAGAAGTATTATAGAATTGATATACATGAGTGAGTAAGTCAATCAGTGAGTCAGCTTCAGAATGGATTGCACATATTATTAGATTAAAATTAGTTTTTTGTTGTTGATAACAATTATTAATCCTAACAAGGAATCAATACTTTGTGTATAAAAAGGAATTTGACGAGCATTAAAGGTATCAGTTCTAATTTTGGATTTTTTACAACACAAATCTTTCAACAATCAACATGAAATTCATTGTTTTTACTTTGGCATTCGTCTGTCTTGCACAGGTAAGAAAGTTTTATTTAAATTTTAATCGTTACATCATTTTTCGTGAAACATTCACGAAGCCAAGTGTAATTTTTTGTAATAGTTTTTATTAATTTATTTGGTTGTGTGCATATTTTTGAGGAATTTTGTAATTGCTTTCTAAGTTCTAAACTAAGTTCTAGATTAATTAGAAACTGAATACTTATTTGTTTCTATTTACTCAATGATTCCGCAATCTTTCAACTCATGCTTTTTACTAATTTTCTCAATTTTCAAGGCTACTTAAAATTTATATTCATAAATTTTTTAACAATTTTTCATAAACTTTTTTAAAATTAAAACAATGTTTTTTATTTTAAAAAAAATTTATTAGTAATAGGTGTGTCGAAATGCATACAATTTTTTGTTATTTTTTTGGGAATGATATAAATAATTTTTTGTTTTTAAACGTAAAGGTATATTAAATCTAGTCCAAAGTGTGCAATCTTTAAATATAATATAATAACAAAATATAATTGCTTTTGGGAAAATAAACACATTTGCAAATCCATTTACTAATTTTAAAATTTTCCAGTTTCGGATCTGAATCCATTTTCAAATAGTGAGGATTGCTTCATTCTTTATTTCTTATATACTAATTTTAAAACAAATTTTGTTCTTGTCAAATTAATTAAAAACAATTTCAATGTTAAATATAAAAAAAAAAAGTATATTTTTTATTTATGGAATCAAATATTAAAATTTTTGTAAACAATTAGATTTCTAGTAAAAATTAAAAAATTATAACTGGTGCAATCACAGAGTATTGAAGATTAAAATTTCAATCGGTATATAAGAACCGTTGTGGATTTTTTTTATAATTTATATACTCTAAAACATGCAATCGTGATCTTATACTTGCAAAGTGAAGGTTTTTTCAAATTTGGATAGATATATGTAATCCAAAAATCACACTGAAAGAATGTACTTTTTCTTTTTTAAGTTAAATAGCTTCTGTTTGAAATATGATCCCGTAATAAACACAATACGTATTTTATATATTTTAATAATATAAGAATTGTCAACAGATATAGGAACAAACATATATGTATATGATTATTTTGGAAATTTCTTTTTATTCTTAGGCTCTCAGCTGTGTATATTATCTGTAAAAATTAATATATCTAACTTTACAAGTTGAAATTCGATGTTCTTTAAATTTTGCATAAGATTTCAAAACTACCTGACACACAAAGTTGATATATTAAAACACTAAGATATCAAAGTATGTTACGAGAGAAACTAAATTGGAGGAACAAACGAAATCTCGAAAACTATGAATGAAATAAAGGTTTTTTTTTTCAACCGACATATTTTTTGCTCATTTTTGAGTACATAAATTTATGGCTGCAGTTTATCTTCATAAAGTCTTGTTATGCTTTATATTCCCAACGAAACCATCACAGGCAATTTAAAAAGTATTGGCCTTTCAAAAACTTTACAGAATTGTTTGGTTACATTTGCTGCATTGTCAATATTCTTAAAGCCTATTTTATGACGACAAAATGACGAATAATAATGACATAGACATTTTGGATTATGAATAATTCAACAAATTTCGTCGGAATTTCCCCGTTATTTATTTCACATAAGTACTGTTTGTTCAGGATTCTAAGAATTGTTTGATCGTATAAAATTAAAAAAAAATAATTCTTTTCTTTTACAGAATGGATTTGGAGCTCCAAGCCAAGCCGCTGACATACCAAATCTTGAAACACTTATGAAAAATTTCCATACCGTTATGCTCAAATGCAATAAAAATATTTTTGGTGAAGAAGCTATGAAAAATTTAAAAGAAACTTCCAACCAAATTGCTTGTGATGTTAAAAAATTTATTGATGAAGTTGATAAGATATCAAAAGAAATAGAACCAGAAGCTAAAGAAGCTGTCAAGAAATTCCATGATTCAATTCACGAAAAATTAGCTGAATTCAAAAAAGAAAATCCAGAAGTTGTAGCCAAAGCGGAAGAAATTCAACAAAAATTAGAAGCATTCGTCCAGAAAATAGCAGATGAATTCAAAAATTTAGAAAAAACATTGAAGGATAATTCCAGTTATATTATTGCTGATTTAGAAAAATTGGCAAAAGAAACAATCCACAAAGCAATTGTCCAAGCTAAAGAACTTCAAGCAAAATTATCAGAAAACAAACCTTAGATACTCTGAAATATATTTTTATTATTATTATTATTATTTTTCTAATATCTCAATTTTGGCCTATACCGAAAATATTTCGGTAAATATTAATGTTCAGTTTCACCAACATTATGAAATTCTTTAACTGTTCCGACCATGGAATTCAAAAAGTATTCATGTAAAAATTGTAATGTAAAAATAATATAATTCGTAATTATTTTTTATTAAAACTATTATTTTAACAAACTAAATTATTTATTTATTTTCCTACAAGAAACAAATACACATAATATTTCGAAACAATTTGGTGATAATTCAACACCATTTGGCAGGAAAGGCTGGGTTTGGTTGTTCCACACGTAAATTGAATTAAATATGCAATGAAATATTTTAGCATTTCCATCTACCGTGATCACATGAAAAAATCGACCATGAATTAATGGTCGGTTTTTTCGTTCATACAATTTTCACAAATCCATTTGTGCAAGTAAATTGGCACAAATGAACAGAACTTGTGTTAGTTGTTAACACTTTCAAGTAATTAGTTGATAGCACTGTAAAAATTATTTTAAGGGCACCAAGAAAATTATCATATTATCAAAATTTTATATGAAAAATTCCCATAATATAGTTAATTCTATCATAAAGATGGAATTTTATATTACAATGATTTTTAATAGATTGTAATTGGTCTGCATATTTTGGGAATTTGTCGGAATTTATTTTCTCAAAATTATGATTAAATGTTTTTTTAACACTATAAGTACTGTAGCAGATCAAAGTGCGATTATGAACTTGAAAACCAGATAAATTTTTTTGTTAGGAACGGGTGGTAATTGGCCAGCATATTACGGAATTTTCTTCAAATTTTTATTTAAAAATTTTTGCGGCTTTCGATGATAGCACGACAATGTTGGAATTTAAACTAGCGAAATAATTTGAATGAGTTATTGATACAAATATTTTATCTTATTAAATAGCCAGTATGTGTAAGTTATTTATCTTTTGTAGTTACTAATAAATGTTAACAATTAATAACATACATTTTTTTTTTAAATATCAACGTCAGAAGGTAAATACACAAATTTTAAAGGGTATTTAAACATAATACTGAAGCAACCTCCATTATGTAAAATCTTTCAATTTTCGAGTTTAAATAACTAAAAAAAAATACTTATCCAAATGTTTTGAAATTTGATATGCACAAAATTGACATGAAAACAGAGGGTTAATAAAAAATCTAAATTTGATTTTAACCATAGAAATTTTTTCCGACAAAAACTATTGTTTAGTACATTACATGTAATTTAAGTAAACGGCTTATTAGAAGAATATTTCTTTCATAAAGGAGTGTACTTAATGTAACGCGTCTAAGCCGTCTTAAGTAATATTATCCACTTTTAATAACAAAACTTGAGAACAAAAGCAACATCATGTAAATATTGTAATGTGTTTTAAGCTTCATAAGCAAACACTATCTGTTTTAAACGGTAATCAATATCTATAAAAACTCATTTACGTTTAGCTGTAATTCCTTAGCAAGTATTTGCTTGTGTTATGATAACCGTTGTTTTGGTTTTTCTCTCAGGTTTTTTCAAAGAAATTAACATTCATATTAAAAATACGCATAAAAATATTTCATCAAGGAATCCTTGGTCAATCAAACTTTTAAACCATAAAAGATAGAAGAAAATTTAAATACCAAATCGATTGTATTTTGAAAATAAACAACTTTTGTTTGAAACATAAATTAACGACAATTTCAGCTGCATATTTTGCGTATTTTATTCATGATAATCAATAAAAATAACTGGTAAACTGGCGCGTGTGTATACAAAAATAATAATTATGCAAAAATTTGTGATCGATGTGCAAACATATAAACAAAGCTTAACAAATCACAGCTTGGGGCTCTGGCAAAAATTGTCTTTTTACGATCATGGAAAATAATGATTGAGCAAATGATTCGCGATATTAAATCTAATCTCTCTAATAAATTAAATCTCTGTTTGTGCAAACGAAAACAAAAGTTTACCAAAAGGGTATAGGCTTTTGAAGTTTAAACTGTTTCGAGGGTTTATGAAAGATTTAGGGACAGGAAGAGGATTTCTTGTATATGTGATATAATTTCACGATAAAAGAAAAAACACTGCATCCTTCTACCATATTTCGAAGTAACGAGGGTAAATTAAGAGATCTTAGAAACGTTATTTTCTGTAAGTTTACAGTGATTCTACGTCGAATGTAAAAAACACACACTTTCAAACATGTCTACAATTGAAAATGGTAGGCCTGCTTTTGTCAGAAACGTTTTTGGGATTTTACCGTAGCTTTAAAGGAATTTCATGTCGAATACTAAACAAATCGTATTTATAGCATGCCTAGAAGTTAGAATTGATATACATGAGTGAGTAAGTCAGTCATAAAGTCATCTTATTAATCTTACAACAATCAACATGAAATTCATTGTTTTTACTTTGGCATTCGTCTGTCTTGCACAGGTAAGAAAGTTTTCTTATATTTTTTTATTGAAACATCATTGATTTCTAAGTTCTGAACCAAGTTCTAGATTAGTTACAAACCTAAAACTTATTTGTTTCTATTTCCCCAAAGCCTACTGCAATATTTAAACTCATGCTTTTTAATTATTAAATTAAAATTAAACTATTGCAACTTGTTTTTAATACGAAGTATAAACCTCCTAAAAGCTTAAAAAACTAAAAAAAGGTTCTGCACCTACTTAATATCTGATATTTTTATTATGAATTACAAATGATACGATAGGTTTCTCATTAATAGCTTTTCAGTACTCTCGTTGTTATTTAAAGCCGCCCTATATTTTTTTGTTTTTCACATTTTCTAAATATTCAAGGCTACTTAAAATTTGTATTCACAAATTCTTAAGAAATTTTCAGAGTCGTTTTTGGGATTAAAAAAATGTTTTTTATTTAAGAAAAGATTTATTAATAATAGGTGTCTTGTATACAATTTTTTGTGGAAGGAAATAGTTTTTTTGATTGTAAACGTAAAGGTATATTAAATCTAATCCAAAGCGTGTAATTTTTAAGCATGTAGAATGTAATAACAAAATATATTTGCTTTTGTGAAAATAAACACATTTGCAAATCCACTTAGTAAAATTTAAAATTGTCCAGTTTCGCATACGATTGCATTTTCAAATAGTGAGGATTGCTACAATTTTATTTCTTGTATACTAATTTTAAAACAAATCTTGTTCTTTTCAAATTAATTAAAAACAATTTCAATGTTCAAAGTATTAAAAATTCAAGTGATAAACTGGTACAGTATTGAAGTTTAAATTTCAATCGGTTTGGTCGTTAATGACTGTTATGGATCTTTTTATAATTTATATATTCAACAAAACATTGAATATTGATCTTATTTCCAAATTTGAAAAGATATATATAAAGAAAAGAAATAGTTTTTGTTTTTTATTTTTTCGTGAATATACACAATACGTATTTTATGTATTTTAATAATATCAATCATAACCAAGGGTTTAAAACCGGTGAGTATGTTATTATTATTTGGGCTATTTTTTTTTATTTTAGACTCTCAGCTGTGGTGTTATTGTGTTATTGTGTTATATGTTATCTCTAAGATATCTAAAATTACAAAATGGAATTTAAAACATAATTGGAGAAACAAACGAGAACAGCAAAACCTCTTGTTTATCAAAATTTCCTTGCTTGTTATTTTACTGTCATCAAATGAAAAAACTTTACAAAATTATTTGGTTAAAATTTGCTGCATTGTCTAAAGCAAATTCCTCAAGCCTATTTTATGACGACAAAATGACGAATTATAATGACATAGAGATTTTGTGAATAATTCAACAAATTTCGTCGAAAATTCCTCGTTATTTGTTCCATATGATTACTATTTGATTTTTCAGGATTCTTAAAGTTGATTGATTGTATAAAATTTTAATAAAATAATTGAAATAAATTTTAATTTGTATTACAGAATGGATTTGGAGCTCCAAGCCAAACTGGTACTGCAGACACTCCAAATCTTGAAATACTTATGAATAATTTCAATGCCGCTATGTTCGAAGCCAATGAAAATATTTTTAGTGAAGAAGCTATGAAAAATACAAAAGAAACTATCAATCAAATTGCTGGTGAAGTCAAAAAATTTATTGATGAAGTTGATAAGATATCAAAAGAATTAGAACCAGAATCTAAAGTAGTTGTCAAAAAATTCCAAAACTCAATTAACGAACGCTTAGCTCAACTCAAAAAAGACAATCCAGATATGATAGCAGAAGTGCAACAAAGATTAGAAGAATTCGTCAAGAGAGTAGTAGATGAATTAAGAAAGATAGGAAATTCATTGATGAATAATTATATTATTGCTGATTTAGAAAAATTGGCAAAAGAAACACCTTAGATACACTGGGATTAATTATTATTTTTATACACCTCGATTTTGGTAGATACCGAAAATATTTCGAGAATATATTAAGGTTCAGTTTCACAATTATAATTGATGACTGTCCATGGAACTATACATGTAAAAATTATAATGTAAAAATTAAATAATTGTTGATTATTTGTTATTAAAATGAAATATAAAAATAATATAATTTTTGAATGTTTGTTACCTCAGTTACACTGGTGCTTCCCATATGGTTCTTTTTCACATTGGTCTAAATCTTATGTTCCTAAGGGGATAGAAGGGGAAAAAATAATTTAGTGCACTATACAATCGAAAGATTTCGGGATTTTACCATGGGCTTAAAGGAATTCCGTGTCGTAAAAAAATTACACGTCAAATCCCAAACATCACGTTTATAGCATGCCTAGAAGTTAGAATTGATATACCTGAATGAGTAAGTGAGTCAGTCTGAGGCTGATTGGATTACACATATTATTAGATTAAAAAATTGTTTTTAACATTTAAATTGTTGATAACAATTATTATTAATCCTCACAACGAATTTATACTTTGTGTATAAAAAGGAATTGTACAATCATTAAAGGGTAAATCAGTTCTAATTTCACAAAAATCTTACAACAATCAACATGAAATTCATTGTTTTTACTTTGGCATTCGTCTGTCTTGCACAGGTAAGAAAGTTTTCTTTAAATTTTAATCGTTACATCATTTTTTGAGAAACATTCACGAAGCTAAGTGTAGTTTTTTGTAATTTTTTTTATTAATTTATTTGGTTGTGTGCATATTTGAGGGGAATTTTGTAATTGTTCTAACCTAAGTTCTATATTAGAGACTTAATACTTAGCGTGCTGTTCCTATTTACTCAACGCTTCTGCAATATTTTACTTCTTGCTTTTTAATTATATAATTTAATTTAATTTTTAAAGTAACATGTATTTAAAAATAGTACAGAATAATTTATATTCGTCTCATAAAGGTTTAAAAAACTCTAAATAGATTCTTAACCTCTTAAATAGTTTCTTGGAAATTTATTATTATTAATTTTACATAACAATTAAAATATGTCTAAGATTTAAAACGAAAAATGCGAGAGATTAATAGTAGTTCCAGGTGGTCAACCGAAGACAATTTTCTCTTTTTTTTTTACGAATATATGAAATGTATGGAAAACATCACAGATAAGTTAAAAAGTATTGGTTTTTAGACAAACTTTAAAAAATTGTTTTGATAAAAATTTGCTGGACTGCCTGTATTAATAAAACCTGTTTTATGCATTTATTGTTTAAACTATTTTACCGAAATGACGAATTATAATGACATAGATATTTTGTATTGTCAATAATTCACCAAATTTCATCTAAATTTCCTCGTTGTTTATTTCATATGAGTACTATTTGTTCAGGGTTCTAAAAATTGTTTGATCACATAAAATTTGTAAAAAATAATTCTTTTGTTTTATAGAATGCATTTGGAGCTCTAAGTCAATCTGGTACTACAGATACACCTCCAGACACAACTCCAGGCACAACTCCAGGCACAACTCCAGGCACAACTCCAGGCACAACTCCAGGCACAACTCCAGACACAACTCCAGACACAACTCTAGACACAACTCCAGACACAACTCCAGACACAACTCCAGACACAACTCCTAGCCAGGCTGCTGACACCCCAAATTTTGAAACACTTATGAAAAATTTCCATGCCGCTATGTTAGAAAGCACTAAAAATATTTTTGGTGAAGAAGCTGTCAAAAATTTAAAAGAAACTTCCAATCAAATTGCTGGTGATATCAAAAAATTTATTGATGAAGTTGGTAAGAAATCACAAGAATTAAAACCAGAAGCTAAAGAAGCTGTCAAGAAATTCCAAGATTCAATTAACGAACAATTAGCTAAATTAAAGAAAGAAAATCCAGAAGTTGCCGCCAACGCAGTAAAAATTCAACAACAATTAGAACAAACCATCAAAACAGTAGTAGATGAATCCAAAAATTTAGAAAAAGAATTGAAGGATAATCCCAGTGGTATTCTTACTGATTTACAAAAATTGACAAAAGAAACAATTGACAAAGCAACCGCTCAAGCTAAAGAACTTCAAGCAAAGTTATCAGGAAAGAAACCTTAGACATACTTAGATAATTAAGTAATTTTGTTTTTTAACTTAAGAAACCGAAAATATTTCGGTTATATATTAAGGTTCAGTTTCACTCTAATAATTAACTGTTCAGACCATGGAATTCAAAAAAATGTCAAATTGTAATGTAAAACTAAAATAATTATAAAAAATTTTTTATTAAAACAACATTTTAAACAAACTTATTATATTTTTTATTTCCTACACACAATAAATCCACAGTGTACATAATATTTCAAAACAATTTGTTGATGATTTGATTATACTAGATAAGAAAATATTTGTATAGTATGAGACACTACGATTGGTTGTTCCTCAGGAAAATTTTAATAAATATACACCGAAATGTTTTAGCACTTACATCAACCATAATCACACGAACAATTAATGGTAGGTTTCTTCGCTTATGCAATCTTCACAAATCGATTTGTGCAATCAAATTTGCACAAATAAACGGAACTTGCGTTAATCGTTTACATTTTCAATTAGTGAAGTTTATATTAGTCTAAGAGCTGGTTGAAATTTCTTATTTAAATCATCTTTAGCAATTCCTAAGTATAAAATCGAAGGCACTGACTACTAAAGATAAGTGAAACTTACTCTCCCAGGCTCATATCATCCTTTTCCCGCCCATCTGATTTTTAAATGAAAAAATTTGGAACAGTCTAGTAAAAGTTTAAATTAGACCCAATAAATTTATTTGGCTTATTTATCGAGTTGTTTTTGTGACAAGTAGTTTTGGGCCGAATGGTTTCAGCCGAGTGGAATTGTCCTATTAAGTTCAACATTTGAATTAATGTTGTCTAACGAAATATTGTGTAAGAATATTGAAAATGAATTACTTTTTGAAGAAACATGAAACAAATATTCATTCGATTCAACCAAATTCAACCAAATCTAATTTACCTACTTGAAAAATAGATTTGGTTGAATTTTTGAGCATTTCATCTTTGTTAACGTTAACATTAAGAACAGTTTGAATATCCATTTTGTGCTGAGCTCTATTCTCACTTGTGATTAAAATATCGCCGAGTAGAAAGAAAACATCATGACTGTTTTGAGAAATTGAAAAGTTTATGGCAGTTTTATCGACATCCGAACCAAAACTCGTGTCAATACGGTGTCTAAATTCATATTTCGAGTCAAAATAAGAATTCTCAGAATTAGTTAAATTTTGAAGAATGTTATAGATTTTCGTAGATTCATTATGAAATGGAGTCATTTCATCCGATGAATTAGTCAGTTATCTTAATACCTGCAAATATCGAAAAAATTGATTTTGGAAATTTGAACAGTTTCAAATAACTTTGAGTAACTACGGAAAGAGCAGATCCAGAATCGATCAGAAACTCATTAGAAGTGATTCTATCGTTTACAAAAATTAAATTTGTATTTGGATGTAGCGTTTCGCGTTATTTTCTTCCGAACAAGCTCAAATTTTCCAGAAGTGAAAAAAAAGAATTTTAGCCTGCCCTAAAGTTGTGAATTTTTTGTTTTTTTTTTTACACGAATCCTTTCCACACCCATAATTTTTGTTTCGTCACATTGTGCATTTTTTAAATTTTTTACACGAATTCTTTGCACAAGCACCAAATTTATTATAAATTCTGAGTGTGCCAACGGTTCGTGTAATATAATTTTCATGTACACCTTGGGGACGGGGCAAACTTGATATTTCATTTGTCTACGCTCCTGGAAAATTGATACTTGAGCAAACGAAAATAATTAGTGTGCAAACAAACGTTGTGCAATCTATTCGCCTAAGTAAATTTCAATAATTTACCACTTGTGGGGTCAGCTTTATGTTTCATTTTTCTACGCGCCTGGAAAATAAGTGTTTGTGTAAGCGAAAATAATGTCTATGCAAAAGTAAACGATGTGAAAATAATTCACATAAATAATCGCAAAAATTGGTGAGTGGCAAAAAATATTTTTCTACGCTCCCAGAACATTGGTGCTTAAACGAAAATAATGGTTTTAGTGCGAAGTTAGCTCCCTAATTTTTATTATGCTATGTTTCAAAATCTGTGTTTTCTACTTCAAGGGTGAGGCAATGAGCGTTATAGAATCAGAGAAGGGCAATCAAAAAATCAAGAAAAAAATCACAACCTTCTAAAATATGTAAAAGTATAAAAGGTAGTTAAAGGGGTTGCCCTCATTTACGAGGTAAGGAGGTTTGTAAGTTCAGGGAAGAGGATTTCCTATATGTATGAAGTAATTTCTTAATACAAGATAAAAACTGCATCCTTCTTACTTGCCTCAAAGTAAAGAGGGTAGTTTTTAGGGTTTTTAAAATAGTGGTTTTCTGTATGTTTTAAGTGATTCCACTTCAAATGGAAAAACCGGACCTTCTTAATATGTCTAAAATTAAGAAGGATAATTTTGGGGATAGCTTTTGCAATTCTCAAAGGGTTTGTAATGTAAAATTAAAAGCTTTGGGAATTTTTCAAGAGTTTCAAGCAATTCCGCGTTGAATGCTAAATACCACATGTTTCTAGCATGTCTAGAATTGTTATAGAATTGATATACATGAGTGAGTAAGTCAATCAATGAGTCAGTTTCAGATTGGATTGCACATATTTTTAGATAAAAAAAAGGTGTTTGTTGTTATTGATAACAATTCTTAATCCCTACAAAGAATCAAAACTTTGTATATAAAAAGGAATTGTACAATCATTAAAGGCATCAGTTCTAATTTGACACAACAATCCTACTACAATCAACATGAAATTCATTGTTTTTACTTTGGCATTCGTCTGTCTTGCACAGGTAAGAAAGTTTTATTTAAATTTTAATCGTTACATCATTTTTTGAGAAACATTCACGAAGCCAAGTGTAATTTTTTGTAATGGTTTCTATTAATTTATTTGGTTGTGTGCATATTTGAGTGGAATTTTTTAACTGTTTTCTAAGTTCTAACCTAAGTTCTAGATTAGTTGTAAACTGAACTTCCATTTATTCAACTCTTCCGCAATATTTTAATTTTTGATTTATAATTTTATTATAATTTAAATAAATTATAATTAAATTTGTAAAGTAAACCGTGGTGTTTTCGATGAAATTTTTTGAATTATTACTAGTCATAATTAGTCATTTTGGTTGAATAATCTAATCAATAAAGACATCGAATTATGTTGTGTTACATAATTCGATGTATTTATTGATTAGATTATTCAACCAAAATGACTAATTATGACTAGTAATAATTCAAAAAATTTCATCGAAAACACCACGGTTTTTTATTCACATGAATACTATTTGATTTTTCAGGATTCTAAAAAGTGATCGATAAAATTTAAAAAAAAAATAATAACTTTGTTTACAGAATGGATTTGGAGCTCCAATCCAAGTCGCAGATACACCAAATCTTGAAACACTTATGAAAAATTTCCATACCGTTATGCTCAAATGCAATAAAAATATTTTTGGTGAAGAAGCTATGAAAAATTTAAAAGAAACATCCAACCAAATTGCTTGTGATGTTAAAAAATTTATTGATGAAGTTGATAAGATATCAAAAGAAATAGAACCAGAAGCTAAAGAAGCTGTCAAGAAATTCCATGATTCAATTCACGAACAATTAGCTGAATTCAAAAAAGAAAATCCAGAAGTTGTAGCCAAAGCGGAAGAAATTCAACAAAAATTAGAAGCATTCGTCCAGAAAATAGTAGATGAATTCAAAAATTTAGAAAAATCATTGAAGGATAATTCCAGTCATATTATTGCTGATTTAGAAAAATTGGCAAAAGAAACAATTCACAAAGCAATTGATCAACTTAAAGAACTTCAAGCAAAATTATCAGAAAACAAACCTTAGATACTCTGAGATAAATTATTGTTATTATTTTTTCATTTTCTACTTCATCGATTTTGGTCGAAACTTAAAATATTTCGGTAAATATTAATGTTCAGTTTCACCAACATAATGAAATTCTTTAACTGTTCCGACCATGAAATTTAAAAAGTATTGTAAAAAATTGTAATGTAAAAATAATATAATTTTTAAATATTTCTAATTAAAACAATTTTTTAATAAACTTCTATATTTTTTATTTCCAACACACAATAAATCCACGATGCACATCATATTTTAAAACTATTTGGTAATAATTCGATTAAACTCGATAAGAACAAAATTGTACAATAGGAGAGTCTGGGATTGGTTGTTCCACAAGAAAATTTTTTTAAATACACAAAGAAATATTTTAGCACTTATATCCACTGTGATCACACGAACAATTAATGGTAGGTTTCTTCGCATATGCAATTTTAAAAAATCGATAAACGGAAGTTGCGTTAATCGTTTACACTTTCGAGTAATTAGTGCAGTTTACAACAGTTCAAGAGCTGATTGAAGTTTTTGAGAAGACATATGACGCAGCCTGAAAATTTTTGTAAATAATAATTTGTATTTCCTTTGCATAGCATAAAATCGAAGACCCCGAGTCTTTGTCCAATCTATGCCAACTAAAAGAAACAACTTTTCCGAGTTAAATTCAAAATAAGATCATAATTAGCCGTTAATTAATCGTTAATTAATTGTGTAAAAAAATGAATTCCTCTAAGCATAACTGAGAAAATTAATCTGATCAACTTCGAAAAAGTCTCATATTAGCCGCTAATTAATCGTAAATTATATCGCTTTAACCATAACTTAATGATGTTTCGCTAAGTTGGCAGTCTACCTTAACGTAGCGAATCATCAATTTTATCCGTAATGGTTAGAGCGAGAAAATTTTTTTTCCAACAACTAATTAACGATTAAATAGCAGACAATTATGAACCTATTTCGAAGTTGGCTCTGCAACTTCATTATTTTAAACGGCACACTGCACAATGTAACTGATTTCATAGAATAATTCGCTATTACCGATCAGTTAGATAAATAATATCCGTGACTGTAAACAATAAAATAAATTTAACAATATTAATAAAATAATGAAGTAATTTATAACTTACCTATTTGTTGGCCAATTTCAAATTTGATGGTACAATTTATTTGAACGTAAGGATTTTTTTCAAATGAGGTATCGTAAGATATTGGGAGCAATTTAAATTTTGAACTTGCATTGCCCCTAGACCACCCTGTAAGTGTTTTACAAAAAGTCCTCATTTTAAACTAGACTGCAGTTTTTTTTTTCTTTTATGATAATGTCATCAGAGATATTCAGCCGAGCCTGAATATATAAATTTTATATTTCTTTTAATGGAGACGATTTTGTGTATCCCGAATTTTAGCAAACCTCTTACGTTTCCTGGTCACTAGAGCTCAAATCCAATTAAGATGAACCACTGCCCTTAAACAAAACCGTATATATGCGTGCCATAATATAAGCCACACGTCTCATATTCACGTGTGTAATGTTTTTTTTTAGATTTAATGTACTTTTTATTATGGATAATTTCAATAAAATATTAGCACTCTTCAATCCTTCTGTATACAAACTATAAGTGTGGCACAATTCATACACCTCCACCCACCCAATTTTCGTAAATGGGGTACAAAGTTTCTACTACACGTATTAATATAGAGAAAATACTCTGTGAAAATCACGAAGTACTGTGTCCATTATTGGGAGTGTATTTTTGTTTTGTTCGAATTCAATAAGTTTGCTATGGAATTCAACTAAAATTTCGTATTAGACAACAAAAAACATAAATTGTTTTTTTCTTAAACATCAAACATGTCAAAATTATAATGTAAAAGTGAAAAAAAAAAAAATTAAAATTTTTGGTCATTTTTTTCAAAAACCCTCTTTTTAACATACACATTTCATTGCAATTATTTTCTTTACCTCTCACAAACATACGAAAGATCCAAGATTTACTACAAAATTTAGTGACAGTTTATTATTCAGCCGAAAAAAGAAAATATTTTTGTGTATCTAAAGAAAGTACTTATAAATTTAACACAATAAACTTTCCGAAAATGGCTGAGAAATCTACAAAATCAACAGTATCCAAAGGTAAAATTTCACATTTTTTTCACATTGTTCTTGACCTCGCTTTCACGCTTCTGTTTGCTCAGTTGAAACCAAATCTGAGAAGTTCTATACGAGACACTTTTTATCCATGAGAAATTCTTAAAATAAATTTTAATACTGGTTTTGGGGAAGATACCATTTTAGTCAATGTTTATTTTTGATTTACCCTAGATGTGCCCCTATAGTACAGATCATGTAGGGGAGATTACGATATCCAGGGCTCCTCGATTTGACGATTAATTATGATAAAACAAGCTAAAATAAGACGAAAATAAAGAATACCAATTTTCGAGTTTTCGCCTATTTTTTGAGTTATCGACACTGTTTTTTAGAAATTATCGTGCTTATGTCACATAAATATCACAATTTAAACATTTTACAAGATTTAATTATTATTTTTTGTTAAACGGCAAAGTTATAGGTAAAAAAATATCTACATCTTTTATATTTACAATTTTTTCACATCGAACTCTCTAGTCTTTTAATTGGATGCTTCGTTCGTGTTCATTTAACATGCCCTCTGAATATCTGACGCTCTCGAGTAAATTTTTTTATGATTTTCTTTTTTATTTTTTAAAAAGCCTCCTGTAAGCTCTGACGCTCGAATAAATCCCTATTTAGCATTGTGCTATTACATTTTTTTTTGTGTGAATTAAAATATGGTGAAACCGTTAAAAAATTCTATATTTATATTTCTATAAATTCATAATCTAAATAAATAGCTTAAATCACAAAATCTCAGTCGAACGTACAAGAGAAGAAGAAGGCGAGTTGATAAAAAAACATGTAATGAATCGATTTAGACTTTCGGGTGAAAATTTAAAAATTCCTTAACTTATTATTTAATACATTTAATAATTTCATAGCATCCAAAGGATCAACAGGATCTACTACTATACTCGATACGGATGTACAAAAAAAAATATTTCTAAAATTAATATCAAAAATTAAAAAAGAGTTTCAATTGGCCGGTGATAAGGCTGTAAAATCTTATGGAACAGATCCAACAAAAAAATCTACATTAGAAAAATTTAATGAAAAAATCGCAACAGAAATAACAAAAAAATTTGAGAAAATGAAACATACGGACACGAAAAAAATTCAAAAGGAATATAAATCATTAGCGGATAAAATATTAAAAGATGCAATCAAACAAGATAAATCTGTTCGTGGTGAAACTGTTAAAGAAAGTAAAACGTCAAGTAAAGCACTTACAACGGCTTCAACGGCATCAACTACATCAAAAGATGGTGGAAGTATAATGGCTTCTTATGAATCAGCTGCAGATAAAAGTCAAAAACATGTTGATGATTTTGTTAAGGTAATTATCAATTAAGATTATTAAACTTATTACCAGAGAAAAGTGGTTTTGTAAAATGTTCTGTTTTACTTTCAACCCAAATTTAAATACATAATGCCATTCAAGAGGGTCCCTGTTCACATTTGATACAGGTCTCGCCTTAATCCGGCACTGGACTTCGACTCCTTATCCACACCACTATAGTGTCAACAAACGATGGACATTGAATTTATAAGAATTAACAAATTTAATATCAGACAAAAAAAATCTTTTTTTCTTAAGGCTTGTGAGACTGGAGTTATACCAAGTGATGGTTGGTGGGTATCAATTAAGAGATTCTTTGGCTTTGGATCATGATATCATTTTAAGTGCAAAATGATGATTGAAAAGGAAAAATTGGTGTCCCATCCTATATTATTCTGCTACGTTTCTTTGAAAAAAAAACAATGGGCTATTTGATACTTGGTTATTATGATTCAACAATTCGTAAGGTCGTTAATGTGTATTCCAGAGAATATTCGATTTGGTAATTCAAAGTAATGATCATTTTTTAAGATACCTGATTTATGAATCTGTTAATATATCCGATTTAATAGGGTATTAAGTTGCCTATTTTTGGAATATTTGCATTTTCTAATTATAATTCAGTTGCATATTTTAATTATATTGACTTTTATCAAACACTACAACCCACGCTACACTTAAAGGTAGATGTTATATTTAATTTTATGTTTTCACATAATAAGGCACCGGTCATTTAAGATATAAAATCGACATCAAAAGTACCATTAACTGTTTTGTTTTTTTTGCTGGATAATATTTAATAAAAATGAAAAAAACAATATCTCTTATGAAACTCATATAAACAAATTATTGTCTTTGATAAAATATTTTCAGCCATTAATAAACTGTATTATATATGTCTGTGTTTCGAAAGCATTCCATCATAGCAATGTTACTATCACGTCGTATATGGATGCCCAGCCATGATGTTATACTTTAAAAACACAGGGGTATTTTTGACATTCGGAAGTTAGAAAATAATCCATCTAAATTTGGTAATTAAATATTAATTTGATTAATTCTAATAATAATTTACATTAAATTATAAAATATTTCCACAAATAATTTAAAAATTTGTAACAAAATTTAAAAGCATACTTTATTGTCAATAAAAGTTAGTTAACTTATGTACTACTGCTATTTGACACTCGATCCATACTTATATAATTACTAACAATAATAATATCTAATATTTATTAAGATTTTTTTATAAATGATTTTATAAAATACTTTGTTTCAAAGATATAAAAAGTAAGGTTATATAAAAGAATTTTCTTATATTACTTGAAATATATTAATTTTATACTCGACATAACAATATATATTATATATTTCAGTTTAAAGTTGTAACGCTATAAAATATTGAAGCCCCTAACCAAATTTTAGTATAGGTGATTAAAGAATCATCTAATTAGCGAATTTTCTAATATTCGTCCGTGACCAAAATAACTTAAAAACTAAAAGACATAGCGAGTTGACATTTTGGTAACGTACTTTAAACATAAAAAGTAAGATCAAGATCGTTAATGAGCAAAATCGGTTCATAGTCCATTCGATGAATCCATTACGATCCATGATCCAACTTTTGAACTATTAAGTTCTGGTAACAAGAGTTTAAGTTAATTAGGAAATTTCCATTTTTTTTCGTATTGTATTCCATTTAAACTTTTGAATAGGTATTATAAGGATTCAATAGAAAATTAAATTTGAAAATGATTAGGATTTAATAGGTTTTTTTTTATAGGGGTATGAAGTGTAAATTTTCTCATAAATAATTAGAATTTCCAACGAATGATGATCGCTTTACGGTTATTTTTACAGGATTTAAAAAGGCATAACCACAATTGTTTTCAGCTTTGAGGTTTAAAAGGGTCGACAAGTCATGGAATCTCAAGTTTTAACTGTCATAAGAATGTTTTTTTTTCAAATATCAACAAAAGCAAGTTAACCAAATAATGTCATCAAACATGCACAAAAATTCTGAATAATAATTATGAAAATAACGATGAAGGTAAATTTTATTCTATTAAATGTTAGTCATTAAAATATTTTTTTTTTTACTAAATCTTTAAAAATAAATGTAAGATAAGCATCACACTTATATATGAAACGATTCTCTATTTTATATCCGTTGCAAAGAACTGAATAAATCAACTTTTTTCGCTGATTCTTCAAAATAAAAGCTTTATTTAAATTATAAGGAACAAAAACATTTTATTCAAAGTATTGCCCATCGCTAGCGACTACTTCCTCCCATCTTTCTGGCATTAAATGAATTCGGCGTAGGAAAAACGATGTGTCTTTTGAGGCTATCCATGAATCGATTCATTTTTTAGCTTCTTCATACGAATGAAAGCGCTGCAGTCAGTTAGGCCTTGTACCATCGAACGGAATAGGTGAAAATCAGAAGGGGCTATGTCAGGTGAATACGACGGGTGGGGCAGAACTTCCCATTAAAGCGTTTCCAGGTAGGTTTTCACTGGTTTTGCAACATGAAACCGAGCGTTGTAATGTGTCAAAATCACTTTGCCGTACCTCTGCTCGTATAGCGGCCGTTTTTCGTTTAAGGTTCGACTCTCGCGAATAATAATTATTAAAAGTACGTAACAGTAAAAGAAAGGTTAGTGATTTTTTAATTTGAATTATTTTCAGCTGGTTTATGGGACCTCTTGTAAAATAAAAGAAATTTTTTCAAATACATAATTTTTCTTTTTTTTCAGATTGTATCAAACGACTTAGAGAAAGAAATATTGCAAGAAGAAATTGCAAAGAAATGTTGATGATTAAAAAATATCAAAATTTCAATCAGTAGATAAATTCTCTAAAGCATTCCTTTCATAAATTTTATTTCATATACAATAAAAATTGACCATAATCCCTCTCAATTTCATAAAAACAATTATTAATTATTAATCCACAAACTTTGTAAACAATAATAATAAATTTTATAAAAAAAAAGATTGATGAGTTTTATATAAGCTGAAAAAAATAATCAAGGAAAATTAAAAAATATCAGCTCTCAAAAACGCACCCCTCAAATGGAAGGCTCGTTTTGATGTTATCATATTTAACATATTAAACTACAAAAATGCTTGAACACAATATGTTCAAACATTGACATTTAATCATATATTCCGAATATCTATAACAAATCAACTCTGTTAGTTGCTCTTCATTTGTTATAATTTTTTTTTTTTATTAAAAAAAATACTTTATAATCAATATTGTAAATATTAAGTTAAACAATCAAACAACAGTATTCACGAGCATATGTCGGTGTGTGAGGGTGTTTTAATTTATGTTTTATTAAACTTGTAACTTAAGTTTCCTATCATAGACTTCACATGAAAATGATTTTCATCAGAATGTATTCGTTTATATCGAATTAAATATATCTTTTAACAAAATTTTTTAAGACAAATATCTGAAGCAAATGGTTTTTCTCCACTATGCATTCGTTTGAGGGTTAGAATTTTCTAGCGTTACAAACTATAGACTAAAAATAATATTCTCTGACATGTTACGTATATGTCGAGTATAAGAATTTTAACAAAAAGTGTATAATTAATGGTTGCACTTGTATGCAAGTAAAATATATGGTCCCATTTCAGCACACCTAGCAACTTTGGCTTCGAAGATACACAGTTTCCAAACTGTCTCTTTCTTCACTTAAATCCTATATTCCGTGATCCGTTCAATTGATATTCGTATAAAAATAACACAATAAAGTGATTTCGATTTGTATAATTTTGAGTGGTAATTTTCCACATAAAAGATATATTAGCGAACTCTAGATAAAAATTTTCGTCACACAGAAATTGCGAAAAATCGATAGACTTGACCCAAATTTCTAATATCCTATACGGAGACATTTCATGCGACATCTCAGAAACAAGACGATCAAGTGTAAAACAAATATAGTTAATGTACTAATTAAACATTTTACCTCAGCGATTCCAAAAACGGTATATTTTTTGTTTTAATTTCTTACAAAATTACAAGTTGTAAAACATGATCGAAATGAGGTTCCCCATCTAGAATCTGTTAATTTCTTTCTACTAACTGTAATCACTGCATCATCTCGATACCTGAGTTTTCTACGTTTTTCAAACACTATTTACAAATCATGAGCATTTAAAATTTAATGATATTAAAAAAGAAAGTACTTTATTTAAGATAATCAAAAAAATTAAAAATTCCCTTCACTTCTTCGAAAATTAACTATTCTATAAATATTTACAAAAAAAATTAATTTTCTGATAGTTCAAAACTTTTTCTAGCCAAAAGACACAGATTTTTCTGTAAAAAAATGAAGTTATTTGGGATAATTTTAGGAAATAAGATTCTATAAATTTATATCAATTTTTATTAAATCAAATTTCAATGTATATTTACTGTCAAATTTACTCTTATTGAAATAAAATTGCGACCTTTTTTATAAGGCCTTAAATCCTTTAAATAAAATGAAAATATTTATAATCATTTACGATAATCCGTAAAATTGCAATATATTAATCTCGAAATTCTTGAATCAATGAAATAAACATCCACATTTCCAGTTCTTTGCTTGAGTTTAGCCTGCAAAAAAAATCTTACAATAATTCTTAGTTTATTCGAAATTTTTGTATCTGTTTCCACACCACCTTTAGAGGTAAGATACATCAGTGCGTTTTTTTTATTTTTAAATCGTGGTTTCCCCAGTAGGCCTAATCCACGATTTTTTTCTATTTTTTCTCACTTTAAAAACATCTCAATGACTTTAAATAAGACAAAAAGGAACTAAAAATTCATTAAATTATAAAAACTCCCAACCTAAAAAACATTCATATTTGAAAAAGGTTATGGAAATTTAGGGACTTAGGAAATTTAGGGAATATTTAATGTGGAATTATGACTATGATAGGCAATTGTCAGCCCATATATGTCGGGAATTAAATCCAGTAAAATATCTGTTGAGGTTTGAAACCATTACACTTTCGATAAGTTTATAAGTGTAGTAGTAACTGAACTGGGATTTGCCCCAATAAATTGATTATAATTTCTAATAATCAAAATTTACCAAAATTACCATCATTTTCATTTTGTGAAAGATCCTTTGAAAAATATTCGCAGTTGGAAATGGAGATGTACTAACATGGATAATGATTAATGAAACTATATAATTGAAAACGGATTAAAATCAAAAAGTTAAATCAATAATATTCTTAAAATAAAAAATCGTATTTCATTTAATGAAGTTTTAAATTTGTTTATAAAATTCGGATTATTTTCTTTCGAAATATTATTTATTTTAGATAAATTTAGCTTTATGAAACCACCATTTTGATTTTCATTAATCCATTTATACACATCGAAACATTATACTTAACGGCAAATTTATACTTAAAATTTATGATGATTTATAAATTATATACAATTTTATCCAAAACTCAATAACATTAAAAATAATAAATTAAATTTTGAACACATATCGAGTAAATATTGTTCCACGGATTCAAAGTCTATTACTGTCATTAGTCACGGTATACAATTAACATGCACCAATTGTATTCTATAGAATGCCTATCTGCACTTGTTCTGGATTCAATTATTCTAAAATTTTAGATTTAATTTTGATTGAGTTCAAAACTAAAAAAATAGTTGAAACATCGAAGTTTCCAATAGAAAATTACAATTCTTATACAATATGTAGCTTCAGTAAAATCCAATAAAAATCAGGGCCCTTGTTTTTTATTGAGTTTTGAAATTACATTTTATATAAAAATATAAATATGTATAAAACTGACGACAATGTCAACTCATTTTAAAATTTTTAAATTCATACCAGAAAAAAATCTATATTAAGAACAATTGTCTTGAACAAAGGCAGAAAAGCATGTATTGAATAAAATTTTACATTTAATCGGGAGCCATTCAACAGAGCCAGAAATAAACATTAAATCAAGGAACTTTATTAACACAATTCAGTACTGAAAATTTTTTACTAAATTTTAATATCATTAAAATTTTATAAAAAGTGTACTTAAATTATACTCGTCACAAACTTTCTAATAAAACTGCGTATAATAAATAGAATTTGTTAGAATAGATCGTTATGAAAATGGCAGCTTCACTTTGCATATAATTTATACCAAAGAAATATATTTTCTATTACAAATTTACCCAGATTTTTTTAAAAATAAATTTTAATAACTTACAAAAATAAATTTCAATATTAATTATTAAGAAAAATTTCAACCTTTAGGAAATGAAATCATTGGTAAACTGAAAAAAAATGTAATCATCCTTTGGAATTGAGGCAATTTAATTTCGATGTATTTCTGAGTGTAATGAAACACTCTATAATTATTTTTGAGTTCAACTGAAATTTTTAGCATCTAAATCATATGGCTTAATTGTCTGTTAAACAGTACCACTACTTTAGGAAATGGAATCATTGGTAATCTGTAAAAAAATGTAATCATCCTTTGGAATTGAGCCAATTTAATTTCGATGTATTTCTGAGTGTAATGAAACACTCTATAATTATTTTTGAGTTCAACCGAAATGTTTTGTTTCTAAGTTTTATGGCTAAATTGTCTGTTAAACAGTACCACTACTTTAGGAAATGGAATCATTGGTAATCTGTAAAAAAATGTAATCATCCTTTGGAATTGAGCCAATTTAATTTCGATGTATTTCTGAGTGTAATGAAACACTCTATAATTATTTTTGAGTTCAACTGAAATTTTTAGCATCTAAATTTTATGGCTAAATTGTCTGTTAAACAGTACCACTACTTTAGGAAATGGAATCATTGGTAATCTGTAAAAAAATGTAATCATCCTTTGGAATTCTGAAAAAGAAAATTTTGACGTCCTTTGGCATTGAGCCGATTTGAATTTGATGTATTTCTGAGTGTATTAAAACATAATATTATCATAGTATTTACGACGTTTTTTTACTGAAAAACACTCAGTTCACTCAATTAGGAATTGATTAATAAATGAGTACTGAAACACTCAATAGTGCATAATATTAGATAATTGAATCCAATTAACTTTCGATCAATTTATAAGGGTACTGACACTCTGTAATCATCCTTTGGAATTGAGCCAATTTAATTTCGATGTATTTCTGAGTGTAATGAAACACTCTATAATTATTTTTGAGTTCAACCGAAATGTTTTGTTTCTAAGTTTTATGGCTAAATTGTCTGTTAAACAGTACCACTACTTTAGGAAATGGAATCATTGGTAATCTGTAAAAAAATGTAATCATCCTTTGGAATTGAGCCAATTTAATTTCGATGTATTTCTGAGTGTAATGAAACACTCTATAATTATTTTTGAGTTCAACTGAAATTTTTAGCATCTAAATTTTATGGCTAAATTGTCTGTTAAACAGTACCACTACTTTAGGAAATGGAATCATTGGTAATCTGTAAAAAAATGTAATCATCCTTTGGAATTCTGAAAAAGAAAATTTTGACGTCCTTTGGCATTGAGCCGATTTGAATTTGATGTATTTCTGAGTGTATTAAAACATAATATTATCATAGTATTTACGACGTTTTTTTACTGAAAAACACTCAGTTCACTCAATTAGGAATTGATTAATAAATGAGTACTGAAACACTCAATAGTGCATAATATTAGATAATTGAATCCAATTAACTTTCGATCAATTTATAAGGGTACTGACACTCTGAAATTCTTTTGGGAATTGAACCCTTTTTTGAGTGTAATGAAACACTCTAGAATTATTTTTGAGTTCAACCGAAATGTTTTGTTTCTAAGTTTTATGGCTAAATTGTCTGTTAAACAGTACCACTACTTTAGGAAATGGAATCATTGGTAATCTGTAAAAAAATGTAATCATCCTTTGGAATTGAGCCAATTTAATTTCGATGTATTTCTGAGTGTAATGAAACACTCTATAATTATTTTTGAGTTCAACTGAAATTTTTAGCATCTAAATTTTATGGCTAAATTGTCTGTTAAACAGTACCACTACTTTAGGAAATGGAATCATTGGTAATCTGTAAAAAAATGTAATCATCCTTTGGAATTCTGAAAAAGAAAATTTTGACGTCCTTTGGCATTGAGCCGATTTGAATTTGATGTATTTCTGAGTGTATTAAAACATAATATTATCATAGTATTTACGACGTTTTTTTACTGAAAAACACTCAGTTCACTCAATTAGGAATTGATTAATAAATGAGTACTGAAACACTCAATAGTGCATAATATTAGATAATTGAATCCAATTAACTTTCGATCAATTTATAAGGGTACTGACACTCTGAAATTCTTTTGGGAATTGAACCCTTTTTTGAGTGTAATGAAACACTCTAGAATTATTTTTGAGTTCAACCGAAATGTTTTGTTTCTAAGTTTTATGGCTAAATTGTCTGTTAAACAGTACCACTACTTTAGGAAATGGAATCATTGGTAATCTGTAAAAAAATGTAATCATCCTTTGGAATTGAGCCAATTTAATTTCGATGTATTTCTGAGTGTAATGAAACACTCTATAATTATTTTTGAGTTCAACTGAAATTTTTAGCATCTAAATTTTATGGCTAAATTGTCTGTTAAACAGTACCACTACTTTAGGAAATGGAATCATTGGTAATCTGTAAAAAAATGTAATCATCCTTTGGAATTCTGAAAAAGAAAATTTTGACGTCCTTTGGTATTGAGCCGATTTGAATTTGATGTATTTCTGAGTGTATTGAAACACTCTATAATTATTTTTGAGTTCAACCGAAATGTTTTGTTTCTAAGTTTTATGGCTAAATTGTCTGTTAAACAGTACCACTACTTTATAGGAATTGATTAATAAATGAGTAATCTGAAACACTCAATAGTGCATAATCATTAGATAATTGAATCCAATGTAACTTTCGATCAATTTATAAGGGTACTGAAACACTCTGAAATTCTTTGGAATTGAGCCAATTTAATTTCGATGTATTTCTGAGTGTAATGAAACACTCTATAATTATTTTTGAGTTCAACCGAAATGTTTTGTTTCTAAGTTTTATGGCTAAATTGTCTGTTAAACAGTACCACTACTTTAGGAAATGGAATCATTGGTAATCTGTAAAAAAATGTAATCATCCTTTGGAATTGAGCCAATTTAATTTCGATGTATTTCTGAGTGTAATGAAACACTCTATAATTATTTTTGAGTTCAACTGAAATTTTTAGCATCTAAATTTTATGGCTAAATTGTCTGTTAAACAGTACCACTACTTTAGGAAATGGAATCATTGGTAATCTGTAAAAAAATGTAATCATCCTTTGGAATTCTGAAAAAGAAAATTTTGACGTCCTTTGGCATTGAGCCGATTTGAATTTGATGTATTTCTGAGTGTATTAAAACATAATATTATCATAGTATTAACGACGTTTTTTTTACTGAAAAACACTCAGTTCACTCAATTAGGAATTGATTAATAAATGAGTACTGAAACACTCAATAGTGCATAATATTAGATAATTGAATCCAATTAACTTTCGATCAATTTATAAGGGTACTGACACTCTGAAATTCTTTTGGGAATTGAACCCTTTTTTGAGTGTAATGAAACACTCTAGAATTATTTTTGAGTTCAACCGAAATGTTTTGTTTCTAAGTTTTATGGCTAAATTGTCTGTTAAACAGTACCACTACTTTAGGAAATGGAATCATTGGTAATCTGTAAAAAAATGTAATCATCCTTTGGAATTGAGCCAATTTAATTTCGATGTATTTCTGAGTGTAATGAAACACTCTATAATTATTTTTGAGTTCAACTGAAATTTTTAGCATCTAAATTTTATGGCTAAATTGTCTGTTAAACAGTACCACTACTTTAGGAAATGGAATCATTGGTAATCTGTAAAAAAATGTAATCATCCTTTGGAATTCTGAAAAAGAAAATTTTGACGTCCTTTGGCATTGAGCCGATTTGAATTTGATGTATTTCTGAGTGTATTAAAACATAATATTATCATAGTATTTACGACGTTTTTTTACTGAAAAACACTCAGTTCACTCAATTAGGAATTGATTAATAAATGAGTACTGAAACACTCAATAGTGCATAATATTAGATAATTGAATCCAATTAACTTTCGATCAATTTATAAGGGTACTGACACTCTGAAATTCTTTTGGGAATTGAACCCTTTTTTGAGTGTAATGAAACACTCTAGAATTATTTTTGAGTTCAACCGAAATGTTTTGTTTCTAAGTTTTATGGCTAAATTGTCTGTTAAACAGTACCACTACTTTAGGAAATGGAATCATTGGTAATCTGTAAAAAAATGTAATCATCCTTTGGAATTCTGAAAAAGAAAATTTTGACGTCCTTTGGCATTGAGCCGATTTGAATTTGATGTATTTCTGAGTTTATTGAAACATAATATTATCATAGTATTTACGACGTTTTTGTACTGAAAAACACTCAGTTCACTCAATTACGAATTGATTAATAAATGAGTACTGAAACACTCAATAGTGCATAATATTAGATAATTGAATCCAGTTAACTTTCGATCAATTTATAAGGGTACTGACACTCTGAAATTCTTTTGGGAATTGAACCCATCGTATTTATCCTAAGCAGGGTACTGAAACACTACGAAATTAAATTTTACCAAATTAAATTTTATAAAGAACCTAAAAAATAAGTTTTATTAAAATAATTATTGAGAAACTATTATAAAATATATGATTTTGAAAGTTGAATCAAATGAACTTTCGATGACTCCGTGTGATTCAATCACCCAATCGCACATCTACTCATAAACAAATCCTTTGAACTTTCGATGACTCTATGAGTGTAATTCAATCACCCAATAGCCCATTCTACTCGTAACCAAATCCTTTGAACTTTCGATGACTCTATGTGTGTTTTGATACACCCATTAGCACATCTACTCGTAAACAAACTCTTTGAACTTTCGATGACTCCATGAGTGTATTGAACCACTCAATAGCACACCTACTCGTAATCAAAACCATTGAACTTTTGATGACTTCATGAGTGTATTGGATCACCCAGAAGCACATCTACTCGTAATTTAAACCTTTGAACTTTGTAATCATCCTTTGGAATTGAGCCAATTTAATTTCGATGTATTTCTGAGTGTAATGAAACACTCTATAATTATTTTTGAGTTCAACCGAAATGTTTTGTTTCTAAGTTTTATGGCTAAATTGTCTGTTAAACAGTACCACTACTTTAGGAAATGGAATCATTGGTAATCTGTAAAAAAATGTAATCATCCTTTGGAATTGAGCCAATTTAATTTCGGTGTATTTCTGAGTGTAATGAAACACTCTATAATTATTTTTGAGTTCAACTGAAATTTTTAGCATCTAAATCTTATGGCTTAATTGTCTGTTAAACAGTACCACTACTTTAGGAAATGGAATCATTGGTAATCTGTAAAAAAATGTAATCATCCTTTGGAATTGAGCCAATTTAATTTCGATGTATTTCTGAGTGTAATGAAACACTCTATAATTATTTTTGAGTTCAACCGAAATGTTTTATTTCTAAGTTTAATGGCTAAATTGTCTGTTAAACAGTACCACTACTTTAGGAAATGGAATCATTGGTAATCTGTAAAAAAATGTAATCATCCTTTGGAATTGAGCTAATTTAATTTCGATGTATTTCTGAGTGTAATGAAACACTCTATAATTATTTTTGAGTTCAAACGAAATGTTTTGTTTCTAAGTTTTATGGCTAAATTGTCTGTTAAACAGTACCACTACTTTAGGAAATGGAATCATTGGTAATCTGAAAAAAAATGTAATCATCCTTTGGAATTGAGCCAATTTAATTTCGATGTATTTCTGAGTGTAATGAAACACTCTATAATTATTTTTGAGTTCAACCGAAATGTTTTGTTTCTAAGTTTTATGGCTAAATTGTCTGTTAAACAGTACCACTACTTTAGGAAATGGAATCATTGGTAATCTGTAAAAAAATGTAATCATCCTTTGGAATTGAGCCAATTTAATTTCGATGTATTTCTGAGTGTAATGAAACACTCTATAATTATTTTTGAGTTCAACTGAAATTTTTAGCATCTAAATTTTATGGCTAAATTGTCTGTTAAACAGTACCACTACTTTAGGAAATGGAATCATTGGTAATCTGTAAAAAAATGTAATCATCCTTTGGAATTCTGAAAAAGAAAATTTTGACGTCCTTTGGCATTGAGCCGATTTGAATTTGATGTATTTCTGAGTGTATTAAAACATAATATTATCATAGTATTAACGACGTTTTTTTACTGAAAAACACTCAGTTCACTCAATTAGGAATTGATTAATAAATGAGTACTGAAACACTCAATAGTGCATAATATTAGATAATTGAATCCAATTAACTTTCGATCAATTTATAAGGGTACTGACACTCTGAAATTCTTTTGGGAATTGAACCCTTTTTTGAGTGTAATGAAACACTCTAGAATTATTTTTGAGTTCAACCGAAATGTTTTGTTTCTAAGTTTTATGGCTAAATTGTCTGTTAAACAGTACCACTACTTTAGGAAATGGAATCATTGGTAATCTGTAAAAAAATGTAATCATCCTTTGGAATTGAGCCAATTTAATTTCGATGTATTTCTGAGTGTAATGAAACACTCTATAATTATTTTTGAGTTCAACTGAAATTTTTAGCATCTAAATTTTATGGCTAAATTGTCTGTTAAACAGTACCACTACTTTAGGAAATGGAATCATTGGTAATCTGTAAAAAAATGTAATCATCCTTTGGAATTCTGAAAAAGAAAATTTTGACGTCCTTTGGCATTGAGCCGATTTGAATTTGATGTATTTCTGAGTGTATTAAAACATAATATTATCATAGTATTAACGACGTTTTTTTACTGAAAAACACTCAGTTCACTCAATTAGGAATTGATTAATAAATGAGTACTGAAACACTCAATAGTGCATAATATTAGATAATTGAATCCAATTAACTTTCGATCAATTTATAAGGGTACTGACACTCTGTAATCATCCTTTGGAATTGAGCCAATTTAATTTCGATGTATTTCTGAGTGTAATGAAACACTCTAGAATTATTTTTGAGTTCAACCGAAATGTTTTGTTTCTAAGTTTTATGGCTAAATTGTCTGTTAAACAGTACCACTACTTTAGGAAATGGAATCATTGGTAATCTGTAAAAAAATGTAATCATCCTTTGGAATTGAGCCAATTTAATTTCGATGTATTTCTGAGTGTAATGAAACACTCTATAATTATTTTTGAGTTCAACTGAAATTTTTAGCATCTAAATTTTATGGCTAAATTGTCTGTTAAACAGTACCACTACTTTAGGAAATGGAATCATTGGTAATCTGTAAAAAAATGTAATCATCCTTTGGAATTCTGAAAAAGAAAATTTTGACGTCCTTTGGCATTGAGCCGATTTGAATTTGATGTATTTCTGAGTGTATTAAAACATAATATTATCATAGTATTTACGACGTTTTTTTACTGAAAAACACTCAGTTCACTCAATTAGGAATTGATTAATAAATGAGTACTGAAACACTCAATAGTGCATAATATTAGATAATTGAATCCAATTAACTTTCGATCAATTTATAAGGGTACTGACACTCTGAAATTCTTTTGGGAATTGAACCCTTTTTTGAGTGTAATGAAACACTCTAGAATTATTTTTGAGTTCAACCGAAATGTTTTGTTTCTAAGTTTTATGGCTAAATTGTCTGTTAAACAGTACCACTACTTTAGGAAATGGAATCATTGGTAATCTGTAAAAAAATGTAATCATCCTTTGGAATTCTGAAAAAGAAAATTTTGACGTCCTTTGGCATTGAGCCGATTTGAATTTGATGTATTTCTGAGTTTATTGAAACATAATATTATCATAGTATTTACGACGTTTTTTTACTGAAAAACACTCAGTTCACTCAATTACGAATTGATTAATAAATGAGTACTGAAACACTCAATAGTGCATAATATTAGATAATTGAATCCAATTAACTTTCGATCAATTTATAAGGGTACTGACACTCTGAAATTCTTTTGGGAATTGAACCCATCGTATTTATCCTAAGCAGGGTACTGAAACACTCCGAAATTAAATTTTACCAAATTAAATTTTATAAAGAACCTAAAAAATAAGTTTTATTAAAATAATTATTGAGAAACTATTATAAAATATATGATGTTGAAAGTTGAATCAAATGAACTTTCGATGACTCCGTGTGATTCAATCACCCAATCGCACATCTACTCATAAACAAATCCTTTGAACTTTCGATGACTCTATGAGTGTAATTCAATCACCCAATAGCCCATTCTACTCGTAACCAAATCCTTTGAACTTTCGATGACTCTATGTGTGTTTTGATACACCCAATAGCACATCTACTCGTAAACAAACTCTTTGAACTTTCGATGACTCCATGAGTGTATTGAACCACTCAATAGCACACCTACTCGTAATCAAAACCATTGAACTTTTGATGACTTCATGAGTGTATTGGATCACCCAGAAGCACATCTACTGGTAATTTAAACCTTTGAACTTTGTAATCATCCTTTGGAATTGAGCCAATTTAATTTCGATGTATTTCTGAGTGTAATGAAACACTCTATAATTATTTTTGAGTTCAACCGAAATGTTTTGTTTCTAAGTTTTATGGCTAAATTGTCTGTTAAACAGTACCACTACTTTAGGAAATGGAATCATTGGTAATCTGTAAAAAAATGTAATCATCCTTTGGAATTGAGCCAATTTAATTTCGATGTATTTCTGAGTGTAATGAAACACTCTATAATTATTTTTGAGTTCAACTGAAATTTTTAGCATCTAAATCTTATGGCTTAATTGTCTGTTAAACAGTACCACTACTTTAGGAAATGGAATCATTGGTAATCTGTAAAAAAATGTAATCATCCTTTGGAATTGAGCCAATTTAATTTCGATGTATTTCTGAGTGTAATGAAACACTCTATAATTATTTTTTAGTTCAACTGAAATTTTTAGCATCTAAATTTTATGGCTAAATTGTGTGTTAAACAGTACCACTACTTTAGGAAATGGAATCATTGGTAATCTGTAAAAAAATGTAATCATCCTTTGGAATTGAGCCAATTTAATTTCGATGTATTTCTGAGTGTAATGAAACACTCTATAATTATTTTTGAGTTCAACCGAAATGTTTTGTTTCTAAGTTTTATGGCTAAATTGTCTGTTAAACAGTACCACTACTTTAGGAAATGGAATCATTGGTAATCTGTAAAAAAATGTAATCATCCTTTGGAATTGAGCCAATTTAATTTCGATGTATTTCTGAGTGTAATGAAACACTCTATAATTATTTTTGAGTTCAACCGAAATGTTTTGTTTCTAAGTTTTATGGCTAAATTGTCTGTTAAACAGTACCACTACTTTAGGAAATGGAATCATTGGTAATCTGTAAAAAAATGTAATCATCCTTTGGAATTGAGCCAATTTAATTTCGATGTATTTCTGAGTGTAATGAAACACTCTATAATTATTTTTGAGTTCAACTGAAATTTTTAGCATCTAAATCATATGGCTTAATTGTCTGTTAAACAGTACCACTACTTTAGGAAATGGAATCATTGGTAATCTGTAAAAAAATGTAATCATCCTTTGGAATTGAGCCAATTTAATTTCGATGTATTTCTGAGTGTAATGAAACACTCTATAATTATTTTCTAGTTCAACCGAAATGTTTTGTTTCTAAGTTTTATGGCTAAATTGTCTGTTAAACAGTACCACTACTTTAGAAAATGGAATCATTGGTAATCTGTAAAAAAATGTAATCAAATGGAATTGAGCTAATTTAATTTCGATGTATTTCTGAGTGTAATGAAACACTCTATAATTATTTTTTAGTTCAACCGAAATGTTTTGTTTCTAAGTTTTATGGCTAAATTGTCTGTTAAACAGTGCCACTACTTTAGGAAATGGAATCATTGGTAATCTGTAAAAAAATGTAATCATCCTTTGGAATTGAGCCAATTTAATTTCGATGTATTTCTGAGTGTAATGAAACACTCTATAATTATTTTTGAGTTCAACCGAAATGTTTTATTTCTAAGTTTTATGGCTAAATTGTCTGTTAAACAGTACCACTACTTTAGGAAATGGAATCATTGGTAATCTGTAAAAAAATGTAATCATCCTTTGGAATTGAGCTAATTTAATTTCGATGTATTTCTGAGTGTAATGAAACACTCTATAATTATTTTTTAGTTCAACCGAAATGTTTTGTTTCTAAGTTTTATGGCTAAATTGTCTGTTAAACAGTACCACTACTTTAGGAAATGGAATCATTGGTAATCTGTAAAAAAATGTAATCATCCTTTGGAATTCTGAAAAAGAAAATTTTGACGTCCTTTGGTATTGAGCCGATTTGAATTTGATGTATTTCTGAGTGTATTGAAACATAATATTATCATAGTATTTACGACGTTTTTTTACTGAAAAACGCTCAGTTCACTCAATTAGGAATTGATTAATAAATGAGTACTGAAACACTCAATAGTGCATAATTTTAGATAATTGAATCCAATTAACTTTCGATCAATTTATAAGGGTACTGACACTCAGAAATTCTTTTGGGAATTGAACCCATCGTATTCATCCTAAGCAGGGTAATGAAACACTCCGAAATTAAATTTTACCAAATTAAATTTTATAAAGTACCTAAAAAATAAGTTTTATTAAAATAATTATTGAGAAACTATTATAAAATATATGATTTTGAAAGTTGAATCAAATGAACTTTCGATGATTCCGTGTGATTCAATCACCCAATCGCACATCTACTCATAAACAAATCCTTTGAACTTTCGATTACTCCATGAGTGTAATTCAATCACCCAATAGCCCATTCTACTCGTAACCAAATCCTTTGAACTTTCGATGACTCTATGTGTGTTTTGATACACGCAATAGCACATCTACTCGTAAACAAACTCTTTGAACTTTCGATGACTCCATGAGTGTATTGAACCACTCAATAGCACACCTACTCGTAATCAAAACCATTGAACTTTTGATGACTTCATGAGTGTATTGGATCACCCAGAAGCACATCTACTCGTAATTTAAACCTTTGAACTTTTGATGACTTCATGAGTGTATTGAAACACCTAACACACTTACCTCTGGGAAACGAGACCGATCCAGAGAAGCAGACATCCACAACACAAATCAGGAACACTAGCCTCTGGGGAACGAGGTCGATCCAGAGCTTGCCAAAGGCTAAAAGCTCTCGCGCACAACACTTAACAGATGCACTATCTTCTGGGATGCAAGGTCGATCCAGAGCTTGCCAAAGGCTAAAAGCTCTCGCGCACAACACTTAACAGATGCACTATCTTCTGGGATGCAAGGTCGATCCAGAGCTTGCCAAAGGCTAAAAGCTCTCGCGCACAACACTTAACAGATGCACTATCTTCTGGGATGCAAGGTCGATCCAGAGCTTGCTAAAGGCTCTCGCGCACAACACTTAATTGATGCACTATCTTCTGTGATGCAAGGCCGATCCAGAGCTTGCCAAAGGCTAAAGGCTCTCGCGCACAACACTTATCAGAATCATTTACTTCTGGGAAGCGAGATCGATCCAGAGATTACCAAAGTCTTAAGGTGCTCTTTTAGTTTATTTTTTATAAAATTACGCAATATTTAATTGGCAAATCTTTACAACACATCATACAAAATATTTGGTTTTGAGAAATTACGGTTACCTTGCATCGACCAATTTCTATTTGTGATGAGTTCTTTAAAATGGTTTTCGCATTTCTCAGTATTTACAAAATTTAAATCAAAATTTGTCTAGGTGTAATGATTCAGTAACTAAATGACTCATAAAATGTACTTAAGTGATTATACATATATGAGTACAATGTTGTACACAAACATTAACTAAAATAGAAATACAATAAATAAATGACCATTTTAGTAATTTCTTTAAATAAATATTATCTACAGGCAGTGTTTCTAATAGAATCTTGGTTTCAATCAATATACTAGACATCCTACAATTGGTATAATTAAAATATTAATATAGATTATGTATTTATATTGTGATACAAAGTCATTGTTAAAAAATAATTTAAAATTTTATAAATAAGATTACATGTAAAAACAAGTAATATAAAACAATGTATTGAAAAAAAGTTGGTATTTTTGGAAATTTTTGTCAAATTAGGAGGCTTAAGTAACAACGGAAGAAACGTTGATATATATAGAAAAACAAACTAAAAATAACTTACTGGGTGGCCCAGGAGTAGTGCTATATATATTAAACAATATATAAAATATTAAACATTATAACAACAAATAAATAAATATATATATATATATATATATATATATATATATATATATATATATATATATATATATATATACAGATATATATATATATATATATATATATATATTTGATTTTTATGTATTTATCCTTTATTATTACACTCTATACTCAACTCGGATCTCTCTGTCACACATTTCCACTCGTGTTAAAATGTAATCTTTTAAATTCGCAAATCCCTATTAGGACCAAGTTCTTGGCAGGCAACCCTATACCAATGTGTTGGCAATAAAACAGCGCTTATATTGATATATAATTTTGTCTATTATCATTTAAGTGAAGGTAACTGGCATCGACATACCTGTTTACACCTGACAACCGAGTAGTTTGTCCAGGTAAATAGTAGGCAACCCAACGGTTGCACATTCTATACGTTTGAGACTTTAAGTCAGGGTAAAAATTTTCCTATTATCTTGATGTTGCAACATTTAAATAAAAATCATTTTTTAGAAAATAATGAAAAATAATCTGTCCAGGTTTTTTTAAGGCAACCCATTCATAACATATTTTCTAATATACTAAATCTGTTATAAAATATGTTTCATTATATTATCAACTCGGTGAAGATCGTTTTAGGTTCGGATCTTAGACTATAACTATTTTAAATTAAACTGAAAAACATTGTATACGTATTTTGCCTTTATTTATAATGCTATCAATTAAAGAAATATTTAAATGGGCCAATTAATAAGACCAATCTGTATATATAAGTTTTTTTAATCGATATAAAATATAATGTATTTTTTTAATTTGTTGGCTTTAAAAATTATTTTAAAAAACATAGCTAAAGATAAAATGTCTATTTTTTTAAGGTGATGAACTTGATTTTTTTTTGTTATGGTAATGAACTTGTTACCCTATAAACGTACAACGGACTAACCTAAAGATAAATGCGCATTACCAAAATTAAAATAGCTATTTTGTAGATGGAATTGAATGCGCACAAAATTATTCTAAATAAAACTTAATGCCAATTAAAAAATAAATAAAAATTACCAAAAAAAAAAAAATATTTATCTACTTCAATTAGAAAATTATTCTAAATACTTCTTGAACAAAAATTTCTTTATATACAACAAAAATTTAACATCTTATTTACAATTGCATTATATCAATCAATTAGTACCCACATAAATTACTAAAAATATATATACTCCCAAATAAAAAAAGAAATAACTAGGAAAACATAAAAAATCATTCGCGAATTGAAAAATAAATGATTAAAAAATTAAATTAATAGATAATAATAAATAATAATTAATTATAAGTTAAGAAAACCGCATTACTTAAGAAAAAAAATTTTTTTTCCCATGGCGGCCATGGTTTGTTATAGTTATGAAAATGGCGTAGTTTATGGTTATGCAACGGACTTACATAAAGATAAGTGCGCATGACCAAAATTAAAATGTCTTCTATGTAGATAGAATTACAATTAAATGGAAACGTGCACAAAATTATTCTAAATAAAAATCAATGCCAATTAAAAAAAATAAATAAAAATCACTCACAAAAAAAAAAAAATATATATATATATATCTACTCCATTATTCTAAATACTTTTTTGAAAAAAAAGTTTCTTTACATAAAACATTAATTTAACATATCAGTTACAACTGCGCAATATAGCATTCATTTTAGAGTGAATTATTTTCCCTCCAAAATAACGAAAAAAAATTTTCTAATTTACTGTGAAGATAACAAGAAATTTTTGAATAAAAATATATGATGCTTAATTATTAGAAAGAATATTGATTTCTGAATTCCATAATCGTTATACATAGATTTATATCTTACTATAATCCTAAAACAACCGTTACAAAAATTCTTGGTTAAACCAATTTTCACCAAAATTAATAAAAATTTCCAAAAAAAAAAATCCCAAACCGTTAAAATTATTGTGAAAACATTCTAAATCATCTATACAATATTAATAAGTTAACATTTTATACATGAAATGCCCAAAATGAACTCTTGAATATTTTCCCACCAAAAAAGCGAGGTAACAAATTTTTAATTTTTCGCGAATATAATAAAAAATTGTTGAAAAAAATAGTATATGATGAATTGTATGATAAATAAAAATGATTTACTGACCAAATTTTGATGAAATGTGAATTTTTTATAAAAAATAAACTAGTATTTCGAACACTTTCAATTAGCACTTACTCACTCCGAACTCAACGTGTAAATGATGAAACTTCCGCTTAATATCTTATATATATGCAAACAGAACAACTTCGATAGACTTGAATATAGGTACAGAATTTAATTCAAATCTATGAAGGAATATCATGGACATACCGAATTTTATGCTTACGGCAGTCCATAATTTATAAGAATTTTTTCTTTTTATCCCCACAAAGAACAGTGCCCGTTTGATAAAATCCAGTATTTCTTATCTTACAGATCTGAACAATTCAAAATTTAATAAATAATTCAATTAAATATTTTGGAAAATTATACGTCAGGGGAGAGAAGCCAAGGGAAATACTTTTTTAGGTGAAAACAAAAATTATCACAGAAGTAAATCAAATACATTATGGATATAATATATGTATAAATTAAAGTCAAGTTGTTAAATGCTGTTGAATATTTATTAGATCAATCGTCTCGAAATAAAATGGAACAGCGGTGAAACCATGTTTAGCGTACTTTTATGTAGACATAAAAAGTTCGTTAATGCGTAAAATCGATTCATTAGGTCCACTGGATCCATGACCCAACTTTTAAATCATAAAAGATAGAAGTAAAATTCAAAGACAACGAATGTTTGGTTTTTGAGAAGAAACAACTTTTGTTTGCAAGTACATTTTTTCGTAAAATGTTTGAACTATTTTTTGATTGTAGAAATCAATACCCAGGCTAAAATAATTGACATTGTTCCAAACTTGAAATATTTTCTCCGACGATATTCGTTTAAGAACCCAATGTCAATTTTAAGGTCTAAACCACGACATGAAAATTTTTTGTAAATCAGTCGGACGTTTTAATAATCACAGGTGGGCGTAAGTCGACTGATTAGGCGTATTAGTCTTCAATATTTTTTAAGCTTTACGAAATTTAGATTGAATTCAGTAGATAAAAATATGCTGTCACATGAACAATAAATTTACAATAAATATTATGTGCCTGTTCTAACCAATTTCATCCTATTTCAACAACAACTTTATAGCAAAACAATATTATCCATATCGTGGGAACCTTAAAATTAATCAAATTGTTTTGTTTTTTTTTTTTTTTGTAAACAAATAAAGTATTTTCTCTCATTAGTAAAGTTCTCATTGTAATGTTTGTGAGTGTCCTTTGTTAAAGTAAATTTATTAAATCGACTCAGTTTTCTTCAAATTAATTTGTGTAATTCTTGTGAAAATAATGCAAACTGAAACTGAGCATAGACATCAAGTACAAAGTTCACGAAAGTGTGCATTTTCTTATGCATGGTGATATAAATTATCAATTGAACGGATCGTTAATTGCGTAATAATCACAAAATTCACGAATGTCAACAAAAAATATTTTTGGCTAACGAACAGTGGGCATATTGTTTCGTAAAATATCTAGCAAAGGCCTCTTTTATTAGAAATACAATAAACTAGTAGTGTTCAAACTCATTATAGTGAACTCTCGACCAAAATATATAAATTTGGTAAATTATCATCTAATACGTGAATCGTCAATTATTACGTCTATTAGAATTTTAGTTTATGTCCATGAAATCAATAGTGTGATGATCCATGTTTATAACTCCATGGTATGTGTAAGTGATATCTGAAAATTTAATAATGTGAAATTAGCGTTTTTACAATTGGTAGTATTATAAAGTGAATTGTATCGATATTGAATTAGACCACACCCGGTTCAGTTTTAAAATTTTTTTTGAAAATAATTTTATAAAAGAATTGCAGTTTTTTTAAATTTACATGTCTTTAAAATATCTTCTGAAGATTATGTAAGAGAACGGTTTTTAATTGTATTTTTAATTCAATAAAATTGATAACTGAAAAAATTTAACGGTAAATATTAATCTGATTTTATTCAATTCTTAAATAATTATACAATTTTATTCTAGGAATAGGTCTGAAAAAAGTTTGAATTTTATAACATGGTAAAAACGTCTGGAAGTATTGAATTCAATGAGAAAATTTAAACGTTAAAAAAGCAATGAAAATCAAGAACCTATAGTTTATTTTAAAATTTGTGAATGTGTTTACCATATCACATAGATATAAATTTGGTATTCGTATACATCACCTATATCTGAAGAAGTAGGCTGAAACAAAAAGAATCATATCCTTATTAACAAATTCCTAGGGGAAAAGGAAAAAATTAACAAGCCTCAGGTAACAGTTCCGTTTTTTAATTGAATCAATAGGGACCACTTCGAAATAAGAAAAAAAAAAAACAATTCATATAGTTTATATACCAAATATTACTATAAGAAAATCTCAGAAAAAAATGGTTCAAGTATTGAGCTGTATTTCAAAATCGTTGTTTTGACTTTCTTTATAGAATCGATTATTCGATGCGCCCTCCTTGAAAGGGGCTAAGTTAATTTGCAACGAATTTGTATATTTTCACCTGAAAGTTGTTTGTATTTTCATAATAAACGGGGCTTACAATATGAAACCCGAGGCGACACGATTTTTTTTTATGTATATTAGTAAAAGAAGTTAAAATAACACGAAAATGTGGAATAACAATTTTCGAGTTGTCATCTATTTTTCGAGACATGGACACTTTTGGCCCCTACGTACAACCTGTTATTATAGTACCCATGAGATTTGTGGAGTACAGTTTGTACGGGTTAGGTTGGGTTTTAGTCACCTACGTTCGACCTATGATTAAACTATGTGATTTGTTGTATTTAAAAACTGATGAAGTGATAAAACAAAAGTGTCAATAACTCGAAAAATAGGCGAAAATCGGTGTTTTTCATTTTGGTCCTATCACACTTTCTTAGTTATTGAGGTTCGTTATTGTCGCTTACTCTGAATTATTATTAGTCTGTTCCTCTGTTCTGTTCCAGATCCTAGCTAAATGAATATCGTCGTAGAGAAGACTTCAAGTTTGGACCAATGTGAATTATTTTAGCTATTAGTCTTTAATATGAGTTGTTTTATCAAAGGAATCTAACAAATCAAACATGAATTTGAAGAAGAGCTTATCTCAATATAAATCCACCAAAACAAATTTGGAGCAATTTTGTTGAGTTTATTTTATGTTAGTTAAATAAAATGAAATTTGATGAATTTATTCAACAAGAAACGGTAATAAATTTATAAAATCAAGTAATTGTTATTCATAAAAGTCTTTTTTAATGAATGATAAAACAATTTTTGAAATATGTTTTAAGAATCCTATCGAAACTAAAACAGTAATAAAAGGTATGGAATCGGACATTTTTATTAGGATAATAAATCAGTTAAATGCGTTTCAAGGTATCTAAACGTAGTTCCACACTTTGCTTTGTTCAATTTAAGGGGTGTTGCTTTTTTTAACTCAACCTTTTTTTTTTTTTTGTTCAATTTAAGGGGTGTTGCCTTTTTTAATCTTTTAATTCACCTTTTTTTTTTTTTAAATTTTTGCATACTCATGCAAAATTAAAAAAAAAGAGTCTCGTGTAACAATAAAAAAAAGATAAGTTAGCTAACTGTCTATATACCTTACTATTTACCGATGACGAGTCGATAAATACAGGTGAATTTCGTATTAAATAACAACTTAATTATTTATCATTTACATTTGTCAATAGATCACAAATTGTTTATATGTAAAAGTATAATACAAATACAGGTTTTTTTAGGTATTATTAAAATTACCTTCTAGGTATCGTTTTGGAAATTTCCTTTTGGAAGAGAATAAAACATAACTGAAAAAAATTATAGAAAGTTTAAAAGAAAAACTGTATGAAAAGTTTTGGCATTTAGAATTATCTTCAGATTCCTAGAAGCTGGTGGTTTTATTAAATCGGTCAAGTTCAATCACCCACAATTTCTTAAATCTGTGTTTATTTGTAAAGTTTTTGTTTTTATTGCACCTTTAATATAAACAAATTTATGATTTGTTGACAATAATATACCTCTAAACCAAGATGAAGAGGTACTCGAGTATGTAAAAATCGAGTACTAAATTCTGTCAAGAAATTTGTTTGTAGAACGGTTTAAATATTAAGGATCGGAATGTTGCCGAAACAAATTTTGATCCAATTTTTATTACGACACGCCCTCTTGACTAGGTTTGGAACTATTTTCCGTTTTCTTTACATTGTTTAGGTTTTTGTATAATGGACAAAATCATTTTCTTTTGTACTCTTGGAATTCTACCGAAATTTTTATAGAATTAAAATCGAAAAAAGTCCAAACCACGCTATTTTTAAATAACGTTTCTTCGGTTATTACTGAAGTTTTAACAATGTATTTTTTTTTTTTTTGAAAATACTAGTAAAATGTCATATTATATTTTATGCTATGTATTTCTTTTCCTCATGGAGTTGTTTCCCCCTTATAGCATTTTGATTTTTTGAATTTGTAATATAAAAACGAAACATTTTTGAAATAGTCATTTTGTTTCATGTATATTAGACAAGAAGAACCACTGGAATCTAGTGAATTTTCATCGAGCAATGTTTCGTTTTACAGGTATTTTCAAAAATAAAGAAAATTAAGAAACCGGCAGTAAAATCGGAGTAAATCATATTTAAAAATGGTGTTTTGACTTTTGTTATCTTCAAAAGTGTTTATTTGTTTTCCCTAATGATTTGAATGACCCCAAACCTCATAGTCTATCGAAAAAGTCGATAACTACTAGTACCTATTCTTAATAACAATTTAATTATATAATATCTTCTTATAGAGAAGGTTCCAGAGTTATTTAATCTAATATATATATATATATCTAGGCGGGGGCATAAATCAGGTAGCTCAGGTTACTAACTCTACTACAACTTTTCCAATGCAATTTTAGATTAAATTTGCATTGGAAAAGTTGTAGTAGAGTCAGAGGCGGATATTCTCAGGGGACCATTTTGGTACTATTTCAGAGGCCTTAAAATTTTTAAATTTTAGACAGCAAAAATGCCAAGCACAATTAAAATTTAAGCTTTTGTTGATTTCAGATTTATTTCATTGTTTTAACAGGAAAAGATTCTTACTAAATACCGCTTGTCATAATTTTCTCATAGATATATAGATGTTATTTATACCTTCTATAGCAAGAAAAAAGATATTTTAATGTTTGAAATGAAAACTGTAAGCATTTATTTTCAATTAATTTTAATCATTGTTTTTAGATTCGAAATGGTCAACGAGGAAAAATGATACTTCTATCGATATCCGAAGACAAATATGAATACTTTTGATTTCATTAACAAACACACACTGGAATGCACGCAAAACGCTTAAAAAGACACACAAAAATTTACATAGCTTTTGAAAAATAATATTGGCATATTTAGAATAATTAGATTACAACATAATGAAAAATGAATTAGATTAAAAATTTTGTTCATGGTTTTTTTATGAAAAAGTTGAAGTTTTGCTCCAAATCTTTTAAATATAACATTTTTATAGTTTAGGAAAATATGTGTAAATCATTTTAGGCAATATTTTTACAGAATATTAAATATTTCGTTAAATAATGAAGATGACATTTATCTCTCTCACACTCATTTCAAAATTTTCGTGATTATCCGACAGGTATAAATAAATTTTCACTAATATAACCTGTCTTCTTCATCTTAACTTGAAGATAGACTTAAATCTTAACTTGTCACAAATGATTTTTTTTTTTTCATAAATAACAATATATTTTGAAATTATTTCACCAAAGATTATACGAAAAAGTGTATGTTCCAACAACGATTTGAGAATTATGGAATTTATATGTAAAAAACGGATATTTTCATTAAATTCAGTGCATTTTAATTGCACATGAAACGCATTGATATCTGGGGACTAAGTAAAATTTGACATGGGTATAAATTTCATTAATCTTCAACAACGTGTTCATTTTATTTTTGTTCAAATATTGTTAAAGATGATTTACACATATTTTCATGCCGCCTTACATACATATCTAAATAGTTCTTTGACTAAAAGTTGAAACTAATTAAAATCAAAAATATTTGTTCGTTAATCAGGTCAAAACATAATTTAAAATTATAATTTTTACATCAAAAAACTTGAACAGATTTTTTGCTGTCATATGGGACCTATACACTCTCAATGTTTTCAACCAATTTATAGTTAACACGTTGATAATAAAAATGACAAAACAATTCTCACAAAAAAGATTCACACAATTAGCCGATAAAAGAGATTTATATTTTATTGGGGTTTTGTGTACTGATATGTATGAAATAATGTCGATCAAGCTACTATAGGATTGTGGTATTCCATAAATGATATACTATTATAGGTAGATGTACACGGGCCTTTTATTATTAGCTCTTTTTTAAATCTTTTATTGTATAATCTTCCAATTTACGCGGAAAAACAACTCAAATAATATATTTTACTTAATTGTAACACTCATTTATATCTGTACAATGGCTGTTGATAACCGCCTTAAGTTCACTTTAATGTCATAAAACGGCGTTTTATACGTCTAATTTTTATTAATGTAAAAGGTATGTTTTGTTCTAATGGCCATTGGAAATTCGTTTACATTCAAATAACCAAGTGGAAGTGCATCTAATGTAACACATAAAATCTCTTACCTGATTTAATTTAATTCAGATAATTTACATTGATTTGAGCCATTTTGGGATCGCTTTTATTATGATATATGCGTTAGGTTAAAAAATACATTTTTATAATTTTAGCAATATAATTTTGTTAGCGAAGTTAGAGATAAAAGATTTAAAAAATCGAAATAATTTTCCAAGGTGTTGAAATTTGGGCGTTATTTAAAAATAGGACCAAGTTCTGCGAACATGCAGTGCGTGCATACAGTGTGTTCATGAGTATCCATTTTTTATTTATAATAGAAAGAACGATTTAAGTAATTTTTATAACCAAAGTATACCAGAAGATCTCTTTAAAATGGTAATATAAATGTGTTTAATTTTTTATTTGATGGTCTGCTGTGAACAAATTAACAGCTTTAAGGAAAATCAAGTATTAATTTATTGTCAAAAATGTCGCAAAATCGGTTTTATCTTGCCTCAAATACCATAGTTTCATAAAAAAATTACTGTAGGTAAAAATAATAAAAGAATAGCTTATTTTTTATATTTCGAAAATATTATATTATACTATACATTATTTTCGCGAAGAGTTTTCCGTGAAAAAATTTCTGAGGTATAAATCAAAATCTGATTTTATAACTAAGAAATGGTATATATCAATTTTGTGCATACCAATGATTTCTTCCTTAAGCGTCTTAGTTGAAATTAATTCTATCATCAATATGGCATAGAGACTTTGTTTTTACGTTTTTTACTCAAAGCTAGAAAAAGAAATTTGAAATCATCCAGTACCAGAATTTTTATAAAACTTGAATATTAGACGCATGTACAAACCGAATGGCTATTATTTTTCAAAATAAAATATATACCATTTATAGTTTCCTGATTTTTATGCTATTAATTAGATTACGACAGCTCCGAAATCAATGCAAAAAGTCGATTATTTCTATGGAAGGTGGAAGGAATTATTTCTATGGTTTCTAATACTTCTATGGAAGAACTTTTTGGGAAGACAAATAAGAATACACTTGTTTTCATTATCAAAGATATTCACTGTCATAACACATTAAAAAAAAAAAAAAAAAACAGAGGTTAATTTTATCTGAATAATTGTACATTAAATTCGTTCAAACATTTTAAACAATATAGATTGGCGTAAATAGATTGGGTGAACATAGAAACTTGAGAGGTGTAAATTTTTACACAAAGGGACTTAAATTCTAATAAATAAATGACTTATTTATATTTTGTTAAATAAATAATAAAAGATTATGTAACAATAATAAGTTTTGATTTAGATATAATTTAAACAATACAGTTACCTGTGTTTGTTTATGTCATACAGGTAAATAATTGAGTACAAGTAAGTACAGGTAGATCAATTATCTTATTTATAATCGTTTTTAGGTAGATTTTTGTATATGAATCTTGTTATCTTTATTTATTTCTTTTTAATGTTTTGTAAAGTATTTAAAATGGTTTTGATTAAAGAAAATTTTGCGTTCAAATGTTTTTATATTAAAATACCTATGCTAGTTTTAATTGAAGCGTATGTTTTTTAGAGAATCATTAAAACTAGTCAATTCATACCGATGATGACTTCTTTGTAGTCGAAATAGGTATTTATAAAAATAGAAAATAATTTGATCTAGGAAATTGGGGCAAAAATCGAAATTTATTAGCAAATCCTAGAGTTCTGATTAATAATTATATAAAAAAAAAAAAATATTTTGTATTATTAATCCGTATTCACAGATGTTTATAAATTAATGCAATACATATTACAATTAAGTGCATTGAATAAAACTATGGATAATAAATGCAGACCAGAGATAAATTTAAAATTAAAAAACTAACGGGGTTTATTCACAGTTGTAAGGAGTGTTCTTCCAACAAGCTGTTAACTTAAATTACATATAATATAGATTGTATTTCTTTCAATTATGGCACACAAATAATTCGAAAATTACTACTTACCCAAATGTTGAAATTTGGTATGCATAACATTGACATGAAGGCGGAAGGCTTGCGCTTCGTTTTCATGGTAATATTGTCCATACCAAATTTCAAAACATTTGGATAAGTATTTATTTGAGTTATTTGTACGCGAAATTGAAAGTTTTTACATAATGGAGTGTGCTTCTAACAGCTGTTGATAATCAATTTTGTGATGACCCAAAAAATTAATTTTGTACGGATCACTTGAAAGTACTTTTTTTACAATGGTTGTGTGCAATATCCTTTTACTCCTCTTTTTTCTGTGTACGTATTTTAAGTAAAAAATAATTTCCTTATCGGATAATTTTCGCCATAAATTACAAATGTAAAATGCGATGTTTAGAGTTTAAGGAACAAAAATTAAAAACTAAATTTTTTGAATATAATGTATCAAATTATGGCTGACTAAGATAATATATAAGAAGGTATTCCAATCCTGCAATGCATCATGGGAAATTTGTCAAGCGGTCGCGCCACCACGCGTGTGTCAAGCACACTACCCGGCATCTAAAGTATTTTCATGCTAACTCTCGGAATAATAACAAATATTGTTTAATAATTAATTACTGTCAAAAAAAATTATTCTCACCTTTCAATAATAACAATTTCATTTATTTATTTACACAATAATTATTTTAAAACCCTCAATTAATTGTTTTTCTTTGTTTCCGCAATTTCTCCGGTTAAACCGGTTTTCCCTTACAAGAAGTCTCTTCATTTGCAGTCTGTTCATGAAAAAGTAATGAAGAGTATATTAGAAGCTGCTGATAAACAGTAATGTCTTCTGCGAGAACATGGAGTCGTAATGAAATGAATTTGCCCAGTACTTTTTTACAAATATCATGACATTTCCGAAAGACTAATGATTTATCAGCAGCTTCTAATATACTCTTCATTACTTTTTCATGAACAGACTGCAAATGAAGAGACTTCTTGTAAGGGAAAACCGGTTTAACCGGAGAAATTGAGAAAACAAAGAAAAACAATTAATTGAGGGTTTTTAAAATAATTATTATCATTTATTGTTATTATTGAAAGGTGAGAATAATTTTTTTTGACAGTAATTAATTATTAAACAATATTTGTTATTATTCCGAGAGTTAGCATGAAAATACTTTAGATGCTGGCTAGTGTATTTGACACACGCGTGGTGGCGCGACCGTCTCACACATTTCCCATGATGCATTGCAGGATTGGATATTATCTTAATTTTAATTTTAAATACTATTTCCATCTATTGCCAGAACCTTAAACTAGAAAATCCCTCTCCAAACTACTTTTGTAATGCTTTATCAACACCATCTATCAATCAAAATCAGAACTCTATTAATGAAATTGATGAAAAATATAAAAACTATAAATAACCAAACAATGAAAATAACTCGTGATCAAACGATTTCTACAAAAATTATTGGAAAAATATTACAAAGGGGGCGCTGGCTTATGGCAAATTTTTAACTGGTAATAATTTGAAAACTAAAAATGACCAAACGATGAAACATAATGACGACCACTCGTCACTATTTCCACAAAGATATTTCGGAAAATTCGATAAAGCAATGATTTTTTTTCAAAGACTCGTTACCTTACATCCACATTTTGGTCATAGGTAGCATGATTTCTGATATTCATGAAATATAAACTGTGTTTAACCACAATAGATTAAGAAAAAACACACGCCTATTCAAATTAGGAAAATCACAAAAAAACAATAATGTGTGTCTTATTAACTTAAATATCGAATTTCAAACATTTTAGTTAAAACGTGTTTATGTAAATGGTAAATACATCAATCTTATATTTTAAGGGTTCCGTTTCCAAATATATAAAAACTAATTGTATAGCACAAAAGTTTATAATGAAATTACGTTTGATTTTTCGAAATTAATTTCGTTTTTTTCCCGATAAGCTAATTCATACTGATTGTTTCTATACGGGCTTAGCAATTATTATCGAATTTTTAAAGACTTCAAAGATGTAGAATAAATGATAAAATTTGTAACAATAAAAATTTGTACGCTTATTGTAATTATAACCATGATGAAAGAAATTTATCTATATTTTGTTTAGGCAGTAATAACAGAACTACAGAACCTTAACTTTATGTGTGTGTGACAGGCACTTGGCCCATTTTTATTCGGTTTATTGGCATACATTACAATGTGTTAAAAAAGTTATTGAAGAAAATAATAATAATAAAAATGTATGCCAAAAGAATTTTGGAATAATTGATTCATTGATCATTTTAGGGTAAATTTCATTAGCAGCCAGCCCTCTCGAAATCACTCAAATCAGGCCAGGTGTTATTTTGTGATATGTAGGGGCCCACTTAAAAATGATATTTCATTGGGATAAGGATTAGGGGTTTGGCTTCGTATGGAACTTTTTAATGGTACTCCAAAAATATTTACTTTTAAATGTATAATTATTTTTAATATTTGATTTTGAAATTTAAAATCATTATCATGCATTTTACTATGATAGTTCTAATGAAGAAACAAATCATGGTTGGTTGTATCTTTGATCCAGTCAGAACTTTGACGTGGATACGTCTATAAGAGTGTATTCGGATAAAAGGAAAAATCGATACGACTTAATTCGTTCTCTTATGCGTCAACTGATGGCATTAGTGCTCAGTCTTCTATTGAAAATGAAAATACAGAATATAAGTAATATAATTTGATGAAAAGGCTCATCCAAGAACATAAAATATCTATACGTTTTTTTAAGCGCATTGTATTATCGAAACGAAACAATGAAATAAATATTGTTTTGTACAATTCTTTTTCTCTGATCAAATAAAAAAAAAGTGTATTATTAAACAAAGAATATACAAGTGTATTATAATATGTAAAAATAAACATACAGATATTTGATACTTCCAGATAATTTGAAACACTATCTATTTAGAATTTTATTTCTTTCAAATAGAAAATAGGTAAGTAATAATCGTATATTTTCATTGTAATTATGATTATTAATTTTATTAACTTGAAAAATGAATAAATTGTGTTATAATTTGGACCTTAAGGAACCGTATTCTCAAAAATCAGACATCTATAATAAAAATACTTGGGCAAGTAATCTAAAAAATAATTAACCAACTGTAAACCATATCTAAACATAACACATGGACTGAAAAGTCCCGGGCCTAACAAAGAAAACACAGTTTTTTTGGTTCAAAAATAGCTTTATTCATCAACGTAATCTCCATCAAGAGCAACGCAATCATTCCAGCGCCGCTCTAACATTTCAATACCACTTTTGTAGAACGATTTATCTTTTGCCTCAAAATAGGCCTCAACCAGTTGCTGTTCACTCAGATGACGATCGTTTTGATTCCGGAGTGAAGTGATGGATCCATGTTTCATCCATTGTCACATATCGACGCAAAAATTCCGGTTTGTTTTTGGTCAACACGTTCTAGTTTTTGGTCAACAGTGAGCAAACGCGGCACCCACTTTGAACAGAGCTTTTTCATAGTCAAATGTCATGCAATATAAACCCAACACCTTCTTTTGATATCTTTACGATGTCAGCTAACTCACGCAACTTCACTTTTCGATCATTCAAAACGATTTTGTGGATTTTTTTTATGTTTTCTGGTGTTACCGCTTCATTTGGACGTCCACTGCGTTCTGCATCATCGGTGTCTCTACGACCACGTTTGAAGTCAGCAAACCAACGTTTTATTGTTGTTTCTGATGGAGCGGAGTCCCCATAGCACTTTTCATGCCATTGCTTCGCTTGAACGGTATTCTTTCCCATCAAGAAGCAGCGTAAAATTAAAACACGAAATTGTTTTTGATCCATTGTTTTGAAAATAACAAAAGTAGCGTCACTCTTAGCACAATAACTCACAAACTAATGAATAGAATATCATGAAATTTTTAACAACTGTCTTTTGAAGGTTAGTATTAACTGAAAAAAAGGTGACTGCAATAAAACTAGCACCATCTATGTGTTAGGCCCGGAACTTTTCAGTCCAGGTAATATATAGAGGAATTCTTCAAAAATTGTAGTACTAAACTTCAATGGGTAATAATAGTCCGTGAAGTGGGCGAAAAAAAATGCAAGCACGGCACATCTATGGTATACAGAAATAGCTTACTGTTAGTCTGATTCGTTACCGTTTGCCAGTAGCGGGAGGCAATTAAAGTTGTGAATAATTGTAATTGTAATAATTGTAAAGTTGTGGTACGTTGCAACTATTTTCAAAAAGCTGAAAAGTGGATTGCGAACAATTAAATTCACCATGTAGGCCTTATGTGATGAGTTTGTTGAAAAACATACTTTTTGGGATTGTTTTAACTTGAGGTGTTTTTTGTGATTGTATAATAAAATCTTCAAATTCGTCGAAATTTCCAAAATTTTTCCTTCGCTGTTTGTAGTTTTTCTAGAATAATTAAGATCTAAAAAATTCAAAAATAACATTTTTTTAATCTGTTGATTAGTTTTAGAGATATTGCATGAAATACATGCGCTAAATCGGCCTCTGGATCGGATTTTTAGTGATACCTCTAAAACTACATATCCAAACGTTAAATAGATGTTATTTTTAAAATCTACGGATCAAACTACCCTTATAAAGATGAATTTTTTCGAAATTGGCTAGAAAATTTTTTTCCGAAATTTTACAATTTTTTTAAGGGGTACCCCTTTGAAAAAATCGAGAAAATCGAAAAATATTTTTTCTTCTAGATTTGGATGAAATATGTGTTCTAGGATAGATTTGGTCCGTAGATTTCAAAAATCATATTTATTTAACGATTGGATGTGTAGTTTTTGAGATATCACGAAAAATCGGATCTAGAGCTCAAATTATCGGCTGTATTTCATTCAATATCTCGTAAACTAGTCGACCGGTCGTAAAATAAATATTATTTTCGAATTTCTTAGATCTTAATTATCCTAGAAAATCCATAAACATTGAACAAAAAATTTTGAACTTTTAGTCGATTTTTAATGTTTTCTTATACAATCGCAAAAATGTTGGAAAATAAAAAAAAAAAACTACAAATCAGTTTCCTCAAAAAGAAAATTTGAAAAGTTTAAAATGTTTGAATAATTTTTCAAGCTTATTTAGGACAACTTCGGACACAAATTGAATTCAGAACTTTATGATTCTTAAGTTCATTTATACTTAGTTATGAAACGGAATCCTATCATTCGGCATCTAACAAACTCTTAGCTAGTATTTTTTTTTTTTAATACTTTTTACGCTTCTTCTAATCCTTTTAAATGACGTATATTTAAATTTTAATATGATATTAAATTAATTATTTTATAAACATATGCATTTCTAATGGTTCATTGAATTTTTAATTATTCGGGTAAAAAATCATTAAATAATTTTTAATAATCACAAAATTATTTGAAATTAAAATGGATTATATTACAATTTTTTTTTCGGTATCGTCATATTTTAATCGTGTGTATTTCTTGTTTATATTTTCAAAAAGTCCCTGGTCAGTAAGCAACAGGAATATTTAGAGTGCAAATGTTATCTGTATTATCGTTGCGTAGTAACATGTTGAACCAAATCAATTTTCTATTTGTTTTTGTTTTTTTTCGAAATTCTTTGAAAAAGAAAACGAATAATTTTCAAGAATTTTTTATTGGTATAAAAATATTTCAGAATTTCCTTATTATCCTGAAATTTCAAAATATTATATAGCTAAAATGATTATTATACTTCTTTACCCTGATAAAAAAAGTCCTATTAGAAATTTTTTTCGATTTGGATATTTGTTTTCTGACTTATTTGTGTTCGAAAATTGAAATATTTTAAATAAAGAAGTATGCAACAGAAATATGTTACAATCTACGTTAAGAGTGATTATCCACAGTTGCTATAAACATAAAGGAGTGCGCTTCATGGAAGCTGTTGAATTAAATTATATGTAATATATATTGTATTTCTTTTGATTTTCGCGAACAAATAACTCAAAAAATACTTTATAAATTGCTAATGTAAAAATCAAAATTCGATTTTATATTTAAAATGGAGGATGCTTCAGTAATATGTTTCAATCCCCCTTAAGAAAATGATGTGTGATAATTATATACAAATTGTATTATTTTAATAATATGTATATTATCATATTTAATATAATAATTCATTAATATATTTCTAAAATAATGAATTATTTAATTGTTTATGCATATATTTATTTAATATATAAATTATTATGCATTTAAATATTGTTGAATATAATGAAAGACATACACTTAATCATTAAATATGAATTTTAAATTTAAATCTTAATTAATCGTTTGTGTTTAATAAACAAGCTTTTAGAGTCATAACAGTAAAACCTTAAATGATTTTAATAGTTTCAGTATACTTTTTAGATCATAGTTTTTGAACTGAAGTAAAGTTTATTGAACAGTTAGATTAGATAAGAATTAAACTTAATACGTGATAATAACAAATAACATTGTTAATGGTTTAGAAACTCGACATATCGGTTGAGTATAAATGTTTGAATTATTTTTAGTCTATAAACTACTTAGTCTATAAAGTTATAAATACATATATAGTAATAATACGTATTATAATTATATAGTGCTTATTAGCTAAATTTGAGCTGAAATTGTGGTGAATTTGGACAGTTGAAAAAAAATTGTTTTAAACAAAAGGCGTTTGTTGGAAAAATAGATATTTTTTGCCTGTTCACTATAAATTCAATTTTTATACTCGACATACACAATATCTCAGAGTATATTAATTTTAGTCTAAAGTTTGTAACGCTGCCTAATATTGACTGCACTAACAAAATTTTGGTTTAGGTGTTCATAGAAACACCTCATTAGTACATTTTCGTCCGTTCATCCGTCTGTCATCACGATAAGTCACAGACAGAGATAACGAACTGAAATTTCGGTGACGCATTTTAAACATAAAAAGTGAGTTTAAGTTCATGAATGAACAAAATCGGTCCATTGGCTACAATGGATTCCAACTTTTAAACGATAGATGAAAAGTTCAAATGCAAAAAATGTTTATATATTTTTGAAACAAACAATTTTTGTTTGATAATTTTTTCGTAAAATCTATGAGTTCTCCACAATTATAGCTCAAATTTGACTAATAAACACATGTATGTAATAACAATACATATTATTATACATATATAAATGTATAGACTGGATATTTATAGTTTTTTTTTTATGAATGCTAATTAAAAATAAACGCCAAACAATGAAATTCAATCATATGTCGATTATCTAAACAATTAACTGTGTTAGTTTGCTATTTTCACTAGCTTAGTTCTAAAATATATGACCAAACAATCCAAATTCATTGTATGTTTATCTCGAACAACCTTAATATGGATTTTCAAATATCCAAATTAAAAAAACAAAAAACAAAAACGTATCTATTGATATTAAAATATTATTTAAATGATTATAATTAATATTTTGTAGGAACGTACATTAAGTATGGTAATGTATACTTGATTTTAGATAAAATCAAATATAAAATACAAATGTAAACATTTAATTAAGGGGTTTTATTATTGATACTAAATAGATTCTCAGTACCTAGTTAGTATATAAAGTTACGCACACACATACACACATATATAGGTTTTCGAACATATTTGTTTACATAGGTGAGCTTCATTAAACCCAATAAATAATATTAATTTGGTGATGGGTACTCGAAATTTTATCTTGTGCACTCAACTAGAATTTATTTTATAATTAGGTATGTTTTCATTTGCATAAAATTTAAAAACGATTATGCACAGATATAATTGACGTAAAAGAATGTGTTTCTGACAAACGGTTGTCCTAAATTACATAAGTAATATACATTGTATTTCTTTCATACCCAAATAACTAAAAAAATACTAATAAAAATTTTTGAAATTTGGTATGTACTATATTGACATAAAAACGGAAAGCTTTCTCGAAAAACATTTCTAAGGTAAAAATCAAAATTCGATTTGATATCTTTAAACTCTTTGATATTTAGTAGTAGTATTTATTTTTTCAGGTTTTAGTATTTTTTTGCAATAAAAACGTATGTAACCATGATAAACTATGAATATGATAGCATTCTAGAAGTAATTATAACAAAATAGTTTTCTCAAATTTCTTGTATAAAAATACCAAAAAAAAATAAAGATGGTAAAAAATTCATCAAATTTCATCTCCCCTACTATTGCCCTTAGCCCTATTATGACCTATTTTATAAATTTTCATAAAGATCTAACAAGCATTGCAAATATTAGAAAATTCGATGGATATTTGATATTATATCATCTGTACCATTATATATTTATTGAAGTTAAAACAGTTTCGAGACAATATACGCTTTTGATGATGATACGCACACAAACATGCTCACATACGTTTATCGTTAATATTTTATCAGTAATTGTTTATAACTAAAGCCGTAGAGGTTATACGGTATATGTGTATTGTATGCTTTATATAATTTGTTTGATTAAATAAAAATCAAATGTCTATCTATATCTATAATAGATATAATAATATACCTGGTTCATATTTTAGGAATATGAATTTATTAACTCATTTTAAATTACTGTTCAATTTTATCAATTAGATACAGTATGTAACAAAACTATTAATTTATTAATACTACTAGTATTTAACTTATGATGACCATAAATTTCGATTTTTCCCCAATTTCCTAGATCAAATTATTTTGTATTTTATAAATACGTATTTTGACTACAAAGTGCAAACCGTGCACCAAATTAGTAACGAGTAACATCTCCTCAGAGAATAATTACAACCAGCTAATTCATACTGATGATGACTACTTTGTAGTCGAAATACGTATCCATAAAATACAAAATAATTTGATCTAGGAAATTGGGGAAAAATCGAAATTTATTCAAAAAATCCTAGAGTTCTCATTAATAATTATAAAATTATGATGACCAGTAAACATTTGTAAATCAACCAGCAATTAATATTATATAGGCATAGGGCGTGCATTAAAATGTTTTCATTCGTTTCTATGGTTACGTAAAATTAATTATCTAATTTAAATTGAATAATGATTTATATTTTGCAAATATTAGTTATTATTAATGCATTTTCTTCAATCATACTTACAATTTTCAATCTAATAATTGCAATAAAATGTCATTTTTTGTAATGATTCAATAATTTTTATTTGACATTTGCTATACAATTTACATGCAAACAATTGAACTATTAATTTACATTTTCTAGAATATGAATGTTTTATCACAAATTTTAACACACTCGTAGTGCATCAATTGATTAAAAAGTTCAATTAATAAGCTGCATTCGGTGATCCACTGTTATTATACTCTGCTTAACCACTCAAAAGCCACCACTTTGGCTAAGTTTTTGGGTTTAATTTACTTTGAACCCCTATTTGTTTTATATTATTCATCGTCTGTTATTATTTGTTTTTGTTTGTAAATTTCAATTTCAATTAAAAAAAAAATAACTAAATTTAATAAATATGGTGGAAGCGCAATTAAATATATAATATATAGAAAGAAGATATCTACTATTTTTTTAATTGCGCTCCCACCATTTATTTCTTTATAGTAAAGAAATTATAGTTTCATCTGGAGAACTCCTTAATACGACAAAACATTTAATTTGAACTTTAAGAATGGTTTATTAAAATGGGGTACAAATGAGAATGCATTTTTCAATTTGAAGTACATAATAGCTGTTCACACTCTTTTATAAGAACAAACCAAGAATTCATCAACACCTTTGGTGAAAATATTTATTCATTGTAGTAAGAGTTCTTTAACAAAACTTCATATAGTTATCTTCCAGCTATTGGCAAAATTAAATTAAATTTTTGGCTCGACTGAAATCAGAGATTGTGTTTAAAATAAAAACAACATGTTAACATTATGAAATTGATGACTAAATTTTTATATTTCGCATATATAGAATATGTTAAAGTATATTAATTTTAGTAAAGTTTGTATTGCTACCTAATATTGACTTTAGAAACAAAATTTTGTTGCAGGTGCTCATAGAATGCCCTAATGAATCAATTTCCGATTATCCATCCGTTCAACTTATGAAACATAAAAAATAGAACAAAAATTTACATCTTTTGTTTGAAACGTTTTTTCATATAATGTTTGTGTTCACCACAATTTCAGCCCATACTTAGCTAACACTGTAAAACTAAAACATTACTATATGAAGTACTCGATAACATCATTATTATTTTCAAAGCGAAAGAATTTTATACAATTTTATACTTATAGAATAAAATCAATTTTTGTCGGATATGACTAACATATTTCTCACAATTGTTCAAGTATTTTATCACACTTAAAATGATTTCAATGAAGTGTAACGCGAATATAGTCCTGTTATATTATTTAATATAATCATAGTATCTTCTTTATATCTGTAAAATCTCATTTACGGTTTTGACTAGTTTTTAAGATATTGTATGAAATACATCCGCTAATTCGACCTCTGGATCGGATTTCAGGATATATCTCAGGATATATTTAATCTGTACTATTTTTGATTGAACGGAATTAACGGACCGAACTATCCTTATGTTTTTTTCGAAAATAGATTTTCTACTCTCGATTTGGATGAAATATATCATTTCGGGCAGTCATGACCCGCAAATTTCAAAAATACCATTTATTTAACGATTGGATGCATATATTGCGAAATATCGATAGAAATGCGACCCAGAGGCCGATTTATCGTACTTATTTCATACAATATCTCGAAAATTAGTTGACCAATTGAAAAATAAGTATTATTTTTGAATTTTTAAGTTTTCATTTATCTTAAATTTTCGTCGGTTTTTTTAAGGTTTATACAATCTTATACAATCGTAAAAATTTTCAAGAATTTAAAAAAAATTCAAATCATCCAAAAATAAGGATTAAAAAGTACCTAACACATTATACATTTGAACTCTAATGTTTAGTTTAAATATTGTTCGCAATTCTTTTTTCAGCTTTTAGAACTTTAATGCTCGCTCCTCGGCAAACGCTAACAAATCAGACTTACCGACACCAGGATATTTCTCTTTATCATAAATGTGTCATAATATTACAAAATCAACCTTTTGAAAATGCTTGTATTTTTTTGTCTGCGGCAATAAGCAATGGCCAGAAGGCTAATACAATTGGTAATGATTATCCAAGTTTCATAACGTTACCAAGAAATGAATATTTAGCCTCCTCACTATAATATTGCTCTACAATTCCTCAATTCCTGTATTGTATGTCATTAAAATTGTTATAAGGGCTGAATAGATGGGTACATCATACATATATGTCTTTTTACGAGATGTCCGAAATGACAACAAATGAAAATATATGATATCGTTAGATTTTACAATACGATATTGTTCTCGAAGCAATATGGTCATTGTTTTGTTGTTATTCCATTAACTGTTTTAGTTATTTTTATTCTTATTAAGTTTAAAAATTATATAATCACAAATATACTGAGTGTCAAAAAAATTATTAACATTAAGAAGAATTGGCACAAAAGAATGAGACTTCTATAATAAAGACAAGCTTTAATGTAATACATAGTTTGATAGACCCCTTGCACCTAGACTTTTTGGATCTCCGTACCTTCCTTTAAAATACTACATCTCCTGAAGGCCAGAATGCTTTCTGGTTCAAGGTGCAAAGAAAGAAACTTCCAGGTGATGCTATAGGATCTTGTCGAGACCAGTGGCCACGCACAAAACCCACAGCTTCTCCTCTATATTCTATATCCAACACCCTATAGATTTCTATCGAATATTTTCGATAGATAAACAAAATAAATTCTAAAATAAATAAATTCAAAATATATTTTTATGAAAATCATTTTTTGAAAAAAAAAAATCCTTTTTTAAAGAAAATAAAAACTTAAGTGAACTTTGAGATATCAATTTTTCGAAAAATATAATTCGAATAAACGATATTTAAAAAGTATAAATTTGTTTTAAAAATATGATTATAGACGACAGTGTAGAATTTAGCTTAAATAAAAAAAGCACAAAGTTGTTAAGGTAGATGCACACAAAAAAAAACAAAATAAATTAATGTACATAAATTATTTCAATGATTGGAAAAGAACCACACTGAATGTGTGGGCTTTCCAGTGTAGTGGGTTTTTCGAGTGTAGAAAGAACTGATATCTGTGTCTATATTTTGTATTGAATTTGTCTATTCAATTTGTGTATACTTAGAAATACTGTGTAGGGTAGAACTGGGAAATTTATAGTGATGCAATTTAATATTATTGCAATTTTTACTCTAATATACTTTTTACATGAGTTCAGAATAAAATTTTTGGCAGTTTATATCGTTAGATAATCAAGCTCCAAATTGACCACCCTGTCAATGTTTAAACCAGTCAAATTTAGATTCACGAACTAGTCCAAATTACAGTATGATTTAGAGATAATTAGCACTTCAGGAGACAATAAGTCAATAAGAACTTATTACCTTCTATGGGTTTTTGTATCACTGTTTGTATTCGTTGATACTATTAGGAAATTTCAATCACATTTCGAATCAAATAAAATTGATTCTAAAAGGAATAAGTGCTTAAAGATTGCTATTCATGTCTTTCTTGCAAACAAAGTTTTATGGGAGATTCATTTGTGGATACTAACATTATTTATCTTAAAATTTGAAGGAAACTGTATATAAGTGCCATGGACACCGAACGAACCCCTTATTGTAGATTGATCTCTGTGCATAATCACTATGGAGATGGACATACATGACGTCATTTTTGTAATTCTCCTTCTTTGTTAAATTAAGAATTTTAGCTATTTTTTAAGATTTTTAACTTCAAATTCATGTTCCAGAAATAAAGACTAATATTTAATTGAATTAATTAAAAGATTTGTGTATCTTCCCTATTCATACCCTATGATCCCTTACATGTGGCTATAGGTACCTCTTTCTTAACGTAAAACTTATAGTGCGTAACAGAGTACTTGCTCAATATTTTGTACCCTTTTTGGTAATATGTGTATATTATATACATAGATACACATACATATACAAAAGTTATATAGCGCAAAAGCATAATCAAACTGCAGAACTGTAATATAACGACTGGAGTGCAACAATCATCATAATATACGTCTATATACCTATATATGTATATATTATATACCCCCATACATAAACAGCCCTTACTAACGCACCAATATAAAAGAAAAGTTATATTATCAACGACTACCACTTGTTGTTATAAACACAACGTATAAACTTGACGTGAAAAATTCTCTATATAACTATTATATTTATATATTATATATACGTTTTCATTTGTTGCTTGCATTTTCACAACAATGAATGAGAAACGGTAAGTTTTCCACTTTAACTATAATAATAATAAATATATTTTCACTAAAAAATAAACTTTATTTTTCTTATGCTTCATTTAACAATCATTTTGTAGAGAAAAAAACTTTTTTAATATTTTATTGGTAATGATATTGTTGTTTTCCAATTTTTTTTTTATTATTTTATTTTTGTGTGAAAATTTACAAAATATTTTTTTTTTCTGATAGTTAATAAAATGTATAGCATGTTTGTAGTTTATTGATGGTCGATATCTTTCGAAACATGTCACAATTTTAATTACCGTATATTAACATAAAAATCGTATAAAAATTAAATTTAAAATAATAAAAAATTTCTATAAAATATTTTTGATTAATTATGAAATTATTATCATGATAATTATAATAAAGCTCGTTTTAAATTTGCATTAAAAAAACTGCGTTTATTGGTAATTAAAATCAAAATTAAAAAAGGATCAATTATCGAAAATTGACTGAATATTTTAAACATTTCTTATTTCTGATAAAATATTTTTTATTTAATTTTTCATTATTTTCATATTAATTTAAAAAATTGTCTGCAAAAAAAATTTCATAATCATATAGCTAGTTTGAACGTGCTAATTTTTTTAATGAATTATCGATAGGATTGTGCCGGGAATTGATTAAGATTCTAACTACAGATTTATTTGTACAACTTACTACAGAAAAGAATTATCCATTAATTCACTATTTTGTTTAATTGAGACATATTATTGAATATATTTATTATAAAAATTTAGTTAATTCATATTATTAATTCATATTAATGTTTGTTGAATGTACTTAACATTAAGTTAAAACAAAAATTTGAATTAATTACTGCGATTATTAATGATTAATAATAAAAATATAATTTTTTTTCTAAAAGATTATTTATTGACTTATTTTTAAAAATGTTTTTAAGTTGGATTACTTTTTTGTTATTAAAAATATTATTTGAAAAATTAGTGGGCTATTTAAATTTTATTAATACATCAAATTTTAACTAGACAAATCGCGGGTAGGAATTAACTATTTTGTAAATAATTTGATGAAAGTTTTATTTAATAATTGTTAGTTTTTAAGTTTCGTAAACGTATGGTAGTTATGGTACTGAAAATGATTTAAATGCAGTTAGCCGGTTTTTATGTGAAAAGTTTCTATAAAACTCAATAGTAAAATATAACACTGTTTTAATTTAATTTTACAATTATTTCAAAGTGAAATAAATTAGGTGTAAATAATTGTATAGAGGAAAGAGCTTTGTGAATTATAAACTACAAACATTATAAATAACTAAATCAAATATTATTTGTTAATGTATGAAAAACTCTTTTACTTATTAAAAAACTATTGCGTGAAAAATTATTTATTGAATTTGAAGAGCATGAAATGCCGATAAAAATTAAAACTATAACAATAAACAGAGCATTTTTTGTATCTTTTGATATAGGGAAAATAATATTAAAATATATCTATATGGAATAATACAATTTTTATATATACATACATAAATATTTAAATATGTGGTATTTGTGTGAGTCAACAGAGTTATGTGTTATACATTATTATTTTTAAACATTTTATAGATACCCACTAAAAATATTAATGTCATATAAATTTATTGACTCACACAAACATCATCAATGTATTTGTTTAAATATTTTTATGTAGGAATAAAAATTATATTCTATATAGGTGTAGTTTAACGTTGTTTTCCCTGTAATAATAAAAATCATTTATCGAAATTAATTAATTAATATCTTTTGTTATTATGCAACACAAGCAACTTTTCTTATTTTTTATCCGGCGAAATTGAACCGAAACTTGAGCTGCACATACCAAAGTTCGTGTTGCGTTAATTTATTTTGTGGTCAAACCTAATCTTTAATAATTAAAAGCTTATATTTTCACTTTTGAAAGAACTACATTTTATACTTAAAATTTTTTTGTTTTAAATTGTTCAAAATTTTTATGATTTCAAAATTAGATTACATTTTTTTAATATATATTTTTGAAAAATGGTTTTTTCCCCATTTTTTTAAAGAATCTTTGTTCTTGTAGAATATTTCTTTATTAAATTATTTTTTTATATATAAAAAGTTATATTAGTGACGTATAATTTTCAAAGAATAATTATTTAACACACAAATTAAAAAGTGATAATAAAATTTCACCAATTTATATGCAACATGCTTTGTTTCAAAAAAATTGAAATAAAATTTAATTTTATAATTATTTTGTACCTACATAGGTAATATACGCGTAAATTATATTACAAAAGCTTATACATGGTGTAATCTCGAGTTATCGTGATAATTTAAAATATCTAAAACAGGTTAATTAATTAATATTTTTTTTTTTTTTACTTTTGTTGTAATATAATTTTTTAAATTTCATTCTAATTATGAAAAGGTGAAAATGTGCTTTGAGCTTTTAATTATATACGTGAAAAAAAACATTTGATTAAAAATAAAATATTTTCATATATTCATATCAAAAACATATTTTTATTTATGTCATATTTTGAATAATTTCTGGACTGCTTAAGTAAAAATCTCAACATATGGACTTACTAAGGCGGCAAAATTTTCAGAATCTTAAATTAAAATATGTAATAATTTAAAATATCGGTGCAATGTGAATTATTTCGCAAATCAATTAGCCTTTGAAAACAACAACATCCTGATTTTTGTGTAAATTATTAATATTTATTTTTAAGTTTACACTCTTATGCATATACCCTAATAATATACAAATTTTCGAACAAAACAGATTTTACTCAAGCCATTTCTTATTTCATGCAAATTCCATGCTTTAATGCACACAAAATGATTTGCTTGTGAAAATCAATTTAGTTGGGCAAGGTAGTACAAAATGCATAAGAAAATGTCGGGCATGATTTTTGCTCTTAAAATTACGGTAATTTTAAAAGCAGTATATTAACAATTTTAAGCAATTTATTCCATTTTAATGCAATAATCATAAAATAATTTGTTAAGTTATGACGCATCATAATTTCTGTCTAAATAATTTCTTTTCAATCACAGTTAATTTAATTTTTCCGGTTGAGTTTGAAAGCTGTGAATCCACAGTCTGGGGTGCAACGATTTATAGGAAAGCAATTGAAATAAAAATTTAAATTAATTTTATTTAAAATTATATAAATAAAAATTAAAAAATTCAATTTCTCATTATTGTCTAGAGTGGCAATTGGAAATGTGCAAGGCAGCACTCGACCTAAATCTGCTAGAATTTCCAACTTCAATTACGTTTAAGTAAACTAATTTAAAAAAAAAAAAAGATTTTTTACACGAAATATATTTGAACAATTCTTAGATATTAATCAATTAACATTCTCATCTAATTTTTTAATGAAATTTATGCGACTTAATTTTCATTTAAATTGTAATAAATATTTAAAACAATTTATCGAAATAATTTCTAGATTTTCGATGTGTTATTATATGCATTATTATCTTATATATAGAAGTTTAATAGAACAATTAAAAGATATGTTTTATTATGACAGAAACTAATCAAATTCAAAACTTTAAATAACATTTTAAGCTTATTTCATGTATTTACCTCTAACATAACAAATAATATTCATAAAATAATGATAATAATAATATTCATACTAATTTGTTAATAAACTTTATTGTTTGTGTGAATCAGTTTGTCTATCAAGAATTAAATTGTATTATTCATTACAAAAAAAAAACTTTAACGTTTACTAAGAAGCTTAAAGGTACTTTCATTTTGTTAATCAATGATTACGCAAAACATTTTTAAAAACAAGCTTTTATTTAAATGCTCTAAAAAATTAGAAAGTAAATTTTACTATTAATTTAAAAAAAACTAATAATTTAAGCATTTGCTTAGAAATTTAAAGGTATTATCATTTTGTTAATCAATGATTATATTTCACGCAAGAAGAGTCATCTGAATTGAAAAAAAAAGAGATAATAAAACAACATTTTTGAAAACAAGCTTTTATTTAAATGCTCTAAAAAGAATAAAATAAATTTTAAATGAAATCAAACTCATAAATTTATTTACATTAAACAATTTATATGATTTAATTGCCACTAGATTTTTATATTAAGATCAAGTTACAAGCTTGTGAAATGTAATAAATTGATAGGATTTATTTAATTGAAAGTTTATTTTCATCTTTTTAGAACATTTATAAAAAAGCTTCTTTTTAAAATAGTTTTTTTACAATTCATTTATTTTCAAATTTTTAGTAAAATGTTTCTGAATTAATAAAATCATTTTTTTAATTGATATTTCCTAATCATTTTACAACGATGGCAAAAAAACGCAATCTAAGCTAGCATAGAAACAATTTTTTTGGAGCTTTTACAACTTTTAACATTGATGGGTTGTAATTACAAATATTTTTTTCTGTAATTTTCTTAGTAACGAAAATGCTATTTTCATATTTTGAGAAAAATAAGCTTTTGTCATTTTTCTTAAAAATGCTTCTTAAAAAAACAGTTAAGACATACCTTTTTCTTTACTTATTATTATTTTAATACTTACAGAACTAAATTTTATTTTATCGAAATAAATTTTAGTAAATTAATCATCCTGTTTCACCGCAAGAGCTCACATAATCATGTAACTAACGTTTACAATTTGATTTTGAGTTAAAATGTAATAAAAATTAATAATTTTTATGCCTTTTTATCAGTGTGTAGGTAGTAGGTTGTTACTTTGGTATATAACAAATAATAAAAGTTTTATAAACTATTTATTAAAATTTAAAATGCATATAGATATAAATATAAATAATATTATACTCATAATATGATGATATGTGAATATATTTGAAAATTTTACGGCCTTAGGAAAATGAAGATATGATTATTATATTCTATGTTCATATTTTTATAAAATAAGAAAAAATAAACTTCACTATAGTCAAGTGGGAATTAGTTTCTCACTCGAAGGCTAGATAAACAAACATTGCTAATAATGGACAGGGAAATCAGTTTGCTTTTAATCGTTTAGAAAATTTATATACCAATACTAAGAAGTGTCCTCTTAACGTAAAAAATGTTTTACTTTGCGGTATTAATTTTAGAAAAATTCTCCTTGTATGTACATACAAAATTTCATCAAAATCGAATGAACGGTTCACGAGATATCGACGTTTATGAGAAAAAGTGTCTCCGAGGACTGTGTCTCCGAAATGGACATCAATGAAAAAAAAAAACAAATATTCAATTTGAAGCTTGTAGGTACAATCAGAAATTTAATGAACTCCGAAAAAGAAAACGGTTTCTTTTCGATGAGAAAAAACTTGTCACAGTAATCATAACTCCGTTACATAGCTTGATGATTATCATTCCGAAAAAAGGTGCTGGTCTGAGTCCATGAAAAGTTCTTAGATACATTAAAAAAATTAATTTGTTTCTTTTTTCGAAATCCAATTAGGTGTACTTACGGAATCCTTAACATTGTAAATAAATAATCATATTAACTGTGTTTTATGTTTGGTATAATAAAAATAATGTTTGCTCCGCTGACGTTTTGTTTGCGGGGGCTCCGTTATGTATTTCAGACTATCATGTATGTTAAATTGTTTACTTTTCGACTGTTTTCTTGATGCAAAATGATCCTTGCTTTTTTAAAAATTGAATTATGTCAACAAACATATAAGAGATTTTCTAATTCGATATCTGATTGAAATAAATGTTACGCTGGATATAAATAGTTGGGGTTTCATAGTTTTTGAATCATTGAATACGAATTTGAAATTTGCGGGCAAAAATTTGGCCCGAAATTTTGTTTTCTGGGCAATTTTTTACCAAATGTTGACACTTTTTCAGTTTTTGGTCCATATCTCATAAAGAAAATGTTTTTTCGACAAGCTCATTCTCATTCTACATTTCTCATTCAACACGTATTTTTGGGAGACCAACCGTTTCGCCGAAAGAGTGCTCCCAAAATAGGAAATTTAGCCTAATTGAATTTTGTATAGAATGGGTTTGTGAAAAAACGCTTCCTTTATTAGATATAAGTCAAAAAACAGAAAAAATGTCAAAATTTACTGAATAAGTTCTCAGAAGACAAAGTTTTGAGCCAAAATTTTGCCCACAAACTTCAAATCATTGTTCAATGGAAATATGGAGGGTGAAAAAATCAAAACTATAGGAAAACTTTCCTCTGAGAACCCTACTATATCTAGCCTATGTCCGAAATAAAAATGACTAATTCGATAATTCTATGAACAGAACATCTAAACCAAAATTTTGTTAGTGGCTTCAATATTTTCTAAAAAATTTGGAACTAAAATGTACTCTGCCATATTCTTTATCTGTCGTGTAGGCATAATCAGTTTGAAATAAAAGTAGAATTAACTTTCAAAATATTAAAATATTAAAATGTTCATTATTCTTAATATTATACAATGATAATAAAGTTTTTCGTCAATGAGTATAATAATTTTATAGAATTCACGAATAAATAATGAATTATTACAATGAATGAAAGATAATTATTATATGTTAGGTGACGAAGTTTATTCACAAAATTACTCTAGAATATAAAACCAGAAAAACGTTAAATTAATAATTAGTAAAAGAAACAATAATTATTTATTAAGGTTTTATAATATCATTTTTTAACGAATTTTTATAAGAAAATGTATCTGTTGTTCTTGTATTGATGATCGAATTTCGAAAAAATCTTAACAGACACGAAAGAGACGATAGACGACAGAGATAATATTATAATATATAATTTTAGTTTGATGGAAAAGAAATTTGATATTTTACAAGTTTGGAAATTGTTTTTAGTAATCGATTATTTAGTCGGGTATTTGAAGGATATAATAACGATTTTTTTTTTCAATATTCTATATTTCTAATTTATTAAGAAAAATCTGTTCCTTTTCTTTACGAGACATTTTCAATCTTGAATAACTGATAAACCATAATTATTTCTGATAAATCGTTTTACAATATTTTTGGTTGAATTTTATTAAATTGTAAGAAATTTTAAAGAAGACAAGAGACATGTTTTCAAGAAAGAGACAAACAAGAAAATAATCCCGGATAGCTTATAACTTCTTTGTTTTTTAATCAATTTTAATTGAATTTTCAAGTTTTGTAGTCTAGTTCCACATTTTGGTGTGAACTATGACAAATTTAGAATCAGCCTAATATATAACTCGACATATATTAGTTAATATGTTTATTAGCTGCAGTATTTGAGATGAAATCATGACTAATTTACATTCATTTTTCATGAGTGTCATAAAAAGTTAACATAATCGTACGTAAAAATATTGCTTGTTTTATTTGAAGAATGGAATTTACTTAGTTTACGTAGTACCTGAGTGCCAACTGATATTATTATATGCAATGCTTTGGTGTGTGAGTTAGTCATTAAATGTTTTTATTTTATTATAATTAAAAAGAATGTTTTTACTAAAGAATTGTCATAATAAGTTTATTAAAACGAACAGATTTATTTATGAAGATGTTGTTTAAAAACGTTTAAAGAAATTTCTTTATCAATTATAAAAGTTTACTGTATATATATGTAGCCATATTTTCTAGATGTAATTTTCTTTTTAATTGTGTCTTATACCTACACACAATCAGATATGAATAGTATCTTTTTTATTTTTATTTTTAAAATCTTTTTTTTTTTCATTCAAAAATCGCAGCTTCAAATAAGAGAAAAATTATTACTTAATTTAAAAAAAAGTTGGATGATGACTTGGTCGACTAATCTGCTAGTCACCCGACTGAATAATTGCTTAGTCGGCTAGTCGGCTCAAATCATAGTTGGTACAAATCCAATTTCGAGTATTTTAGTTTCGAATTATATCTATGGATATCTACAGCAATATTTATTTCGTGTTCGTCGATTTATCGGTCTATGAAACGCATACAGGCGAATATGCAAAATTTCAAAACTAATAATCGAATATTCATTTTGGAGTAAATAATAATGAAGGTGTTTGGATTGGTCCCAAATTAGAAATATCTTACCTTTCCAGATATTCAGCTCTCGATACTCACCTCTCTTCACTTTAATACCAATATCTCGTAAACAATTCATTCGATTTTGATGAAATTGTACATGTATATTATATGTAAATTATATATATAGCATTTAGCTTGATAACGGTTTACATAAGTCTATTAAATTATGTGTTAAAATCGATTATTCTGGAAAATTGTTATTAAAGAAAGTTTAAAAATCTGAACGAAAAAAACGTTACAAAGTAATGTCAACCAAGAAGACAATGTAAACATGGGGACAAAAAGATAAGGTTGCCGTGATTGACTTTGGCAATTTCCTTCTCGGCGAGACTTTCAGAAGTATAAAAGCCTCAAAGAGGACATATATTCTGTATAATATTCCACTCCCAGAAATGGAATTGAATTTTATATATCTCTGAAAATATTGTTCCAATATCATACATTTTTTTCACCAATATTATTTACTATAACGTTAAAAAACAGGCTTTTAGTGGTAAATACGTAAAATTCTAAAAGCTAAATTTCTATTGATTTTCTTTGAATGTGCAAAGTTCAAAATTACTCATGTTGTGCATGGATGAATTTTTGAACTAGTGTCTGTACGTAAAATAAAACTTAAAGTTAATTCTTTGGTTCATTTTATTCAAGTCGAATATTACAACATGTACATCTAAACTCTTATTTTATTAATGCTTATCGTAAAAATTTTTTTCAAGAAATAAACTTTTAAAACTTACCTACAAAAAAAATTTTTTTTCTAACAGTAACAAAGTTTATAAACCTTTCAAATCTGTTTTCAAAAACTTAGTTAAAACTAAAACAATTTAAATAAAAATTCTTTATGCATTTAATTATCACTGTGAGTTATTTACAGGATGTATTTTGGATCATTTGACATACTAAATTAAATTTCAGCATAGTAAATTAATATTTATCAATGAAAAAAAAAAAATTTTACAGAATGCGTTTAAATCTCAAAGTTTTATCATATAACCTATCGTATGTATATAGATTTATATTAATATATATTTTTTAAAGCAACAATCCTATTAAATAAATTTAAATACAATTACAAACTATTACAGGACACAGTGCGTATTAATTGATAAATTGTTATATTTATTTAATTGTATAAACATTTTAATACAAGCAGATATTGAATATTATTTATAGTAAAAAGTTGGAATAAAATAAAAGAATTTTTTATCCAACAATTCAATTGTGATTTTTTCTTATTACCAATCGAGGCCACCTTTTTAAAACCTAGCAATGCGTTTTTCTCTAAAATAAAAAGTGTTTTCTGTTTAATATATAATAAGCGTTTTATTGAATGGTTAAATTTTAAACATGTTCCAATTATGCGGAGTATCTACTAAATATGGAACGATAGCTAGGTTAGAAACTAATATTACTCGACTCCTTGTGCATGAATTATCCTGTACATCTATAAAATATGCAAACAGGAAAGTTTTAAGCCATAGACGATAAAATAAATAATATTATGATAATATCAGACATAGAATGTTCATATTACTCAAAGACTCTTTTCTCTATTACACCACAAGTTTAATGGATAATCAGAGCTTTCTTATTTATCTTTACACACATTATTTAAACTGATTTACTTATATTAATGGTTACCATTTTACCATAACAAAATTATAAAATTACTTCTCTGATAAGGGGTTAATTTTAATATGTGACAAATTGTTTTTACTATGATATGTAATAATTAAAAAAAATAATTTGTGTACATTTTAATTTGTGTAATTAATCGATTTCTTAGTCTTTCTAGGAATTACAGTGTCAATAATGGACACAGAAAATGTTTACTTAAATAGCTATATGTTCAAACTACCTTGAAAAATTGCGTTGAATTTTTGATATTATGTGAAAAAATACATTTTTTCTCTAACAGTAAGATTACTCTTATTAAATTTTTTCGTAATTTTTTGTTCAGATTTTAGCTTTTCGTTGTATACCGAGTTTTTGAAAAATCGATTTCAGCAAAATATAAGTGACTAATGTAAAAAATTTTATTCAATCGGATTAAAAGTTGACGAGATTGAAGTGAAAAAAGTTTTAAATGAAAAAACGGATATCTCAAATAATATCATTTCGAACATTACTACGCGCGTTTGTCAAACTGGCCGACAAATAGACAGACGCGATTTATAAATTCCTCAGGGGAAATAATAGAAAATAGAGTTTTTTATTTATTACCTCAAAAAGCATAAATGATTGTGTTATTATATTAAGAAAGTGTTTTTGATTGTTTAGATAAATTTTGATAACCCAAAAATAATATAGGTGATTATCAAGATTTATATTTGTTTTATTTGGGGGAGCGGAGGTCAAAAGAGATATCAGAATGTGCCAGTTTATAAGAATATGAGTTAAAATTTCGAAGGATGTTTAAAACATTTGTAAGCTTGGGTGTATTATTTTTCAATATTCATGAGAAATTATTTGGCATCGAAAATTATCAGATTTTTAATTTTTATTTCAAGTTTGTTAGCCTCTTAATTATATAACAGGTATCGAAGAAACTCCAATCAAGTAATTATACATTTTTTTCAATTAGAAAAGCTAGTCTAAGTATAGTAATAAAATTTTAATTGTTTCGATGTATGTCTCTGCAGTTCGAAATGTAAAAACTAATGAAAGAATTTTAATGAAACTTTCAATTATTTATTTCTTATATATTCTAAATTAGAAAATACTTGTGAACAAAAAAACTGAGTACTATATTTTTTTTTTTAATTTTACAATCCTAACCAAATCAAATGAAACGTAGATCTTAGATGTTTTGAATCAAATCTTTTTACTCTCTCATTTAAATCAATTGTGATCTGGATTTTATTGGTTTTAAAATTAAAAATTTCATAGATTCAATAATGTACCGTGCGTATATGCGTAGGAACTTAAAATGGAAATTATCCAAACATTTTCTAAAAATAGTAGCATATTTCATATACATTACATTAAATGTATAGACATAAGTTTACTTATATCATTCGAGCAACATAATAATGGAAGAAAATAAGACAAAAAAAGTGTGTTGTTTTGGTACAGGTCAAAAATACTCCGATTTTGATAATGATTTTTTTAAATGTAAGTAATTAAAAATGATTTAACCTTATATCGTTTAAAAAATGATGGTCCAGCTCAGAGGATGGGTGCTATCGTTTCTCAGAGATGAAACTTTGAACATAAAAAGTAACCACAGAAATCAATAAAACAGCATACTTTTTGCGTTATCCGTGATTCAAAATGCCTGTCTTACGATTAAAGTTTTTCTCAAACCAATCGGCACACTTCAACAAGCTATAATTCGATTCATATTATATATATTGGGAACTGACACGGAGACAGACCCTTAAAGCATATCAGAAAGTAGCTTACACTTTTTAAAATATAACCTCTATGATAGTAGTGAAAATAAATAAAATATTATTTGAATTAATTGACATTTTGCGTAAAAACCCAAATCAAAAATTATGCATGATGCTAAACGATTTTTTTTTTGTCAGACATTTAATTAAGTGTGGAAGAATCGTGGAAAAAGTGATAAAAATGCGATTACATACCGTGTTTTGTTTACAAACCTCTCAATATCAAGGCAAAACTACATGAAATAAATGCAATCATATTTAAAAATGGAAAAATAAATTCAATAATTTGTTTGTGTAGAGAAAAATGTACGGCGAACACAAATTGGAGTATTGTAAGTTATTTTTGGTTTGATTTTTTACCACCAGATAGCGGGGCTTAATTTGTCATTTACACATAAATTTCATAACCAAATATTTCTCCTTGTTTTTCTATAATTAATATTTTTTCTTTGTGTGAAATTTTTGAGTTATTTATGAAAAATTGTACAAAAACTATCTCTTTTTAAACGAAAAACGGATATTTTGAACCAAGGATAACAAAGCTGTAAAGTACATTTTTGTTTAGAATTTGCTATATTATCGACTGCCGTGGTTACATCAGTTCGATTGCTCGTGCTTAAAGCTTTTTTTAAACTATAAAGGTTGAATCATTTTTAATTAGCTATATTTAAAAAAAAGAAACAGTTATCAACATCGAAATAGTTTTGACTTGTTCCCGAAATACGTTCCTAATTTTCTTCCACTATAACCTGATATGGAATAGGTACATCAGGTGTTATATTAGAATTTAACATATTTGAAACATTAAGGGTTCATGCGTATGCTGTTATACTCTAATGCTAGTTGAATAATATCATCTAAACATTCAAAAAATAAATATAATAATACATTCATTTTAAGTTTAATAAACATGTAAAGAAAGAGCAGCACATGGGACAAATAAATAGATATTAGTTCGTCTTATTTTACGAGTGTCATGAACTATCAAAAGTTTCATAAATTTTTTTTGTATCAACTAATAGAATGCTATAGTAACTTCCTACGTCTTTATACTAATTCGTCTACATTTTGTTTCATGTCAGACATATACAGAGTGTTTCAGGAAAAAATATTTTAGGTAATCATATAAATTCGCTCATAGCAATCAGTGTACTAATGCACTAAGCCAAAATACATTGAACTCTGTGATGGGATTTTTGAAAGCTTTGAACGTCCACATTTGACTCAGGTTTAAATTTTTTTTTGGTGGTATACTATCATATTGCTATATTTTTTCTGTATATTCCATAATTTTAAACCGATGGCCCAAAAAGATAGAAGTGTTAAAAAAGACGTGTTTATTTTTGTGGCGGTGTTTAGTATGGTAGCCTCTAAACGATCGAACTGATTTTGATTGACCGATTTTTATTTGAAAGGTGGCTTGATCGATAAAAAGAAATTAAAATATTACACATCTACCGAGAATCCAACATGGGAGCTTCCAATTGGTTAGAGGTGCTTAAATTAACATCTCAGATGTATTGGTATAAGTTAAACCATGTTTGTTAATGTTGTGTCATTTAAGTTTTTAGCTTTTTTCCATTTTTACACAAGATGAAGAATCAATTTAAGAACCTAGGTACATAATACTTTAATAAAACTGGTTACAATACAATTTTGTTACCAATTTTCTAAATAAATTTCCTGGTTTTTATACTTGACATATATATAAGGAGTTTATTAAATTTAGTTTTAAATTTGTAACGCTAGAAAATATTGATACACTAATTAAATTTTGGTATGGGTATTCATACAATCACTTAATTTCTATTTCGTATTTCCTATCCATCTGTCCATCTGCTGTCTATCTATTTGCGCGTCATCAAGATTTCTAAAAATGATAGCAAATTGATTTCAGCAAGTAAATACTTTTATAACATATTAATTATACATATTAAAACAAACTTCTATAGTTTATTATGTGGATTGCAAATATAGTGTATTTGATGAATGTTATTGATCAAAAATAGTGATATTCAACGATTTGCCGAGTATTTAAACAATTTACACTGTTAATTATCATCTTCACTTGTAGTCATATAATTTTATATCCAAGACGCGATGAAATGATCAGCTCAAACTGTAAATTATTTCACAATATAATAGTGCTTTTCGAGCAATACTTTTGCAGATATAAATTATTTAAATCGTTGTTTCTACTTCGAAATATGAGGGTCCTTACACTATATGTAGTTTATATTGTATGTTGTTTATGACGAACTTGACACGTTTTGCTTTTAATAACAATATTCAGGATTACTCCACAATCTATATTTAGGACCAAAATATTGGATTTGTTGAATTAACTTGCTTACTATTCGCTCTTAAATGAGTAATAATGAATGCTTCAATGTTAATTCACTATTATGAAATTCTCTTCCAATTTATATTGTATTATAATACAGTTTGATATAAAATCCAATTATTTATTGATACATACAAAACAAAATTATTGCCTATATAGTACAAGCCATTTAGACAAATTTATGAAAATAATATTTAAAAAAAAAAAAAATTTAATTCATTTGAATTTTTTTATATAGTTGAATAATTTTTTTTTTAATTTCAACTATTAGATCTCTGAACTGTAGACTCAGAAGGAATTAAAAAGTATAGAAATAATACGTACACAAAACTTAGAAGATACCTGTTACAATCTAAAACGTGATCTCACGATCGACAAATTAAATATTATGTCAACAAATTAAATATATAAATTAAATATAAAGAGAAATAATATACTCATTGTCCACCAAATCATTTTCCATAATACAAAAAGGGGAAGTGAATATTCAAATACATTTATATAAAATATACACATATATACAAAAAAAAATTGCAATCATAGTTAATACCATAATAATTTACTCAATGCAAATTTATTTAATATTTTTATGTTTAAAAGATTTAAGAGTGGGGAAAAACTATACAGTGAATTTCCTGAGTGTGATAAATGTGTCTAACAAATTTCGTCAAAATCGAACAAGGTGTTTGAAACTTCAAAACAGCAAAACAAAAACAGATACAGACAAACGAAATGCAAAATCGTCTATTTATAACATACTCACTTCGTTCGGCCGAACGAATTAATAGAACTCGGTTTTAAGAAATACATCATCTTCAATCATCTTTTGTAATCCGACAAGCTCTTATTATTTAACGTTAATATAACGGCGGCACTCTGATGAGTTGATTTCAAAGTTTTCGAGATATTGAGCAAAGAATATTTTCACTTTTTGTCAAGAAAAGTTTTTTCCCTTTTTGTACTACTATTATTCCAGTCAAGCCTTTTGATTGCTTAGAATTAAAGAAAAAGAAATTTTTGTATAATCACCAAAATCAAAATTTGAACAGGAATCAATAGAAAAGTACAAAACTGTCGCTTTATGTCAAGAAATTTCTAGTTAAACAAGTTTTTTGGTGACACTGCATTGTCAGCAAATACGAACGTAGAACTAATTTGATGCTATAACAAGAAAGGTTTAGTTTTTTTCAATACTATCCAACTTTTAGAGAGTAGACAGGAACGAATTTAGAAACGAGTATGCCAATATTGTCTAGTCTAATGAACAATCATATATTCTGTGTGTGAATGTTTCAATAAATAATGCAAATAAATTAATGCGTAAATTCAATTGAAACAATAACTATGTACGGGCATTGTGGGTAAAATGTCACATCAATAATAAATAATTAAATTTGTATTGTTGTAAAGTATGATCAATTCAAAAATAATTCAAATCAATATTATTTAATTTTAGAAATTTATGATCGGTTTATTAATTTTATTAAAAATTGGTTAACTTCTTGTAATTTTTTTAGTTAACCAATATTTATTATGATTCTGAACAATTATAAAATGGTTAGTTTCGCCATTTTTTTTTTTTTTTCCAGCGGAGTTTAGGCCTAAACTAAAAATAATACTCATTTAACGATTGAATGGTTAGTTTCCATTCTATGCTATATAATTTATAACTTCGTATCCAATTGTTAAATTAATTTGCAATTTTTGAATCAAAATTACCTAATAAACAAACGAAAATAGAGATTAATTTTTTCTGATTTTTCACAATTTTTTTAAGGGACCACAACCTGGAAAATAATAGATTTTCTTTTGAAAAAATCAAGATAAAGCTCCATTTATAAAGTAATTCTGGACTATGTAGCTCAAAACTAATATGTATTTAAAAATTGTTCGCGTAGTTTTTGAGATATCGGCAGAAATCTTTTCCGGACGCACATATCTCAGACAAAATTCAAACATTATCTCGAAAACTAGCATTTTAATTGAAAAATAAGTGTCGTTTGTATATTATTCAAACATTACCCTAAATTTGAATCTTAAATTCTAAACAACTGTTGCATTTTCCAAATAGACCTAATACTATTAATTATTTTAATCATACAAGAAAAGGTGATGAGAGTCTGTTGTACTCTCAACAATCTCCAACTCTTCCAATTTCAGCGTTCAATAGCTTAATTGATATTTCTCCCATAATTGTTTGACCTTTCTAATTCGAAATATTTATTCTAATTTGAGATATGAGTGATTATGTACCATAAACTAATAATTTCAATAATAATGCTTCTCTCTTTGACTAAGTTGGCTCAATATTTATTGAAAAAGAGTATCATATTTCTTTCACTCTTTTATCGTCATAGTAGACAAAAAAAAGTGTAAAAAAATATCAAATAAAAATTTCAATTGAAGAGATATTTTTAAAGAACTAAAAAGAAATTAAATTATTCATTGAAAATTCCCCCAAAAAAAAAACTTTATATCCTACAATTGATATGTTGTCTATGTTTAAAGATATGTCAATAGGTTTAAGATTTACAAAAAAAAAAAGCTCAAATAAAAAAAAAACAACCTTTTAAAATGTCGTGAAAAATTACTGTTTCGTTTCGTATATTGTACCTTTAATAATAATACGAAAGCGCAAAAAAGAAAACGAAAAAAAGAAAAGCAAATAACACTTCATTCTAAACGGATATAAGTTTTTTTCATGAAAATCGATTATACCTGTTTGTATATTTGTAACAAATTTATTTTGAGTTTACGGAAAATAAGTTTTTCTTACATATACTTTCGATTTGTAATTGAAATATTATATTGCGGTCTATTAAAAATTACTAAAGAGAAATTTTACTTTTTTGGTCTGACTACAGACAGGAGGGCAATGATGTTACTTAAATTCCAGAAGTATTCTCTTAAGAAAATTACAGAATAAAATATTAATTGTGTCTCACAATGAAAAATCGTGTGTCTATAATAAAACTTTATTCGTAAACACACACTCGAAAAAGAAAAGTATATTATCAAAATTTTGTTCAAATAGTATTTAAAAATTATAGCATTTAATAATTGTAATTACATATGATATTTTATTGAAAATTTTACATAAAAAACGATCCATTTTCACGAACAAATTATTTAAAGTATATTTATCCAAATATTATGAGATTTGGCTTGCCACTTCTAAAAAACCTTGTAGGATTTTTTTTCGTTATATAAATTAAAGAAAATTATGTAAGAAATTAAACAATTTGATTACAGAATTTCGTATGAAAGTTAGAAAGTTGGTAATTTGGATTTACAGAGGGGAAAGTTGGGTGAAATTCTGTATAGGACTGCAGGTTATCATATGTTTTTGTATAAAGCTAAAAAAACCGATGTGCTTGATGGACATCATTTTTTTTCTCGCATTTACGCTGTAATCGTAGGTACAAATGGCGTCTCATCAGCAAAGAATTCTTATGTGAAAAGTTAACGGTGTAAAATCCAAATTATGCTTAATAATATCGATTGGCAAACCTCAAGATTTATTAATTTCCCATCGGAAAGTTCTTGTAATGGGATCGCTTTTGTGAATCCCGAATTTTGACATTTGCTTACCTTTCAAGATCACTAGAACTCAAATTCTATACTAATAGTCATATCGAAGTGGAATCACTTGCAATCTACAATTACAACTGAATGAGCTTACAGCAAAATCAGTGAAGCTAAAAAAATTGCAAAAAATAATATCAGTTTGAAGTTTAAATGGCTCGACGAAAGTAGAAATAACTCGACAAAGGCCGTATAACATTGTGAATGATAAAAGAGCACGTGTGAAGCGGAGCAGGGCTGTTAGTTATAGAATAATTTGCAATAATTTCTCGCATTAATGAACGTATCACGTTTTATTAAATAAATTTAATAGCTAGGAAGGATTTTCAGATAAACAGTTTTTCATATTATGTTTATATTCAAATAATTGTTTTTTTCGTGTGTTATTGAACGTTTATTTATTCAACCAGTTAACATACAATCTATAGGGATTATAAAGTTATCCATTTATTTCTGTAGATATTGAATTGTGTCAATTTAAACTGGGACACCTGCAGTTCTTCAACCAAATTTATTTTTTTCTTATACTGACTGCAACAAGAGGGATTTCGTTGATGTCGTCATCTAAAGTGTGCTTGCTATGTGGGCGGATTTTGTTTTCATTTACACAACTTCTTAAGACTTGTTTGTGACATTTTAAGTACATTTAACAATTGCATAAGAGATTAAATTATTTTTATATATAGGTGATACTGCGATGGGATACAGTACTGATTTTACCTTGGCAAAAAGTAGTAGGGGCTGAATTATGAGAGTAATTTTTTTGCGATTAACTTGTTTGGGATTTTGCCTAATTGCATGCCCGATTAAACTGCTTAAGATTTTTCAAATTTCTAAGGAAGGTAAATTTTGTATATAATGCCCTAAAATTCAAAATGTTCTAATACATTTTTATAGGCGGAGATTTGCTTCAGACAATGATCAATAGAACTGAACTTTTTCGACCCTGATATTTTTACATCTTCGATTTGAGCGAATCGATTTGAGCATTTTATATTATTCTAAAGATATGGCATTCGATAATAATTGATGTTTTTTATCGGGATTTCAATTTGGCAAAATTTAACAGATTTTAATTGCTCTTTTTTACTACGTCAATCCAAAAAACAGTGTCGGTAAATAAAACATAGCTGGTTCAATAATTTAAACATGTTTAATAGGAATTTAGTTTTATAGTAATCCTCTCGCAACTTTCTTAAGTTTTTTTTTTCATTTTTTGAAATTCGGAGGGTGCTTATTGATAATGACCGCCTTGCTCTCTATAAGACGGCACTAGTTGGTTGTCTTAAGAATAAGTTATTACAAAGTATAAAAAAATAATTTCTTCAAGTCCAACTTTGGTATTTTATATATGACCCAATATCTTTTTTCCTTGAAAAAGATATTCGCTAAAAATTACATTAATTGTGATTAATATTAAATTGTTATTTATTATTATAACCAAGAGACATAAAATATTTTACAGCTGTACAATATTTTTGTAATTTAGAGAAATAGTCTCTACGATGGGAACTTAAAATTGTAGAAAACCAAAAAATCTCATATACACTTTTACAAAATTGAATTCAAGGGATTATTTTGTAAAGTTTAAAACTGCAATATAATTTCAAATACCTCAGTTCTCAAATCAGTAGGCATTTGAAATAAATATAATAAATAATAAAATATAAAAAATTGATTGAAAGCGAATTTTTTTTTGAATTCTTAAACATATTATAAACCTTAGATAAATCAGTGGGTCTTTTAGTTCTCGGAAAAACACCTTTCGTAGATGTCTCTGCATGATAGTAATACTTAATGCCATCTACGATCGAATTCAAGTTTATTTTATCACTTTAATATTCCGAAATAAGTGATTAGTTTAAATCATATTAATCAATATATTTTCTAACTAATAATAATACATTTATATTCCCATAAATTTAACTAGTGATTTTACTGAGAAAACCGCCTAATAATTTGACAATCTAACCGAATCCCAAATATACATAATTTATTATGGATCCCAACATTTTTTTAATGGTTCATACAAAAAAAAATCTTTGGTAGAGGACATGAGTCGTCTAACTATTTTTGGTTTATAGTCGTCTAACTATAAAATTAAAATAAATTTTTGAATCTCTCGCGAGGACTATAATCACCATAAAAATTTACTGATGTAATTATTTGATCATTTTAACAGTATTTACTATAAACATTAACTATATAGGCAGGTAAAGTTATTATGTAGACATTAATCAAGTTAATTTCTCACTGAAGTTTTCTTAAAGCTCATATAAATGATGCTGGTATGTATATAGTGGTTTTGAACAGATGCTTTTCATCAACACCTAATTCAATTAACAGTTTAATGGCCTAAAGCATATATACACAGAGCTTTTATATGTACATATATGTTTATATAACAGATATATTAATTTATTTATGATTGCTAATTCAAAGTAACTATGAAATACGAAGCTTTTGAGTTACTATGAAGTTCATTTCATACATTTTTTTAACAATTTTTTTTCTATAATTTATAATTTCAAAACCCGTGCAAGATAATTCCTCACAAATGAAAAATTTTGAAGAAGACAAAAATCACACTAAAAGCATTAGAAAGTCACGAACAATTCTTATCAAAGTTACGGACTCCTGGAATATTTTCTGTATTTTTAAATTTGAAATTTCAATATTAATATTACAATAATTTATCAAATGAAAAGAATAATACTTTCTAAATAAGGTGATCTTGTTTCTACGGATCATACTCACCACAAGTGTTTACTTATAATACCTATATCATTTGACACATATTTAGAATAATTTCGAAATGATTAACCGTCATAAATCTGATATTTATTCTTCACGATAAACAACTATTACAAAAATATAAAATCCTTGAATAATTTTTAAAACAGAAAATTCCTTTCTGAAAGTTTTAATGTAAAAAGTTTCATAAGATTATTTATTTCTATAGGTGAAGTATTTAAATCATATCTATGATAATATAATAGAATAAACGTCTAAACTAATTACTTTTGCATGAATTACTTTAATGACAGACATTATTTGTATTATTTTATCTTCAAATATTTTTAGATCATATAATTATTTGTTTTCAATATTCTAATTGATAAAACTATATCAGTAGATGTATTTAATGGTAGAATATATAGTCAATTTTTAAAGTTTTGTCGCATAATTATTCTTAGTTAACTTGTAGTTCTCATTTTTGTCATGATCGATTTTTTTGGTATCTAGTACTTTTGTTGCGATACTTTTATACTCGATAAAATAAAGATGCTATTTGTTTTAAAAAGACTACCCAAAAAGCTCAAAATAGTTTATAGAAAATATTAGGAGCTATTTTTGAGTTATATATGAAAAATTGAATAATCTCCAGATGAAATACCCTCTGAGAAGGGTCGATTTTGACAAAATGCTTATTTTTCTTGGAACACTCCTGTATAATATTAAGAACGAAATACACTCCCAGAAGTATTACTGGCAAAAATATGGGTATAGTATTTTGAATTTGTGGGAAAAATTCCTAAGCAATACGTCCTTTTTTATAGCTGCCTTAGTCTTACTTATATATTCAGTAACTTGGGTAAAGTGGCAAGTCGCTTATTACTAATTTTATTATCATATAATAACACAAAAAGTATTTATTTTTTACATATCATATTTATATTGTAAGATTATAAGAGAGAAACGTCATCAATCAGGAATCTTTTAATCTATTTGGATCAACTATAAATCAACTACACGTCAATTCCTTTAGGGACAAGATATTTTTTACATAAAATAATCTAGAAAAAAAAATGTGAACTATAGCGTTAAATTAACCGGTACTGTGGCCGTAACCTTGCGATAAAACTTGAATATTTTATGTTGCAGTACTCAAACCACAAGTTCATGGTAGTTGAATTTCAACATTAGAAGAATTAAAAAATTGTTTTTCCTATTTTGAGATAGTTATGAATAATATTTACAACTGTAAAATGTAAAACAGAATTGTTAATTAATTTTACGAATGTATTATATATGGCGTTGTTCGTCTTAGTACACTTGGCGAATTTTTTTTAATTTGCACATATTCATACGATGATGATGAGGTGAATAATTTCACTTTTTTTTTAATATGAGTAGGAGCAAACAAATGTTCACATAACACATAGAGTACAAAGTATTTGAAAAAATTTAATTTTTATATAAATAGAATATCATAGAGAAATACAGTAAGTCGAATTATTTTTACTGGTCGCGTCTTTTGTTTCATTGAAGTTTTGAAGTTTCTTAAATTATAACTTTAAAATAAAAACAATTTTCCAAGACTTCTCAATGAAAATTTAAATAGAAATTGTTATTTTTGAATATTCGAATCATTTCACGTCGGGAAACCAAATGAAAACTATATAATTTGATTATTAAATTACAATTTCTTTTGAATATGAGAGAAATTTTATAGAATGCCTAGATAATTAGGGAATGGAAAATCCAGCATCCGCCTCGTGTGCGATAAAATAGTAGTCTGCCTGTATTCGTAGAAGGTGTGCAAAATTTTAAAAATAATAAAAATTGTAAATGAAAATTAAGAAAATGAACAAATCCCATTCCATTTGATGTTTCCTTCAACGACTATTATAATTCGTTTTCCCGAGTCACCATGTGGTGGGCACCAGAGTGGTCGCATATCTAGAAGCAGTTTCTTGTTGCCTGTCCGAAATTTCCTCATATTCTCGCGGTACAAACAATTTATAATCAATAATAAAAACAAGACAGTTAGACAATTTGGAGCTCTTGACAAATTGGAGCGTATTGTGCAGCGTTTGAATGTGTATGGATTCTTTTATTATTATAGTTTACAAAAAAAGCTCTGCATGCTAAAAAGCATTTACTAACCGAATTTGTACATACATATTTTTGGTTATACTTTATAAAAAAAATAAAAATTTCTGGAATAATATTGCCTTTATTCCCGCTTAAATTTATCAATAAAACAACATATGAGGAGCATACATACTTTGAGCTAAGTAATGGAAAAAAATTGAAGAAAAACATTAAACATTAATGTGACTCAGTAAATTAAACATTAATGTGACTCAAATTGAGTATATGACTGCGTTGTGGTGAGTTTGAAACACTTAGCATTTGAATAAATTCTTGAAATAACGAATTTTTTCGTCTAAACAAATCTGCGTGAGAAGTTTAAAATTTAGGTACACAAAAAGTTTATTATTATAGATTAAGGTCTGCTATTGTTTACGAAATATATTTTACTACAATTTATGCTCAAAAACATTGTGCTTTAACAAGAATATTTAATATACTCGTAATGTCATATAAGCCGTGTATATAATATATATATATATATATATATATATATATATATATATATATATATATATATATATATATATATATATATATATATATATATATATATATATATATGATATGATATGAAGTCAAATCCTAGGTTTGTAGAGTAACAAAGAAATGAATTATGTATTAATTTGTTTGTATTGTTCTTGGTTATACAGCTTAAGGATATATTTTTATATGCTAGAAAAATGAGTGAAAATTACATATATCCTTGAAATGGAACGGTAACTTAAAAATGAATATAAAAATAATTTGAATAAATACCAAAATATATCCAAATCCTCTTCAAATTTTATAGTTTATATTTATTTAGTCAGTTTTTTTCGATTTGGATCCGCTTTTCATTCTTTTAGATTTCCGCATCTTTTATATTTAAAGGCTTGAGAGAAACTGCACTAATGGTGAATTTGAGTGGAGTTCTCTCTAAAAAAACAGTGTGGAATTTGCAAATTTTATTCTAATACATATTCATGCTCAATGATTCATGTAACCACAAATTTGATTTTTAATTTGAAATTATTGCTATTTAAACTTAAACTAAAAGACTTATTAATACTTTGAAAATTTAAAGTATTATTATTATCATGGTTTTTTTTTATAATAAATTTTACCTCTATAAAAAGAATATTTACCATGTATTAAAGCAATGTGTTAGAAAAGAACAACGGAAATTTTGACAAACAGAAAAGAAAAAAAAATGCATTCTGACGCAGTTACATCGCTAGTCTATTTGCTTTTGTATCAACATCCTGTAAACTATGTTTTTCATACTTTATCTTCCCACGTACATTGATTCTTAATCAATAATTAATTAGCGTTTTACATAGTGAATATCGGATATCCTAAACAATAAGCATGTACTTTTAAACAATAATTGTCACAATAAACGGATATTTCGTTAAATATTGTGGAACAATTTTTATTTTATATCAAGAAATATCAACTAGAAATTATTAGAAAATATATAGAGAAAGAAAGCATTTGACACTTTCTAGTGCTATTTGAAGTTTTTAAATTAAATTTCAATATTTTTCAGAAAAGTTGTAGCCATTTCATAGTATTATTAAAACAAAGTGTCTACACATGGATTTAGTTTTTACTCTATTTACTCTGAACTTATCTCTGAACTTTTGATTTATTCAGGCAGATTTACAAAATCAGATGGCGACTTTATCTGCCCCACTTCATGAAATTATCTTTTTTTTTATAATAAAACATAAGAAATAAGAATCTGGTATCTTATTTTACTATAAAATATTATCAAATTTGTAATTAAAGGATTTGAGTTATGGAATTTCAGAGAGTTTAATTTTTTAATATTACATAGATACTTAGGTAAAAATGAATGTAAATATTCTCAAATACGACATAGATTCCCCTGTCACATTGCTTTAAATATTACGTTACTATAAATCCCTTAGGAGGTTTTATAATATACATAAATTTATTTATTATATTTGTTAATTGTAAATAAATATTAGTGTTTTTTTGGACCTTCAAGATATAATATTTTATTAACAAAACAAAAAAAAAAACAAAAAATTATAAATTTATAAATAAACAAAATAAATAAATAAAAACATTTATTAATTGAATTTTTTGTAAAAACAAAATATTTTTTATTCAATATTTTTTGTAATACTGATAATACGGTACGTTTTTGCAATCACTTTTCATAGCCAAATACAGGAAATCAATATTAAAATTCACCTATATAGAAATAAATACATAAAAAATTTAAATTGATCACCTATACTATGGGTTATCATGTTGGTTTTTATTCAAAACAAAACACGTGTTTATTATTTGTTAAAAGGAATAATCCTGGCAATTTTCGAATAGATACATGTATTTGTATTTATACCTGCGTTTCATCCCTTTAGGACTTGGATTTTCAAAAATGCCAAATTTTCAACCAGTGGTTTCAGCTTTTCTTTGATCAGTCAGTCAATCAAATAGACACATTTTCGTTGTTTATATAAAGATAAAATATATACTTTTGTTATTACTATTATTTATTTATAGTTTTATATGTGGTTCAAACAACTTCTCAGACGGTAATTTGACCATTGTCTATCTCATATTTTATTCTACGTGGAAAATTGATTTGTTAAATTTTTTTATTACTTGTCTATTTTATACTAAAGATATTATTTTTATTATTATTACCAAACTATTATATATGTTTGTTTATTTATTTATATATCAGTTCTCGGAATGTCTCATTTATTACTCGATATTATTCTGGATATTAAGGGAAAATAGAAAATAGTCTCGCGCATAATGATACAAAAAATTTTATATGATTGAAATGTAGTGCAATGCAGTTTTACATCTCATATCGAAATTGCAACTCATTCGTAGATGAATTATATTCGTACATCGCATGGAAATTTTGTGTCCATTATTGGCAGTGAAAATTAAAAAGATCCGAAAAACCACATAATCAAGTTTTAATATTTCCTCCATGCCTTTAACTCGAAGATATATTAAGAAATTATATTACAATATTAAAGCCCTTAAATTGAACATAATTAATATGGAGTAATAAGGATTCATAAATGTCTATATGTATCGTTTAATATTACCCGAATCAATTAATAATTATTATGAATTATTTTAAGTTTCCCATTATTTACCACAATAAGGCAGATTTCAAACGAATTAATAAATAAATTCGTGCATATTGAAACGCAACGCAGTGTGTCAACCGTACTTCTGTGCATTTACACAAACTGTATACATAAAATAATTAAATTTTATGTAAAAAACTTTTACTTCATTTATTTATTGATAATCATATTTTACTGCATATTTGAAATCAGTTTAATTTTTTAATGATCTCAACAAGTTATTTTTTTACAATTATTGTTTGAAAAAAATTCTAATAACATATTGAAATGTGTATTTCGTGGCTTCTCAATTTTTATACAAGTTTGCACAAATCCAATTAAACGAACAAATACCAATGATTAAAACAAATTTTGACGCTTATTTTCGTTTAGAAAATTGGAAACTAAAGTCATTTTATACCATAGCAGTTTTTCTACATTTTACATGTTATTAAATTCTTTCAGTTCTTGAATTATCAAAAACAAACTGTCGTTACACGCTTACGTATAAATCAATTGTTGTGCTTTGAACTAAGCACATGTTGGAGATTTCCACCAGCGTGTACCTTTACCAGGCGACTGAGCCTCGCGTGGAAGTGGCATATAATTTATTTCAAATAAATTTATAAATTATGTATTTACTGTTATGATTAATTTGTAAACTAGTAAAAATCTCCATTGGCCCTGTAAGACTTAAGCGAGTACCTGTACTTTTATCTAGAAGACAGGCAAAGATGGAGCTGTCTTTAGTCAGCTCAAAGTGACTTTTATATCGAAAATTTAATTTAAAAAGCGCCCGATAACAGCTATACAACTACTCAGACCCTGCGTAGATTAAGTTAAGGAAAATTGATGCGTGTTTTAATTTTATCACATTTGTAAGCACGATAATTTGATTCAATGTTACTCATGAATATATCTATCGATACTTTTGATTCAATAACGCTTTCCTACATACATTTTAAGAAAAATTCAATATTTAAGACTAATTTTCACTTCTACTGGTTTCTTTCAATGTTACTTAAGAAAAAGAAAACATATCTATGTTTTAAATCAAAAATTGATGGATACGATCGATACCTTGCAATATTCGTTTGAATGTACTTTTTTTTTTTTAATAATTAGATATACATATTAAATGATATTAATGTCATAATCAAGTTTCGTTTGATAAAAAACATACATGGAAATATCATTGAGAAAGAATATTATTGATAGATAGATATGTTTAAATCTGAGAAATAATTTATCCGTATATACAAAATATTAGTTTAATATTTAAAATTTGATTTGATTATGTTCGTAGAATCAAAGCATACAAAATCATACAATGTGTTTAAAAAGGTTTTACATATAAAGACCACATTCATATTAAAAGAACTTTATCTAATTTACTCTTACTTAAATAAACAATCATTAGAGATTAATTAGATAAAAAACGTATGTATTAAAATATGGTGGGAGCTTATGGAAGATAAAGAAAATTGAGTTTTCCATACGGAACCGTAGTATACTTATGTTACTTTATGTTATACATTATCATCAGACTTAGTTATGTAAAATTTCATCTAACTCAAAAACTGGAAAATTAGTCAAAACTAAATAAAAACTTTTAAAAATGTTAGTAACTTACCTAAAAATTTTGTTTTAAACTCCGGTAACTTTTTGATTATTTCAAAATTTTATTGAATTCTTACTATTTACAAAAAATTATTATTTAAAAACACTGTAAAATTTCTGCAAATTTAGCCTAAAAACATTAGCCTCTTTTGTTTTTGAGTAGTCTAGGTTCAATTTGCACATAAATCTTTGTTAACATAAAAATGAAAATGCAAATTTGATCTGCTCATTTTTAGTGAATGTTTAGGGACAGAAAGATTTCAATATTGATACAAAACCAATAAAACAGCAAAAAAGTAAGAAAAATACACTTAAAAATTTTGAAAAAAATTTCTGCCTCTTAACCTCAATCTTTTCAAATCACATCTTGTGCTCATTATTGCTAACGTCGTAGTATTATTCATATTTTCACAACCATAAAATATTCTTTGAATATCGGAAACAAAAACTTTAAAATACTGAATCTAACATCATTATTGAAAGACTGAATAATTGAAGTTAGGAAAAAAAAGCATTTCTCGAATGTTGTTTTCTGATTTGAAACTTTTAGAAAACACTATTTGCATTTATGTATTTACTAATATCGGAAAAAATAATTTAATTAAAATTTCAAACCAAATAACATTTTGTATACATCGAAGGCTTATCGCACATTTTAAGATTATCGACAAAAAGTTAATTGCCAGTCAGTAATCGGTTTTACATGCTGAAAAAGTTTTTTTTTTTTAATGTTAACATGTCTAGTTTAGTCGAAACTCACAGATCGATATTCTAAGTTAATTCTTGTCAGATTCAGATCATGATTTTTTCACGACTGGATTGTACGATATGCCTCGATGCTTCGATAAATACGTCAGTATGATGAAATGATTATTCAAATTGAAAACTATGTTTCTATTTTTTCAAGTTTATATTTTTTCAAAGTAAAATCTTTGATTATTTTCTAATAAAAAATCAAAACTATGAAATTAGATATTTTAATAGACAGATATATGGTTTCAATATGAGAACTAATATTCAGTAAATTATATTATATTATAGTAAGTTTAATTCAAGCTTTTTTATTTAAAAATTTACATTAAATATATATAAACGTAAACAAGGGATCGCAGATATTTTACAATTTTTCTTTAATCTACTATAGTTAAAAACCAAAATCTTTTTTACAAATACTTCTTTCGACTTACATCTATCGATACGAGAAGTATTCTGTTCGTTATTTTTTAAGAAGTAAAGATTTTTTTTCAATTTTAAAAATATTAGCTTCATGTCTATCTGCTTAGATCATTCAGCCGAATACGCAAAGCTTCAAAACTACAGAACAGATATTCATACAACGTTTCTAAAAACTACTGGAGACTGGAAGTGATCAGAATAGTCCGTTTTGAACAAACATCTCATCTATCAAGTACAAAGCTAGAAGTTATTTTCAACTTCTGCGCTTTCACTTAAAAATCGATATCTCTTGAATCCGTTCATCCGATTTTGATGAATATTCATACATGCGTAATACATTACTCTCAGATTTTCATTTAAATTTTCTTGAAAATCAATATTTACATTAATGCCTTAAGCTTTCTTTAACAGAAATTTTAATAAATTATATGATAAAAATGTACAATTTCACCTAATATCTAATTTTTAATCAATCAAGTTATTCCGGGCTTACCGGTATTTAAGAAAACATTGGCTGTGTATTTTTAAAAAACATGGCATCGAAAAAGTTTATTCATTAGATGGTTTTTGATGAATTTAAAATTATTCATAAAACATATGTAATATTCGATAATAGCATTGGTAAATTTTTAAAAAGCTTTTTTTTTTTTGTTAAATACATTTTTTTTATATTTATATAAATTAATAATCCATTATAGTGAGAATGCTACTAATATTTTTAAAATTAATAATTTTAAAACCGAAAATAAATGTATTTTATTAAATATGCTTAAAAAATAACATAAATTAATATATTATTTTTGGTATATATATTGGTTTAGCTAATTGGATTTTATACTTAACGTATGCAAAAAAGATTACACGATGCTTCATTTGTATTTCAACGGACCGTTATTTCAATATAAAATACTGATTCAAAGGTGCTCCTATTGAGTTTTAAGGAAAATATCAGCTCTTATTATTTGAATATTTATGTACACTCTAATCGCATTTGCTAGTCTGTGGTTTGTTACCAAATTACTCACGTGAACATCTGTATACTGTAATTTGATTGGTTATTATTTATAGTACGTCAAGGATGTTACGGATTCAAATTTTGAATACAGATTCGACTATGGATATTGGATCTTTTTTATACCAGTTTCGGATACGATAATGGATATGAAATTATTTCAGATTATCCATTATTTATGGTTTTAGTTGTACATATGAGATTTTTAATTAATTTTGTGAAAATAAAATACAATTAGGTAATGATTTGGCTTTATTTCTATTTTCTAAATTATTATTTGGCACTACTGTGTTTCATAATCAGTTAATTATTGTATTTTTTGTAAGATTTTATAATCATTTCGATAGTAATTCTCAGATACTTAAATAAACCTTGACCGAATGATGTTCCGATAAAACATAGATTTCAATATCGATTTTAAAATACAATATCTATTAACGAAACTGCGTTGTTTGATAGAATTATAATTCATTTTTACCCACAGCGGTAATATTAATCTAAAAACTAAGTTTTTATTTTTCTAAATAACTATATGGTTTTAAAATAATAATAAAAATTGTTTATTAAATTATTTCAAATGATTAATTAAGTAAATTGATTTTTAGAAAAGGTATTATTTATTGGCATGTGTAATTAAATAAGTATATTATATTTATTTATAGCACACTGAATGGTATGAATTTTGGGCAACCATTTCATTTTGAATTGTTAGAATTCCGAAAAAGAGAATTTTATTATATTTAATAAAATATTTGGAAGAACGTTTTTTTTTTTTTACATTTCTTGAAGTAGCATAATTTATACTGTAAAGTGTCTGTTAATTGGACATCGACTACTTTAATATACTGTCGATACAAAAATAAATTTAAATCGTTGTGATAGCTAATAACCCTCATCGCTAGTATATTCCACAGATGACATTTATGATTTGGAGTTAATTGATTGGTTCGGAAATAGCTCTGTAATTTTCCAACCATCTAATCGAAGGCTAATGACTGTTGTTTTATCACACTTTTCTGCCTCTAATTAATTAGATAGTTAATATCTGTGTTGCATGTAATAAAAAGATAAAACTATAATTTTCATGATGTAAGTCTCACTTTTGTTTCCTTTTAATATTCATAAAAGAATTCATTATTTTAAATAGAAATTCATAATATTATTTATATACACACAGGAAAAGTGAATTAGAGTATAAATTCAATAAATACATAGAGATTCTGATATTTCAAGTAAGAACTGCTTTTCGAGTCGACTTCCCATTTGTGTCTATTGTCTGTGTTTGATTGTGGCAGTACGGAATAGTTCACGAAAAAATTGTTCATTTAAAATTTTAATTACGGTATGGTTATATGAGAAATCGGTCCTATTAAACTTTTTCTGAATAAAATTCAAATCGTGCCAAGATATTCGAATTTTAAGGAGAAACGCAACACTAGAAATTTCTAGGCTATAATCGATAAAATTACTATTTTCTATTGGTGTAAAATTGTAAATAAATTTTGTTGAACCGACCACTACTAGAGATGTACGTAGAATTGAGCTATGATTCTCAATTTTCTGAAATTTACTGGCAAATTTTATTTTTTCAATAGATTGAAAAAGAGTTAAGTAGGTCATGGGAATTAAGCTAGCAATCTGAAGGAAGACTTCTAAATGACAGGAAAGCATTCGAAGCTTTAATTATTTATAGCATTATAAGATTTATAATGGTTTTATTCAGATTATAACAACCTTCGTGCTGCCTAAAATTACTACTCTTTGTCGAATAATACTCTAAATATCCACAAAATTTGCCCCGGTTCTATGAAATACTTGGACAAAGCGAATTCTGTAAAATCAAGTGAAGATAACAACTTAGAGTGTTAATTGTTTGGATACTCGGCAGATGGTTTGAACTATTTTTAATCACTAGTATTCGTAAAAAGGACTTGAATTGGTAGCCAAAAGTTTAGTTACCTATCTCTTTTCTTTTTTGAATTATCTTGATAGCACGCAGAGGGACGGACGAATAGAAGGAAATGAACTAATTAGGTGATTCTATGAACACCTATACCAAAATTATGTTTTGATACCCTTGATATTTACTAGCGTTACAAACTTTATACTAAAATGAATATGCTATGACATATTCTGTATATATTGAGCATTAAATCTTCATCATTTTAGAAACTTCCTGTGAATAATATTTAAAAAACTACATTAAAATCAACCTACACTATTTTAGTGATTGTTTACAAGTACTATAATTTATTTCCACTGACACTATATATATATATATACAAAATATCATTTTCAATCATCATATTATACTGACTGGAAAACTGAAAATGATTCTATTGGGATCGATTTTGAAACAATAGTAAAATTTAATATATATATATTACATTTACATTTCAATAATAATAAGAGACTCTATACCTTTTATCAAATATTATGTCAAACTTTTTCAAGTATATCAAAACCCAAATATAACCGTTTAAGTATTCTTACCTTTAATATAAGATTTATTGAAAAGGAAATTGGAAAATATGCATTTCATTTTGAAAATTTATACATAAATTTATTTGAAATAGTTGTTGAATAAATAAATGTATTTAGGACTAAAGTTCTATTTTGAAATCTGAATAAACTTGATGTATTTACACTTCAATCTTGAAATAATTTTAACGAAGTGTTACAAACTAATAAATATAATTAAATTGAGTTTGGCGAACAATCTTTCTCATTTCAAAAACTTCTTAAGTCACATTTTTTTGCCGAAAATGATTCATGTAAAGAGTAGATGCGTATTCTGGATATATTAGGAAAAAATTTGGGTTTAGAGGAAAATTTTGATGTAGTTTTTATTTTCTCTCCCTTCGTATTTTTTGGAAGACTGAATATGAATTTGACGTCAAAAATTTTGCTCCTTACTTTGATTTCTGGGCACTTTTTGAGCAAATTTGTACATTTTTTTTAGTTTTTTCTCAGAAAAGAAGCGTACTGTTTCAAGCGGCAAAATGTTTTTTCTTCCAAAAAACATGTGCGAAATTTATACCTGCTTTAATTTTTTATAGCTAGGTTGAGTATTTTCTTGGCATATAGTATAGGCTTGTAGAAAAAACGCGTTCTTTCTGAGATATAGGCTAATAACTGAAAAAAGTGCCAAAATTTCCTCATAATGTGGCCAGAAACAAAGTTCCAGGCAGAATTTTTGCCTGCCAACTTCAAATTCACGTTCAGTGACCCAAAAATCAAAACTATAGCAATACTTTTCTCCGAATCCCAATTTTTTGTTTCTAATGTATTTAGCCAAGTAATTAACGGTATAATAGTTATTTTTCCAAAAAAACAATACAATTGAGAAATTTAGAAAATTTGGGCTACTTTAATTTTTCGTGGGATGGGCTTGATGAAAAACGCTTCTTTTCTGGGATATAGTCCAAAGCCTGAAAAACGTGTTAAACTTTGCTCAAAAAGTGTCCAGAAAACAAAGTTTGCAGGCAAAGTTTTTTCAAATTGGTGTTCAGTGACCCAAAAAATATGAAGGATGACAACATCAAAACAATAGCAAAACTTTCTTCTGAACCCCAATGATTTTTCTAACATATTCAGCCTATAAACAATTCAGCCTATAAACATATTCAGCCTATAAACAAGTCGCTTATAATTTTTTCCTATCATAAATTCATTATCACTTCTTCTACTATTCAGTATAAGAATAAATAATTGCTAAAAAAAATAAAAATAAAAATGAGCTTCAGAATACCACCTACATAAATTTTTGCATACAAGAAATTATTTTGAATGGATTTTATGATCTTCAATCTATTCAAAATATCCAACAGTAGGAATATGTAATACTGTTTAACATATATTATATTATACATATATATATATATATATATATATATATATATATATGTATATATATATACTTAGTATTATAATGTATCTCTAGATAAATTTGTATCTATTTTATGTATATATATCTTAAATGCATTAAAGATAATTATACTACATAATTTGAATTTCAAATCAACAACTCATATACAACAATTGAAGATTTTAATACTGTAAATATTGTGTTCAGTTTAAATTTATCGATGCTTCCACCAAATATGTAATCTTCTACAAAGATTATTACAAAAAATCTTTGAGAATTTTTTAAAGCATTTTATATGCATTTGGAAAAAACTAGGTGTGACCTGCAAGGGCCACACGATGAACTTCCCAATGTATAGAATAAAAACAATGGGAAGGTATTCCTAGTCTTTTTAAATATACGTTGAATAAAATTGATTTTACTCGAGACAAAAATAAACGAACAGATATAGCGTATGTCCGGAGGATATTGCCGTACGATAGATATGACCAGTTAATTCTTTTCTGAACGCATAACTTGATCTACAATCTTCTAAGCTTAGTTTAATTCTGGCGACGTAGACTACCTGTAGTACGTGGTACATCGGCAGAAGTAAACTAAGCTTAGAGTATTTGCATCTAGCTATGGATTCCGAAAAAATCATTCCGATATGATCTGAACTAATAAAAGTATTTTCAATTATAGAATTATAGAAAGGATATTCTCAAAGATTTAGAAGAAATACTACGACGTGAAGAGTAAAACAGTCGAATGAATCGTATGTTTGAAACAACATAATTCGATCACCTACAGCATCTAATCGGCTTTTGTATTAGCAAAAACTGTCAAACATATCAAATACGGGCTTGACAGAATTATATACAGAGTTATTACATTCCGTATTATATGACTTTTCTATGAAACCTACATAAAATATATAAAAAAAATTATTTTTTCATCAATAATCGAATGTATCGCTATTTGAAAAACGTTGAAGAAATATTAAACAATTTTTTTTTTTTACAAAAATTTTCTATTTTGAAAATTAATGATTATATTTATTCAGGAAATAAAAAGGTTCTTAGTTAATATATGTATGCAAATTATATACAATATGGTTGTTTTATGAGTCGTGGTACAGTGGTCTAAATTCGACCATAATCACTCAAAAGTGAATCTCACTGCCATTAAACTAAACAGTATATATGCATGCCTTTAAACAAGGCAGTATGTTAAACAAAAAAGTGCATATGCGTGTGTATAGTAGTGTGTGTAATATAATCCACATCTCTTATATATGTGTGTGTCTCATAGTACGTGTAATGTTTTTTTATTGATTTAATATATTTTTTATGCATAATTAAAAAAACAATATTAGCATTCTCCAGTCTCCTTCTCTATATAAACTATAAGTGTACCAAAATCAGCTCAATTTTCGTAAAATAGGGTACAAAGTTTTTGCTTCTCTTATTAACATTTAGAATTTCTTCTAACTTCAAATGAGGGTAACATGGCTATAGGTGGACTTTCTGAAGAATGGTACCTATAATAGAGTTTGTAGACATGAAATTACCTTCTATGTAATTCTGTCATTATCACCGATGAATCCCGTGATGGATGACAAAACTCTTCTACATGGGAGTATCTTGCAAAATATTATACCTTTTACACTCCATAAGAGTTTAAATTTCATTTACTATTGGGCTTCTAGACATTCTGGCTCCATTAAAAAGACGTTGGCGCTTTGATTATAAATACTTAAAATATAATTTCTATTAGAATGGTACAACAAAAAATCTAGGTCACCAAAGGTATTCGCAATTTATTACTAGAATAATTTAATACAAAAACTATTGTATATAATGAAAATTTTAAGAAAACCTATAATATATTTAGTTTTTACTATTTTATTTATTATTTTACTGGCTATTGTTATTGAAAATACTGGAATATTATTAAATATCGTTTTTTTCTATTTGACATAACAATAATAATAAATAAATAAATAATTGAACAATTATTTGAATACTTACTAAAAAAAAAATTGAATGATTTTATTTATAAATAAATGAAATAACTATTGAATTTAATACAAATATATTAGAGCATATTAATTTCAGTCTAAAGTTTGTTTAATTCAAGTCTAAAAAATATGAAAACCCGAACAAAATTTAGGTATAGGTAGTATCTTTCCATTTCTGCATGTTCATCCATCCGACTGCCATCAAGAGAACTCAAAAACAAAGATCCATGTCGAGCGTAAATTTTGTGTGACATATTTTAGACATAAAAAATGAGTTTGCGTTCCTGTATGAGCAAAACTGCAAAATCCATGTGGATCCATGACCCAACTTTTAAACCATATTATTAAAATAAGCAATTTGAAACATGTTTTCGTTTGGTTTTAAATTCGAAACAATTTCAGCTGAAATTTAACTATAAATACATATATAATTGCAATACGTATTATTATTATATATGTATTTATAACTTTATGGACTTATTAGGATTTTATTAATGCGTATCATAAAAAATAGCTTAAATACTGAAGCATTAGTCCAGTATCTAAACAATTAATACCGTTAGTTATTATATCGTAAAGACTTTGCATACTTGTATTAATCTTTATAGTGTTCGCACAAATTCATTAATAAACACATCAAAAAAAATGGGGGAAAAAATAAAAGATAAAAGTGACAAAAGTTACTGTTTCTAACAAGGTATTTTCATGCTAATTTATCAATCGTTTAAAACATTTAAATTTATTGCTTTTCTTTCGTGTCTTTTTAAATTCACTCGGCCTACACCATTTGATGAAGTTAATTTTGATCACATAGGAATTATCAGTAGAAATACTGATCGTAAATTACCATTTCTACTTACATTAAAGTCTAATTGTTATTTGATATTATAATACTGTCGATGTTGGTAGAATTTTTTTAACAAATGTTCGATTCGAGAAACTGTCATTTCATGCCTGTCTCAAACAAACGTGCATTCAAATATTTATATAAATTTTTATTAAACAATAGTCAAAGTAAGTATTCAGGATGATCCAATACAAACATTTTATGTATAAATTACCGTTCCGAAGATATAGCTCACCCGAATGTCCTCTTTTTCTGTTAAATACCAATAACTTGTTCATTCGATTTTGGTGAAATTTTGTATGAACATGATTAGTCATTTGAATTTCGAAATGAGAATATTATCTGGAGAAATTCATCACGACCAGGTTTTTTCGTAGTATATACAGAAACGTTTATTCAAATGAAACACAAAACCTTCTTCTAGAGACAAACATATGTATATATTAATTATTTAAATGCTTTGGTTTGGAAATTTAAAACTAACAAAAAATTTTACAGAATTTTAAATTGATATTCTGCCCTGATCATAAAATATGTATAAAAAAAAGCAGACCACGGAAAAAAGTATAAATACAAAAAAAAAATTTAAACTTATTAATAATTAATACATTTTATGAAAAGTTTTCACTTTTGAAAAATCAATTATATGTGGCATAAACCATGCATCATATTTTGTGTAAAAAAAATTGACGTCGTTAATAATAAGCTATATGTCTGTTTTACAATTGGGACACTATAGGTATAACCTACATCAGAGACCAGACCAATCAAATTTTTATAATTGAGAATATATAGAGTAAAACAAACCTGGATCTGAAGTTATTTTTTTATCTTAAATAATAACAAAGACATGTATATTCAAAATTCCTAATTAAATAAAGACAGAAAATGAGCATATGACGTCAAATGTTATTATCTCCATATAAATTACTTGTTAAGCATCGTTTTGAATCAATTTAAATTTAATTTTCACGTTTTGTTATGATGTTGAGACAATTTTTAGAGATTTCTGTATGACCAGTAAAGACCAAGCTTATTAAAAATACTATAGTTGATCAGGCGTTAATTTTGGTAAAATTTGACTGGAAATCTAAAAAATCGTATTCGTACCTTTGATTAAAATTTTAAATAAAAAATTTTTACATACTCATAATGACAGATCTAAAATTTAATCCCAAATACAAGTACATTTTATTCAGTTTGTGTAACTTTGTACAATTTCGAATGCTAAAGATATACAATTTTTTGTTTTGATTTTCAGGGAGAAAACAATAACTTTGCATGTACGAATACAAGATTTTCTTTAAAAAATTCGTCAAGTATATTGAGTTAATCAGAAAAATGTCCTATTAGGACAATAAATACTAGATACTAATAATATGAATTTATTTTACACCTGAAAAATTACAATTTTTGTACGCAATATGATTACTTATATTAAACATTTTAAAATTATTTCTATTAAATATTCTTTCGATATTAATATTTATGTAATATTCTAAGGTGGAGCTTACACTGCAATTTATATGAAATATTGAATTTTCGCAAGCAATTTGTTATAGTACCTCTGTAAGTTTTGAACTTCCTTGATTCCATAAAAGTGATGGTGGGAATATAAATTTTATTTATTTTGCCTGATACTTTCATTTCAAATCGATTTAAAAAAAACTAACTTGCACAGAGAAAAAAGTTAGTATATTTATTTTCCAAAATGGGAAGTGGGTTTCATTTCCAGTTTTCCCATGTTTCCACACCATTTCACTGTAATTGCAAAAAACTACAGCTTTCAAGCTTGCATTTCAAAAAACTTATTGAAATATAGAAATAGATGCAATAAAAAGAGCTTTCCTAATTTTCCTAATTAATTCACATTAGATGCAAAAACTGCAGTTTTCAACGAAAAAAAATTCGGACAACACGTTCGAAATTTAAAGCGTAATTAAGTTAGATAAATAGGTAGATAGGTAGAAATGCAAATTCAATAATACCCACAATAATAGAGGTGTTAAAAATTTTATTGAGGACAGTTAATTTAATTTTTTTATAAACCAGTGAACCATATTCAATCTAATCTATAATAATTAGGTGTAGGTAATTCTTATTCATAGAATAATGTATTTATTGTAAGGGGAAATGAAAATTAAATAGCGTATGAAAATCAGTTTTTTTTTTTATTAAATATTAATTGGTATGATAAATAAATATACATAATATTTCGTAATCAATTTTTAGGATTCTGTTGTTAAGGTGAGTTCAATTTTCACGCACAAATATCTAAAACAATAATTTTCCAAATAGTATAAAATTTGGTATGCACAATCGTGACATGAAAGCGGATTGATGGGCATCCTAGAATCCTTTTTTCGGGAAAAACTCTTCAACATGTCCATCATTTTTTTGTGCAGTTTGTGCATACCAAATGTATTTGTTTTCTTGAGTTATTTGTGCGCAAAAATTGAAACAAAAAACAATATATATTATATTAGAGATTGTCTTTATTATAGAAGTCTCTAACAAAAAGTTAAAGGACCTTAAAAGTTTCGAATATAGGAAATTACCACCGTGATATCCACTTTTTCTTTTGTTTGCTACTTATGAAAAAAAGCCAAGTTCTTTTGACTATTTTTCATTTTTTTTACGAATACAAAATCTTTATTTTACGATCGACCTCACAATGATTGTAAATAAAATAATGTGTTTTCTCAATTCAAGTAATTCAGCCATGCTGTAATTTGGCTCGAGACTGTCCTTTTCGAGTAGTTCAATTTTCAATCAATTCGATATTAAAAATCCGCGTATTACGTCTATAAATTTTTAGTTTTTTTTTTTTTTAATATAAATTGCAAAGTGCAAATAATACAATCAATTTTTTACTCTTTTATGAACAATAGATAATATAGAAGCAATGCAATTTTCATAAAACAATTATTTATTCAAATTAGATTATAATAATTTACTATAGGAAAAATTTACGCAACGTATAGTTACGAATAATAAATAAAAATTTGTATGTATATCATTAGATTCATTATGTAGTATTCATTCGTGCTTTTGTGTGGTATATTTGCTTATACTATTGTCAATTAATTCATTTGCTGAAATAATACCACATATTGTAGGCACGCGGTATTTTTATTCAATAATTATTGATTTTGAATTGAAAATTATGGAAATATTAATTAAGTTTACGAGATATTATTTGAACAAGTTATTTTTTTGAAATATATACAATAATAATTGTGGTACTTCTAGGATGATTTGGGCATACTACAGATTTTTCAATGAAAATTTTATGAATTTATTGAAATTCCTCGAGGTGACCTGAGTTTTCAAAAAAAATTGGTAACAGTTTTCTGTCCCATTCAAAAGTTATAGGGGTACTATTATAGCTTTTGAAAATGCTCATTAACCCCATCTCAAATTTTGTTTAACCCCTCGGGTTTATTGTGGGAGTGTTAAATTTTCATTAAATTTATAATTTTGGGAAGAACTTCACAGGTAGTTCATACAAAAAAAATTTCCAAACATTAAAAATTCATTAACAATTTTACTGTACATTTCCACAAATAATTCGAGTACTAAAACAGAATTTGAAATGGGCTTGATATACATTTTCAAAAATTATCATAGAATAGCTGTTTTTTGTTGAGAAATTTGGCAATTTTTTCAAGCAAATACTGGGACTGAAAATGATTACCAATTGTTTTTCTACAGGGCTTGGGTAATTTTTTGCATCTAGAGCACTCTTTAAGGAAATAAATATTCCCGAAAATGTATTTTTTAGCTCACAAAAATTCTTATTTATATTTAAACGAACAAATTATGGTTTTCCAAACTCAAATTATGGTCTTCACTCTCTTAATTTTAATAGTACAAAATATCTTTTATGGTACAAAAGAACCATGATCCAGTTAATCAATTTTGTCCCGTTAGACACTAAAAGTAACATTTGAGCTCCAAAATCGCTCAAATCGCTTTGTGTATACCTTACAGAAGTAATTTTTCAGAAGAAACTAAATAATTGCACTTTGACTAAAATGTATGGTTGATATATTTTTAAAAATATACGTAATTTTTGTTTTCCACCACCTACGAATATAAAATTGGTTAAACATTATTAATTTTTAACCAAACACCAATCATACTTTTATTTTAGTCCATTATCAAAGTTTTTATCTAGTTTGAACATAGCTAATAAGTATAAGCTTATAGATAATCTGGTGTTATATATAATAAAATAAATATCCATTCAAAAAATTAACTGTACAAAGCCCTTGATCGTGGTGTTTATACTCACACTTTTCGATATTTATATTAGTCAAATGTGTTATTAATTATGTTTTTATTAACTTTATCGTATATTAAACAAATATTTATATGTACTGTGTAAATATTGAAATTATTGTGAGAATACAGGTACATTTTTTTGTTATAGTCGAATTTTTTTTTTTTTTTTGAAGGGGGATACTGTTATGCACTTCACACTTGTAAATTTTTCGTTTTTAAATGGTATGTGTCATATTTTCATATAATAATGAATCATCTATTTTCAAAAATGCATATAAAATGTTTAAGGATGTTTGAGAGGTATTTAAAATTGCTAGGAGACGAATGAAAATTTAGTTGAACGTTCATCATTTCATTCTAAATCATCTGTATTAATTACAAAGCGATTTAAACGTAATTTTATGGATAGAACTAATTGAGTATAAATTCACTTATCGTTATCGTTTTTATAATTTGACAGCTTATATATAAATACAGTGAAAAATCTTAATAGGAACATTTATTTTTACTTTTGGTAATACTTAAATCAATTTCAATCAAATCCCAGTCAATTTGATTTTACATTCTGTAAAAAAAACCAAAAATGTGTTTTTATGACTGTAAACTAAATCAAAATTCATGTATAATATTCCCGTGTGATTTTCAGTCATTATTTAAGATTTTCTTTTCAAGTATTTACTCGAAAATTTTAAATTAAACATTTTTCTTATTTGATTTACTTGACTCGAGAAGATGCAGTCAACTGATTAGATAATATTGAATGTTAAATTTCCTACAAACATTTTTTACTTTTTTTTTATGGTGGAAACGCAATGAAATTATAAACCAATGAAGTGTTTATATGTCCTATATATTTATTTGCACTCCCACCAGTAAATGGTAGTAGTTATTAAATTAACTACTTTCAAAGACATGTAGACTTTCATTAAAATATCGAGTATGTTTTATATTATAAACTGTTTGTAATGAACAGTCATAAACAGGTTTTACTATACATGAAATGTGAAAAAACTGTAATTATTTCTATATTTAAGTGTAACAGATTGTTATTTTAGTTCCTAAAAAAATATTGACAAATGTTTGATAGCTAATAACTTGCAAACTTATTATTGATTTGATTTGTATCGAAAATTACAAACATTAATTTCTATTTGATTTTGGTTTCAGGATACTATACGTGTGTCTATTAATGGTTGTATTAATAGCATTATTAATGGAATTATCGTGGGGTCATGAAATTGAAAAACGTGGCAAAGGTACAAAAACATTTTACATATCACGATACGGCCGTAGTGGATCAAATCAACGTATACCAAATGTACAACCACGTAATGGTAAATTCTTTATTGGATCACGATATGGTAAACGTAGTTTAACATCAACACAATCATCCGATCCAGTGGTGAATTCATCGGAGGAAGTGGTACCTGTTATTGATATTGGCATGAATTGTGTATATACTGGATATATTAATTTTTATCGATGCTCGGAAAGGTAAAAGGTATATAAGGAATTTTTTTCTTAACACATATTTAATTTTTCCAAAAAAAAAAAAAAAAAAAATATATTACAATCCAATTAAAAAAGAAGCCCTTCAAAAGGTTTGCACACTCTTTGCTCAAATCCATTTGTACATGCAAATTATTATGAGGCCAATTTTTTTAAACTCAAATTTGCACATATCTCCATGTTTCCCAAGATCATTAGACGCGGTGCCCACTGGAGAATTCTTGTTATATGGAACTGAATTCGTGAAACATGAAACTGAAGTTGCTTGCAACAGATAAATAAGTATAGGTTGGTACACACAGCGTTTAATGAAGCTTTGGTTTCATTGACTTCACGAAATCGAATTCAAGAAATTCATTAAATCGGTTTCTTTTTGCTTCAGTTTTATTTTTCATCAGTCCAGGTGTATTTTATTTTATTATAAAATACACTGAGGTTATTAGTATTATTTGTTATTAGTGGATTCATAAATTCTAATAAGCAATCAAAAAGTGGACTTCGGCACCCGAAGAAAATCCTTAAATTTATCATGATCTCTGCTTAGTTTGCGAGCTACAACAAAATAGCTGAGTTTCTGATCTCTGATCAATGAATGAATCCAGTACTTGCGGATTTTTCTTATTACTGAGCCACCATCACAACATAAGCACATAATCGTCCGAATCGATCTCGAAATAGATTGAAAACCGTTGCTTCTGTGTACACGTTACTATGAAACGGTTTTCTTGAAACCCATTACATGAAACCAGTTTCATGAAACAAGCATCTACAGTTTTTAAGTGGATGTCTTTAAAACCTATATATGTGAGTACGTTCAAAATTTTTCGTCTGAATTAGAACGACAAACGATATTAGTGTGTAAACCCCAATTCGTTCATCGCATAATCTGCTTATGTTTCCAGAAAAAATGCACCACCTATTTTTGGACCTTGCAAACTGCATTTATTACGCAAAATTACCAAAAACTCAGTTTGGACCAAATTTTTTTCATGTTTTTTTTATTATTCAAATTTTTTTTTATTGCGTTGCATGCGTATATACGGTTTCAACCAATAATATTTGTTTATAAAGTTAATTTCGTGTAGTCTAAAAGTCGATCAGTAATATACAGGATATGCTATTTAAACAAAATGAATTTTTTAATGAAACTAAACTAATTCACTATATTTATGGATCATATGATAGCCGATGTCCGCCTTATTGTTGTTCACCATATGACCCATTCAATGTAACCCACGCAGTCATTACCATTCGAATAACATGCATTAGTTGAAATTAAACCAGTTGCAAATAAAACAGTATAGTAGAAAGTTTCACTTTGGTTTAAAAATATTTTTTTGGATGTACGTTATGCCATAGTAGAAGACGTGAATAAAGTTACCATAAATCCTGCGTTTTTGTTAGCTGAAAAAACGCACATAGTTGAGGCGGTGAAAATTAATCCCGCTATTTAACTGAGCTGCCAGCGAAGATCACACACTTTTTTCTACAGAAAATTAAAACTGTATCAAATTGATTCGGGCAAGGAAAGAAAATATGATTTCGTAAACTATTAAGATTATAATTTTAAATATTGATTTTGAATTTAAAAACTATAAAGAATATTATTAAAAAAATTTCAACATGAATAAACGGGTTCTAATTAAATAAATCGTGATTTTTAATGAAATTTTTAAGATATTGAATCCAATATGAAAAAAATCATTTGTTTGGATGTAAAGAACCATTTGACTGACACCGTTTTTATCACCCTAACTGGGATTTATCGCGCATTTTCCTTATTCTATACGCAAACTTTATGTTATTTTAAACTTTAAGTTACTTCAATTTTAAGTTATTTTTTAACACTCCCAGTGCTAGTTAAGGTACAAAATCGGTATGTACTGCAGGATAAGGAACAAATCGATCATGTTGAATTATTATTGGAGGTCAATCAGTTTTAGTAAGATTTAAGAAATAATTTTTTAAATTTATTAATTAAATGCAAGAAATTTAAATTTCATTAGGCTTTCCATTATAAAATATTTATTATTCATATTAAAATATTTTTTTACACATTTTTTATTATCCTTTTTATTATAAGTAGCTTAATATTCTGTCTAGAAATTCGTATATGGGAATATAGACACACATTTACATACAATAACATACTCGATAAAAGTTTTTATGTACGCAACTACTGAATGGTCCATTCGTTTCGTGTCTGACGAAAAAGTGGCACTCATTCAGACGTACATATAAAGCTCTACAACTAACGGACGAATTTTTATAAATTTGTATTCAAGCATGGAGTAAATTTTCAGGATAGTCTGATGTTAGAAACATCTCATTTATCAATTACCGTCCCGGAAACATAGTCCTCGAAACCTACCTCTTTTAGTTTTACTTACATGCCGATATCTCGTAAACCGTTCACTCGATTTTGATGAAATCTTATATGTTCATGCGTTGTGTCAAAATTAATTATTCTAGAACTTATTAAAGAAAAATCGTAATGAATAAAAGTGGTAAGAAATACAGTCTAGTGGAGAATTTTAGTTATGTTAAATGTAAAAAATGTATTTTTTTACCGCGATTGGTCAAACCGTTCTAGAGATTAATATGCATTTATTTAGTAAATATATTGGATAATTTATACATAAACGCTGATATATAGAGAACCATTTATCCGATTTTGATGAAATTTTGTATATTGATGCATGGTGTAGTTTCAATTAGTTGTAAACTGTTTACATCCTTGAAATTGATTACACTGATAATAGATGGGGGGGGGGTGTATTTTAATAAAAAATCGCAAAGAATGAATTTAGTTTAGTTAGCTTAAAAGTACAGAAAACTTGATTTGAAAGTGTAAAATACATTTTTTCATCACATATCCAAATTGAAATTCATTTGTTAAAGATATACCGAACATATCGCTATTTAAGTAAGCATTAATGATTTAGTAAAAAAATTTATTGATGTCTCATATCTTTTATTTAAGATGAAAAATAATGAATTATATGTGATAACAATATCATTACAGAATTCAATATCGTTGTTTTATTGAGAGAAAAAATGACTGTTGTCTTCAATTACACTTACAAATTGTCATAAGTCATTTTTGTGTTAATATATCACGTCATTTTTTTTCTCTATTTATAAGACATAACTCCCGTTGAAAGTAAAATATTTTATTTTTGTAAATGATTTAACTCAAGGTAACCCCCAAAAACACCAATTATATACCGTGTTACTCCATTTCGTGTATTAAAACATTTTGCTGCAAATAATGCCTTAAAAAAATGAACTTCAACTGAACTTGAGTAGTCCCCAACAGTAACTCGCAAATCGTTGCAAAATATAAAATCATCTAGGTCCCAGTGAACTTATAGGCCTGTCCACCTGCTCATCTTCGTCAAATACACGTTGTCCCCAACACTGGACGTAGATGTGGCTATCCATACTGTGATATAAATCATATCACTTTCACCTACCAACTCCTTAACCAGCTTAGATCTATGTTTCTAAGTTCCCTAGCTTGTATGGGTGTTTTTCGTCGTTACTCTTTGCATTTTTCTCAACAATTCCTAAATCCATATTTAAAAATAACAAAAGCCTTTCCTCATTTTACGTTCTTTTAATAAAGTTATAATATTGTTTTTTTTTTTTACCTAAACGTTATCTTCAGTGCTTCGTGGTCCTCAATTTAGTGTCTTATGTCAAAGACCTTGGAAAATGTACGTAGCACATGGCTTCGCGTTGGCTGATACCGGTATTGTTAGGATGCTGATCGAATATCGTACATCGGACATTGAAAGCACTAGTATACAATAAATATATTTATATATTTTCCGTAATCTATTATTATTATTATTATTTTATTACACAGAGATTTGATTTTTCGTATGCCTTAAAGGGATGAAAGAAAATAATCATTTACTCTTAATTGAGAAGCGTTGGCATTTAGTTAAATCCTTGAATAGATATTAAATTTCACAATTATTATTGTATTACAAACATATCTAATATTTTTATTTCATCTTCCATTCTACAGTTAAAACAAAACTAATAAATAAATATCAAAATATTAGGTATCATTCTATAATGATTTGTGTCACACTTTTGATATTTGTTTTGAAAAACAACTGTCAATATCAATTATACAGAGTGGCCCTCTTTTGTACCGATAACTTTTTGAACAAAAGAAAAAATACATTTTTATTCACTCTAGTTTAAAATGAAAACTGTTTTATTAAAAAATACTTACAGGATGCTCACGGGAATTGCAACTTCAAACTTTCAAATAGCATTCTATTGCTTTCGGTACCTCATTTTAAACAATGTTTTATACTGAAATCTAAGGTGTAATCAAATTTTAAATTAATCAAAAATCCACAAATTATGGTATAAATCAGTTTTTGGACCAATTTCCAAAAATAAATACTTTGAAATTCTAGGAATTTTTTCTAAAAATTCTGAAATTCACAGGTTTACCTTATAAAATATTTTTAATATGTACTACAATATTTGAACCAAAACTTTTTTTATAAAATCACCATTTTTCGTGTTATTTTCGCGTCCTTGTGCCTTAAACCTCCTATACTTCAATTATTTCTTTTGAATAAAGCTTTAGTTAACTCAATTTGTCAATTTTAAAATAACAATATATTTTTCTTTAAACATTTCAAAGATCTTAAGAAAATTTTTGATAAACTCCTAGATTTTTTTAATAGACAATAATTTTTGTACGAAAATATAAAGAAAATATAACAGTAATAATAAACGTGGGTTTTTCCTTTTATTTTTCAACATGTTTGAAAGAAAGTTTTCAAATTTTATTAAGAAAAGAATATTTAAAGTCCTTTCAACATGCCTAAGGTCATTTAGCATACCACACTCGCATTTATGTTTATATTAAAGAAAACTTTTGTAATAGTTTAAATATCCATTTTCCTGTTTCTACTTCTTTTTTTTTTTTAATTTTCTTTCATAATAAATCTGTCAGAAAAAAAATGATCTTTAATATTAAAGCTCATTGAAAACAATCGGTGATCAAAATTGATATCAGCCTAATTATTACACTCGATTTTCATAGAAAATACGAGGGTATATTAAATTTAGTCTAATATTTTCAATACTATCAAATCTTGAAGTCCTCAGACAAAATTTAGATGTAGATGTTCATAGAATCACCAAATTAACTCATTTTTATTTTCTGAAGGTAATTGTATCCCAAAAATTTACTCTAATTAATAATTAAATGTTCACTTTCAATTTTTAGTCTGAAATAGCTATAAAAAATGAACCTTCGATTAGGATTCTGCTACCTCTTATCTCAGACTTATTTTTGAAAGGCTTGGATGGAAATTATCTAAGAAAATTTATCAAAATCAGCAACAAACATTAGCTCTCGATTTTTGAAATTTTCGTTAGTATCCCTTTGAAATAGTCCAGAAAATCACAAAAATTGAATCTTCCAGAATACTTGTAGAAATAGATTTTTTGAGATAATTTTGATTCAAAAAGTAATATCCATTTAACGATTAAGGGAATTTTTTGAAATTTCACCGAAAATTCGAATCGGAGTGCGATTATTTTGAAAACTAGCCACTTAACTGTTTGGAAAAAAAAATAAAATTGTAATTACAATTAAATAATAAAAGGACTGGAGTAGGATAATCAACACAGTCAATAAAGTTCAATTTAAATTTGAAAAATTTAATAAATAAATATATATTTTCTTACATTAAGTGTAACATAAATCATAACAACAGCTTCAACCTGTGGATTTTGTGTGACGGTGATACGCGCGCATCTTAAAATTTCACTCTAATCATTTTTACATAACGCCCCAAAAGAAGTATAACTTCAATAAAAATAAAACTTGTTTGCCTTATTTGGGCAAAATTTTAAGAGAAAAGATGATGAGAACTCAAAGTAATACGAGTCGACCTGAGAACCTCTTCATTTGTTCGTCGGTTAACAAAAAAAAAAAAAACAATAATGAACCATTTTATACACAATAAACAGATAACTTTCTTAGAATAATATTTATTTAATAAAAATAAAAACAATAACAAAATAATTGTTCCTAAGCATTACGCAATGAAAATAACAATAATACACAATATTTTTCAGGTACAACTTTCATTCTTTCTTATATTAACTTTCTTCTCTGGTGTATTGTTAACAAAAAATAAAAAAGTTATTATTTCTTTTCAATATTCGACTTTCATTAACTTTAATAATTTGTACTTATTATTTTACGCACTTAATTTTCATTATTTGAGAAAATAAATACAAATATTACGCACTTCCTATTATGGTCCGGGAGCCTGTGACACTGAACATACCAACATCGTAGAATTAAAAATTGTTTATTTAATTTTATAATTTATTAAGTTTAGGAAAAAAAAAATAGGGAAACCACAGGTGCGCCCCTTACATCAAGACCTTTTGGTTCCCTGTACCCTCCTTTGCCACCCAGAGCAGGTGATGCTATGGGATCTTATCGAGACCAGTGGCTACGCAAAAAACCCACAACTTCTCCGGCGGAATTATTCCCATAATAGATAAATCCAAAGTTTCAGACCCCAACATTTCACATCAAGCTCCTTGAAGACATACCAGCGTTTATTTACGTGACACAGTCTGACTTATCAATTTGAATGTTGTGAGTAATGGTAAAATTTCATGATGTATTCTTCAAAAATATCTTGTTAAGCTTACAGTAAGATTTATTACGATCCACAATAAAGGTAAAATTGTTCGTAAGACTATAAAATCGATTAAAAAAAGTTGATTCCCTCATGGCGGTTCTTTCTGTGGCACGAGCTCCCTGCCTAATTTCCCGTTTATAAATTCCAAATATTTTTCAAAACTCAAGAATGAGGAACTTTGGTAAAAGTATGTCAGTTATATTTATAGACCATGATTTATTAATAGATGATATATTGTTATTTTAAGAAAAATACGCTTTTTCTTCAGTGGGCAGTAAATATTTATACAATTATACCTCCCTAAAAGTTTTTCCTGTCTTTATCAAAATTATGACATGCATTGCGAACGTAATGAATATTGGCATAAATAAAATAATAGATCATTCATAAATTGCGTTTTACAATTTTACGTTTAAAACTTATTTCACTTTTTTGTTTGTACAATTTCATTTATTTGACAACACTATTGTTTAATGATGTAATAACAAGTGAAGATTATAACTAATAGAGTTAATTGTTTAGATACTCAACATTTGATTCAGTATTAATGTTTGAACTAGTTTTAATGATACGTATTCATAAAATACTCTAAATATGCAGTTGATACAGTGATAAAAATTATATATGTTCTGCAATTATATATGTACTGTGGTTCATTTGCAAAGCATATTCCTTAAAATTTTTTACCTAGAAAGATTTTATTGTCTGAAAAATGAAAAATAATAAAAATATATTTTTTTTTTCTAGGAAAGAATCATTTACCAACGACTTGCAGAAGAGCTTGGAAGATACAGACCTCTCATACAACAATTAATTTTAAATACTAAAAATGTTACAAAAAATAAATAAATATCTTGTAAGAAAAATTACTAGTATTTTATATTATATGCATATTCTTCACCAAGAAAAAAATTAATTTAAAAAAAAAAATAATTCTTAAAAACACGCTACTTAATCACTACCTAAACTGTCAATTCTGATTATTTTTCTCTAAAAATGAAGCTTTTCACGACTTATCTATCCCTTCCACCCAATTTTAAAATCCATGTTTAGTAAAATCTTTAGATAAAATTTAGTCAAAGATCGACAAGTAAATGTTTAATACAAGTTTTAACTAAAAAAAAACAAAAACTATTTCATATTTCAAAAATTGGAAAAAATATATTTTCGAAAATTTAATATTTATTTTCTTGCCATGATTTTATTTGAAAATATATTTTATTTAACTTTGAAATATTTAATATTTTTTTTTTTTTTAGAAAATAAATTTGATTTTTAAGGCTGGAAAAATCAAATTTTTGAAAATAAATTTGTAGTTAAAATAGTTAATAGTCAATATTCAAAAAAAAAAAAAAAAAATAGTGCTTATTATAAACTTTTTTGAAAATTAGTGGTATATTTAATGAAAATATATATATGGAAAATAAGAAAAATTAAAATTAATTTATTATAATAACTGAACTGATATATAAACAATTGTTAATTGTAATTATATTATGTAAAAAAATCAATAAAAAATGATATATGTCTATATTAATTTTTGTGGCAAATAATTTGGTGTTCATTTATCGTTCATTTAGAAATCATGGACCATTAACTGGGCTGTAATTTGTGCAAAAAAATCATGCTCTAATTCCTTGAATTATTTTATGGAGATTTTCTGTCTTTGGTCGTCAAATTTTGATACAATTATCCTCAATAAGAAATAAATATACAGGATAATAGTGACTTTCTCTACTAATGTGAACCAAACTTTGAATATTACCCAAAAGATTAAACATACACATGTATTAGTAATTACCCTATCTTAAACGAATAATTAAAAAGTATACAGGTAAGTTGATTTTATGAACATAAAAACACAAACGTAATATAAAGTTGCATAGTTTTTACTTGCATTTACCGTAATGAAAATAAAAGAAAATACTGAATATCTATTTAGGTAAAATTTTCGATATCGAGTTTTAATGGAAATACACATTTAGAGTCCAAAAAACTGGTTTTTAGAAATTGATTTGTCTATCTGTGTTCAAGATATCTTCCGAAATAAAAGAGATACAATCATCAAATTTTATATAGAAGTTTTAGGTGATCAAAACGACGAAAAAATAAGCATTTCGTCAAAATCGATCAACCGATTGTCCCAATTTATTCCAGTGATTTTTACGATTTTCTCGAAAATAGCTTCAATGATTTTCTTCAAACTTACTATATTGAGCAAATATTTGAAGCTCTGCGACTTTTATTTGAAATTTTTCTACGGATAAATTCAAACAAGTGAAGAAAATTAAACAAACCATAGTTAGCTATAGTCTCTTGTATTAGGCTTAACGTCGACATTTAATTTTGTAAAATTTCAACGGTTCTTTTTTGTTATATAGAATTCTAGCAACATACTTCTTTCTATCCATACTAATGGTTGAAAATGTAATTTTTTGAATTCATGGGACCTCCGTTTACAAAATTTTCTCTATAATACTACGTAAACAATTTTTTCTACAGTACTACGAATGCATAGATTTAAAATAAATCCAATAAATGCAGAATGTATGCAAACAATCATTTGACTATTAAACGTAATTTTTTTTTTAAACAAATAATTATTTACACAAGGAATGGAAGATGAAGATTTAGACTCCATACATATCTAGAGATGAATACGACATAGTTATTGACTCTATTCAATCATTTTACGCACAATTAAATACAATTGTTAATTTGTTAAGGTGAGTATAACAAGAAATATAGAAAATTTTACTAGAAATATTTTGATATTATATTAAAATATCTATAGACTCATAGAATACAGATCAATATTCTCATTTCAGAGGAACGAATTTTCGGTTCACCCCACACTTTGAAGTATTAAGGTAAGTCCGAGGGAGATGGCCACACTGGGGAGACAGTCAGGCAAATTATTTTTGGAACCAAGCTGTAGATTGTAAAATTTTGTACTTAGTTCACTTGTATTAACGTAAGCAACTAGCAGCACGTGCAAAGTGATATTAAATTTAAATAAAAAAGTAAGTAAACACCGGTTAATGGATTTTCTAAATGAAAAGAGTCGTTTTTGCGTGCATACCTTGTTTCACGTAGATTTCAATTTTAATGAGACGAAACCGATAGCGCAATTTAAATACCGTACAGAACTGATATTCAAAGTTAAGTAACAACAGTCACAGTTAGTACTTGTATGGGTGATTGTCTAGGAATTCTGTATTCTGTTGAATGATTTACAGTAAATACTGTAACCACTGATGACTTTAGTAATTAAAGAGTAACTTAAAATACTTTCTTTTATTTCTAAATAGTGAAAAATAAGAAAATTTTATTGAAAAAAGGTTGTTTTCCAGCGTAGCGGATAAATAAAGACTAGTAAGTATATAATGTTTAAAATAGACTAGGTAATCAATCAGTCTTTGATGTAGTGTTTTTCTAGATGCTAATTTTTTTCTAATGGCGATAATTCTAAACATTAAAGTATCTATGACTAAAAGAAATAAGAAAAAACATTTTCATAAAAATAAATGTGATACCACCCTTAACTAGTTTTAACGATTTGTTTTAAAAACTTGAAGACATATGTCTATACATATTTGAAATGTGAATATAATAGAGTTGAAAATTATAATATTAGCTCAATTTGCGCTGATTAAACAGTATAAATTATATAAATAAAATAATGTTTCATCGGAATTTAAACAAAATGATTTATTTCATGTAAGTAATTTTTAATTATAATGTTTTCATTTTTATCAATTTCATTAAAAAACCAGAAATAAAAACACAAACGACTTGATTATATCTGAAACATATACATATGGGTATACTAAATCTCGTCTTTCTACAAAATTTAGAAAATATTGAAGGCAGGTCGTGTCATAGAATCATCTAATTAATCTATTTTCGTGCCTCTTCATGATTTCTTCTGAATGTCTTTCAAGATAACTGTCAAACGAAAAGAAATAGCAAGCTGTAATTGTGTTCATGGCGTATTCAAAATATAAACTGAGTTTTAAGTTTGTGAATGTCCCAATCATTCTTTTGGGTCCAATGGATCTATGACGAAGCTATAAAATCCATTTAAACAATTATTCTGAATCATATGTTAGGTAAGTAAACAATTAACACTGTTAGTTGTTATCTTCACTTGGTTTTCATTAAAAATATAATCTTTTATTTTTATACATATTTAAGCACAATAAATATCCGATTCTTATGTTGTGTTGAGTTGTTTATCAGAATTAATTTCGTTTATCTATCTAAAGCAGTTATTAAACAGAAAAAAATATAATATATATTTTATAACTATAAGTAAGCGTGTTAAGAAGTTTCAGGTCGTCGCATTTTTTGTTTATTGTGTATACTTACAAACCTACTAAAATATCTAAGAACGATTTATAGAATCGCCTATTACGATGTTTTCTTTTGCTATTTTTGGTATAAACGACGATTTGATTCAATTTACAAAATATAATAATCTTTGAGAGAATTAGATCTACTAACTATTGTATGCCCCGACACATTTTAAGAACGAAGCATCAAATGTTATATTAGGTCGTCCTTATCATTATCACCTAACAATCATACTATAAATTTAATAAATATTAAAAAGAAAAAATGAATTTTTCGAGAATAACGAGTAAGTATATTTTGTACAGTTTGATATACGTTGATGTTCGAGTGATGTTTGTGAAAATATATGTTTCGAGTGACAACGATGATAGGGTACTGTTTCGATATATTCCCCGCATGAAGTACCTATGTCTGGTCAGATTGGTGTAGAAGTGATTCAATTATATTGACAATAGTGTTTTCGACATCACTCTCTACGTGTATAGGATGATCCAATTTAAACGAATAAGGAATACCTTTCCATGGATGTTTTTTTAACTGAAGAAAAGTCTACGCGTATTTTTTTTTTTTGCGTATGACCACGCATAAGTTTGTACAGAGTAGTCCGATTTGGATTGAATTCTTTCTTTATTGGATAGGATATACCTCGAAGTTGGTCCCATAAATTTTAATCCTAAGGGTGGGAAATGAAGGATGGACGAAAACAACTGGACGAAAACACCAAAGTGAACATAAGGATTTACCGTATTGTGTACGTGCTCAAGCCTGTGTAAATATGCCTGTCAGGTTTACTTCATTAGATTTGGGGATTCAAGACAACAAATTTGATGGTCAACGCACCATCGGACAGTCCTATAAAAAAATCTGAACATACTTCAGACAAAAATCTAAAGCAAGCGCATATCATCGGATACGTTCAACGAACCAATGAACTTTCAAATATTTTAAATTTATTAATTACATTTTTAACTACCAGATGGTCTATTTCAGATAACATCGTAAGATTTTCTGATCAGAACTTCTGATGCTACTTCAGATAACAGACTTCATATGCGAATATTATAAAATTTTCTGATCAGAATTACTACTTATATAGAATTCTTACCATGAGCGCGGTCTAATATAAAATACATGTTAAGTGTTACAACAGTTTTTTTGATCAAAAAATGGTGTGCGCTGGCCCTAAAACTTTGGCCTAGCCAATTTTTTATCAGTTCTAATGAACCAGCCTGTATAAATGTCTATATATTCGTTGTTTGTATATACTATTATATATCTTATATAAATATATACAAAACATATAAATCATTTTATATATGCATTTCGTTTATAGCTCTAGCTAGATAGGTAGAGGTAGCTCTAGCTACGTACGCGTACTGAATTTATTTTCTATGATTTCAATTCAATTTTATATTTCAACCATTACAAGATGTATCGCAAACTTTACTTACATTGTATGTATGAATTCAAATATATCTCAAAATACTTTTGAATTTCGTCCTGTTTTTATACTCTGACGCATACATAATATGTCAAAGTATATTAATTGTAGTCTAAAGTTTGTAACGCTACCTAATATTGATCGCACAAATAAAATTTTGGTATAGGTATTTATAGAAACATCCAATTAGTCCATTTCCGACTATCGCCCGTCCTTCATCACGATTAACTCAACAATAAAAAGAGATAGTGAGCTGAAATTTTTGTGATGTATTCTAAACATAAAAAGTAAGTTTTAGTTCGTGAATAAGCAAAATCAGTCCATTGAGTCCAATGGATCCCTGACCCAACTTTTATACTATAAAACATAGAAGAAAAGTTAAAATACAAAAAATATTTATGAAACAAACAAATGTTCTTTACAAAATTTTTTCGTATAATTTCTTCACAATTTTAGCTTAATTTAGGCTAATCAACATAGGTAATAACAATACATATTACATATATACAAATATAACTGTAAAGACTGGATATTTAAAGTATTTTATGAATGCTAATTAAAAATAGCCCAATGAAATTCAATCATATGTCGAGTATCCAAACAATTAACTATGTCAGTTATTATCTTCACTTCTTTAAATATATAAATAAAAGATCCAGTGTTTTTTTCTCTATTGAAATAATTTAAAAAAAATTATATTTTATATTCAGAATGTTTCGGGATCTTTTTAAATTAAATGTAATAATTTTCTAATATTTTAAACGACGTTTCAAAATTCATTAATTTTTCACCAGTGAAGTGTTAAATCTCCAGATACATTCTGTATATGATAAATGTGTTTGTTATATTCTGAAAACTATTCCACGTATAGATGTGTTATGATTGTTGTATATAAATCAGTTCATTGTGTAGGATGAAAACTTAATAATAATTGTCCTTTTGTATTTTTTTATAAAATTACACTTCAATAGAACAATACTGTATTCTTTTTTTAAATAATTATTTGAATATCAAATAATATTATTTTTATTTGCATATAAATCTAGGAATTCGAATTCCAACCACTGGGATATTTGAATACCATCTCTATTTGATATTTTTTACAATCATAAAAAACTGCGCTAAAGTCGTGCAAAAAAATTTCTATTAAAAAATAATCGTCGAAATCGAACTACTTTATAAAATTTTGTACGCGCACCTATATACAAAAAAACAGTTAGGTCCTCACCTATTTTGATAATAGTTCATGTCTTGATAACTACTCAACCGATTTTGATGAAATTTACAGTTCCCTAAGTTTAAAGATACATATAATCTAATATAAATCAAGTGAATTTAACAACTTACAGAGTTGTTAAAGTATTTATAACTGCAGCTAAATTTGAGCTAAAATTGTGGCGAATCAAAATACTTTACAGAAAATCCTTCAAACAAAACTTGTTTGTTTTATTAAAACAAAAATTTTTTGTTTTCGATTTTTTCTTCTATCTTTTATGTTTAAAAATTGAGTCATGAAACCATTGGACCCAATGGTCTGATTTTGCTCATTCACGAATTTAAACTCACTTTTTAGGTCCAGAATACGCAATAAAAATTTCTGCTCGCTATGTCTTAATCGTTGTTTTAAGTCTTCTTTATGACAGACAAATCATCCAAATACCATATTGAGTTAAAAGAGTTTAAAATACATCGATTAATATTTGAGAGGTAGAATTAAAAAAATCAAACAGAATACTTAACAAAATATTTATTTCTTTTAAAATCATATAAAAAATATAAATTAATAAAAATTTATGAACAAAATTAAAACAAATTTTATTCTTTAAAAGCTATTAACGCATGGCATCTTGGTGAAATAAAATCATCGGTTACTTTTTCCACAATACTATTAACACCATGTTCCCATAAATATGCAACACGATCCATGAATATAATATTTTCACATATTCCTTGTATACAATTCTGGAAGCATGTAATTATTTCGATTAAATCTAAATCATTCTTATATTGATTCCATAATTCCGTAATTTTTGCTTTAATTAATGGCGATGTAAATTTTAATTCGTCAATAAGATTACCATTTCTAGAGTAATCTTTAACAATAGAACCGGCTTCCATGGAATTCGATTGATTTTTTACTAAGTAAAAACCTTCGTCTAATTGTTTTAAATATGTATCGAAATCGCAATTACTTGACGTAGTACGATTCATACATTTACGTTTTAATTTTGCTAGAATATAATTTTCTGGAAAAGAAAAAACACAGTATGAAAAAAAACACATACTTCAGGAAATCGAATCAAGGACTTCTTGCTATCCTGTCAACAGTTCTACCAATTAAACTTACAATTTTTAGTAGATCAGAGTAAGTATCTACTCTGCCTTGAATAAAAAATTCCCAGGCCATTATTGATTTTTAATTTAAGATTCCAAGTTTTCTCAAAGAATGACGAAGGAAAAAAGCCTCAAAATTAACCCCTAACAATATAATTATTAATAGCAAGTTCATACGGATGATGGGAATTTTAATTCATTTTGATGAAGGGACACACAGAGAAAAGTTTTTTTTTTGAGTTTTTTTGGTAATTTTTAAGGTAAAATTCCAAAAAAAAAAAAAACTGGTCATATTAAACAAAATTACAGAGAGTTTGTTTATTCAACAAAACTCAACCAGCCCGGCTTCTTAGCACTCCATATTGTCTATTTCCTGTATTAACAAAATATTTCGGGTAAACAGCTTCTTGATATGGGCTAAAATTGTGTAAAAAAAGGAGACGATAAAAAAGACGTAGATAGTCCTGCTTGCCAGGTATATACCTCCCCTTCACTTCTAGCATGTCCTACGAAATAAACTTAAATAATAAATTTTAATAGAAGTTTATAAAATGCCTACCATTATGAACAAATAATTGTAAAACCGCCCGTCGCATATGTGAAATACTATGTTCTTTATGTTCCTCATCTGTCATAGTCCTCCAAACACTTGCACTACTCTGACAAGCGATCCTTAAAAATGGACGTTTTAGAAACATGGCACCATTATACTCCTTATAAATATTCGTTAGTATTTCACTTAATGGAAAATTCCTAAAATATTCTGGTTTATTATTATTAGGCACTAATGTATCACAGTTTTCATCGACCAGATTTTCTTCGTTGAATAAATGTTGATTTTCGTTGAGTAATTGTAATTTATGATAGCAACACGGCATTATAACAACTAATTTAATATAATCTAATTGTAAAAAAATATTTAAGGCAGTAACAGTTAAATCGGCGCAAGCATGTAAACCGATTAAACATGTTTTCTCTTTAAAGTCAAATCCAAGCCAATCCTTTATGGCATTGTTTATTGTATCCGCCGAATTTTCGTTGACATAATGATTAAAAAATCGAACATTTTCCTTGGAATGTTCATGAAATTTTTGCTGTCGTTTTAGTGCAGATTCAAAACGTATTGATTCTGATTCAATGGCTAATACTTTATATCCATAATTTTCATGAAGAAGATGACTTATATATCCCTAAAACGTAAAAAAACATTCTGTCAAATGATTAATGATATTGCTTAGTTTAATGGAATTATTCTACAACTTAATGAGACACCATTAAACAAACTATTTTAGGACAACAATCTCAACGCACGTGGAATTTAACTCTAGTGTATAGATATATAATATTTAACTCTAGGTTAGATATTATAAGAAGTAGTATCTCATATGGAGGACGAATTTAAAGTACCCAGTTGGAAGCGGAAAATAACAGTTGAAAATTTTTCCATAAGTGGTGACTGACAAGCATTTTGTATTAAATTAAATGCTAGTGTGACCGTGGCATTAAAGTACAACATTATAATGCACTAAAAAAATTAAAAAATTTTCTTTAGCTCATATTTATCATTATTAAGAAAGTGTGGCGTTCAGCGTATGAGCAAATTGTGTTTTATATTATGTAAAAAATATTAGTTACTTATATAAAAAATTTTTTTTTTATTTTTTGGTAAAATTAACTTGTACCAAAAATAATATACTTTACTTCCATTTTTTTCCTGACTTAATTAATTTCATAAACTTACAAGTCCGGCTCCCACATCGATAATTGTTGTGATTCCATATTTTAGACATTTCTCATGGATAAACTTCGATAATAAAACAATTTCATGTTGTTTTTTAGGATTTAAACCACGGGTAAAATTTTTTGGTAACTTTAAATCAATATTTGTCTCAATATATCTATTATATACAGGTTTAAAATTACCGATAGCTTTAACAAAATTTTTCAATGATTCCGGCCAATTTTCCTAAAAAACATATAACCCATTTTTATTATTTAGTAAAAATATGTTATTTCAAAAATTTTGTATACAAACTTTATAAAAGCCAAATGGAATTTGATTTAACTCTTTGCATGATAACTGTTCTAGATGATATCGCCATCCCAAGGGAAATTTGTTAAATATATTTTCTTGAAGTATATTTGTGTTTGGAAAATTATATATCCATTCATGATTATGTAGGAAATTAATAGTTTGTTGAATATATTGTAAAAATGCTTCGTTTTTATCATTGTAATGTGTAAACGAATTTGGTAGAGACATTTTCTGTATTGAAGGAAAAACATAACCAATCAAAAAATTAATATTTATAAGAAATCGATTCGTTTAAAATTATAAATATTTAAAATAATGATGTGAGAGATCTTTGTTATATAGAGGAGTATGTATGAAGATCGGAGGTAATAAAGCTACCATGATAAAAAAAGTTCAATAAAATCCTATAGAAATTGAATGGATAGGTAATCAATAGCTACCCAAAAAGATTCTGTTGTTCGATTTAATTAAGAAATTACTTAAAGTCTAAAAAATAATTATTATTTTACGATTGGAATTCTAGCTACTAAGACATGACGTGAAAGGGCTCAGAGTGTATTTCGGATACGATTTTAAACGATATATCCGAGACTACATTTTACGATTTTTGGGTCAAAATTATCCTACAAACAGAGTTTTAGCGAATTCTCGAAATAAAAGATTTTTTCAAAGGGCAAAAGATCGAGAAAATATTTTGTCTGCAATTTTGATAAAATTATGTTTATTGAATAATTTTGACCCAAACATTTTTTTAATAACTTTTATTTAACGATTAGCTGCGTAGTTTTTGAGACATCGCATAAATTTCTATGGAAGATTTATGCTGATTTCAGCGCCATAGTATCAAAAATATAAACTACTCATAATACACTTAGCTGACTATTTTCCATAGACTACAAAAATGTCATTAATTATTGGGATATATTATACACTATTTCGAAAAACTACACCTATTATAAGTTTAATTTTTTTATTTCTACGATGTTTAAATGTTGGGTAATTCTAAATAGTTCTTAATTATACCGGTATTTAGAATGCTGACCAATATTTCGGAAACATTTCATGTAATAACTCAGAAACTAATCGTTGAATCGTAAAACTACTTTTGTTTTTAAGATCTTAATTACTCTTGAAAAAAACCAAAAGACAAAATAAAACTCATAAATTTTTAAAAATACATTTTGTTTTATATGCAAATTATACTAGTCTAAGAGTTGATGGCCAATTTTGAGAACGTATTTATTGTTTTTAAGGGGAACTAGATAAAATCTCAAATCTCAAAATTTCCTCCAAATCCGCGTTGCATCAAAAAACAGCAATCCTATTCCGATAATATATTGTCGTACAGTTTCATTATAAAATGGTTTGAAAAATAAAATAATTTAACGAATGTAACAAAATTTAAAACAATTTTATTAAATAAAAAATAATTTTTTTAATCACTGGATTTTTTACAGAAACATTAATAATAAATAACAATTGATATAATTTGAAAAAACTTAAGAAATGTTTATTACGTTTCAGTTTTCTCAACAGTCCAATGTTCATTTGATTTCACTTCTTTATCAAAATTATTTATTGGTGGTCCTAAAATCACTTTCGACATTTGTGCTGTTGATTGACTCGATAAAAATTCTTGACTCACATCGTAAATATTATTTTTATTAACTGCCAATAGTGTTTCACGATGTTTTTGTAACATCTCATCAGTTAAACCTGAATAGAATAATGAATTGCCTTTTGCTGCAGGTATAATAGGAGCGTCAATACGTTGGAAAATATTTAATTTAGCTTCGAATATATCTTGATCAGTTAAGTCCTTAATTTTGTTTTCTAGATACTGATGGGCCTCATCGAAAATTTTTAATGTTGTGAAATTACTAGGATCACGATAGCTATAGAATGTGAAAGCTCCATTTGATTCACATTTAGCTCCAGCACCATACGCTCCACCAGCTTCTCGTATTGCAGGGAATAAATATTTAGCAGTAATTAATTGAGCTAAAATTCTTAAATGAGCAAATTTATCATTTGTATATGGGACAGCTTTAACTGCTTTTGATGCAAAATAAACTGGAATATTCAGCGAGTGATGTTTACATTCAATACCATTTTGTGGCCCAAAAACGGGAACTGTTTTAAATATTGGTTTATTAATTTCCGAATTTTGCGCACCAGGTAATTGTGATATAAATGACTCAACTTTTGATAGTATTTGATCTCGATTTTCTGGTAAACAATTAAATGCCACCCGGAAATTTTGTTTATTAAATACTATCGTCGCCATTTCTTGAATTTTTTTCAAAATACATTCGTAATTCACATCTTTCATTAATTGTTTCATGTATTTAATATGAGCAAGCCCTGATAAAACTTCTTGTTGGCAGCAAGAACCTAAAATCATGCTTTTTGCGGATGACATGGCATATGCGTGACCCGAATCAGCAATACCGTTGGTTAAATTAGTAACATATAAATTTATTAGCAGCTCAAAACGCTTAACATCATTTAGATTTTCAATTGAAAACACTTCACTCCAAATATTTAACATGTCTTCGAAATTAGAATCCAAGCAATAGGATGATAAAGAAATGCCTTGCTGGAATTCATCAATATCTTGTAAATTTTCAGAAATATGATTAGATATCGCTAATCCACTCGTTTTTTTATTGATCAAGGTATCAAATTCACAATAAGTATATTTTTTGGTACCCAATCGACTAATCACATAATTAAAGATTGGTATTAACATTTTATGATCATTATCTTTAATTTCAGACGTATCAATTAACATTTTCAAATATGTAATTCCATTTGTAGGGGCTTCACAAATTTGTATGGGAACACAATCGTGGACTACAATCGATGCATTTGTAGGAGTTACTTGTTTAAGAATATCATCGATAGTCAATGTTGGTAATATTTCCACTGGCTGTGATTTCTTCTGTTCTTCTTGTAATGTTTTTGATAATTCAAATATTTCACGTCGTCGAATTCCATCTATGTTTGCAACTTTGGACTCAAGTAATTTTTTTTCAGCTTCGTCAAGTTTTTTATCATAATTTACGTCAGGCTTTAAGGTTAATATTAATTTATGAGGATTATGTTGAAATCGTGCTGCCACTGTTTTTTGTAAAAAATCAGGATGGTCAGCAATGTCTTTCTTTAATCGTGAAATTAAATCGTTCACCTTTAACGATTTTAAAATATCACCATTATGATTCCATAAAGGTGATAAATTAAACAGAAGTCGTAATCCGAAATTGGATGACTCGTGTTTGATACCTAGCTCATATCCATGAAGAATACTTTCTATTTGTTCTGTATCGAAACCATTTTTAACGACATTCTCGATAGTTTCGTCAAATATTCGTAAGATTTTTTCGTAATCATTTTCCTCAACACTTTGTAAGCCAAGTACAAAAATTGCATCTTTTATTTGATTGTCATATCCAGTTTGTGTACTAAAACCGCCCGAAAAATTTGGTTCAATTAACGACTTATAAAACGGTGAATTTACGCCTTTTACCAATAATTCGGTTATAAATTGCATAACCAGCGAGCTATAAATATCCGTAATATCATTCATTAGATAACCTATAACTAGCGCATGTTGTTTTGCTTGACCAATTTCACTGAAACGGCCGGTAATTTCGGCTTTACGAGGCTCAGACCATCGAGATTGACTTGGTACTTCGGTATGTTTTGTATCAATTTTTGAATATTTTTTCAAATAATTTTCATTGATATATTCTAAAGTCGGTTGTACTGGAAAATTTCCGTATGAGAAAAACTTGCTATTGCTAGGATGATAATGAACGCGATGGAATGTTTTTAAATCCTCCCAAGTTAAATTTGGTATTTCTAAGGGATCTCCACCACTATTAACTCCATAAGTATGATCTGGTAACAGCTTATTCAATAATTTCTCTCCGATTATATGCTCATTTTCAGCTAAAACACCCTTCATTTCATTATATACGACCCCTTTAATGATAATATCCGAATGTGGATCATTCAAATCCTTTTGTTCTAGACGCCATCCCTCTTGCATAAAATCTGATAATTTTAACGTTGGATTAAAAACAGCGTCTAAATAAACTGATTGTAAGTTTCGATAATCTTTTTCATTTGTCGTACTAAATGGATACATTGTGTAGTCTGGAGCAGTCATTGCATTCATAAAAGTAGCTAAAGATCGATTTAGCATTTTAAAAAAAGGATCTCGAATTGGATATTTTTCGCTACCACATAAAACTGTATGTTCTAAAATATGTGGTTTTCCTGTATTGTCTCTAGGTGTTGTTCGAAAATTTATTGAGAATAAATTGTTAGCATCATTTCTATATAAATGTAAATATTCAGCACCAGTTTTTTCATGTTCGAAACGTATTGCTTCCATTGAAAATTCGGTGATTGGTTGGATATCCGTAACTTTAAAACCATGGTATACTTTTCCAACAACATATTTCTCGTTTGTGTTATTTCTGTTTTTCACATACTGTCGGATTGAATTTTGATTGAAGATTTTGAATCTGAGCCTCATTATTCTACTGAGGTTATGTATTAACATTTTGTGAATTTAATTCGAGTGTCTATTTTACACAAAAATGGATTATTTATCAAATAAACAATAAATTATTTTTTAAATTATAATTGAAACTCTTACCTGTTTCAAAGTGTAATCAGTACTAAAATTTTTTATAATTTGAAAATTAAATTGTTTTGACAGTTGCTCGTCGCATGAAGATTGCAATCGATGTTGAAATTTTAAATAATAAACTTTTTATTTAATTTAACTAACAATTAATATTTTTACACTTAAATGATGAGGGGAACCAATGATGAAATTTTAATTGCAGTTTATGAAATTTCTTGTCATTATACCGATAGTAAATTTTAATTTATTTTTTTAAGATTTTTGTAATTCGAAAACATACCTTCTCACTTCTTGTGGGACATAACAAAATGATTTGATTTATTTAAAAATTTTTGGTTAAATTTTCGTTATTTCGCATATTTTCAAAATCAATCATCAAGAATACAAAGGTGTACAACTTTATTTGAGCCACACTGAAGTTTTCTACCTATACTCTGCCACTCATGCAGTATTCAGAAAATTCCCCTACATTCCGTTCTTTGTAGCCACGTTTTCCTCAAAAGCTGATGCAATATTGTAGTTAGAAATATTTGTAATTATTTAGATTAACGGCTCCCCAGATTAACTAATAGAAATCATATATAATACTACTTGACTAGTGACAAAAATATAGTTGACTATTTATTTTCTTAGTTTATCAGTGAATAAAAATGCCAGCGGGGGACATAAAAAACCTAACCTTAAGTAAGTATTTTAATTTTTTAATTCATATAAAAACAATTAATTACGTATTTGCAATTAAATTAATTTAGAGGAAATATATACATCCGATAAAACGGGGGATGATAACACCGGTGATGGTAGTCAAGAAAAACCATTTAAAACCGTTTTACAAGCTATGCGAACTGCTGGTAAAGAACCATTCCCAACAATTTATGTAGACTCTAAAGATGAAAAAGAAAAATTTGAAGTAGTGGCTAAATCCCAATTTAAAAAAATTCAAAAAATTTGGGTACGCGAGAGCCATAAAACTGCTGATAAATCAAAACGGGAAGATGAGGATGCTGAAAAACGAGCTAAAAATCTTGAAGAAGCTAAAAAAATTGAAATTAGTGAAGATCCATCCTTATTTCCAGCGAAGTTAATTAAAATTGTTGACGGTCAGGCACATCGTGATAAAAGGGTTAAAATTAATGGATGGGTTCATCGTTTACGAAGACAAGGTAAATCTCTAATGTTTATAACATTAAGAGATGGAACCGGATTTTTACAGTGTGTGTTGAATGATAAACTTTGCCAAACTTATGATGCTCTGGTCTTAAGTACGGAATCTACTGTTACTTTATATGGGGTTCTAAGGGCTGTGCCTGAAGGAAAAACTGTGAGTTATTTTTAATAATTATTCTAATAAAGTTGTGGCTATTCGAACACAGTTGTGTTAGCAGTAAACTTGATCAACTTGAATGGCTCTTAAGTTGAAAACTTTGATAAATTAAATTTGCAACATAAATTTCTTGATTTTGCCAGTATTAGGTTGATTTAGTTGTCTAAATAATTTGGTTCTTAAATATTTCACTAACGCTGGTAAAAGGTTTTAAAGATTTTTTTATTTCGATAGAAAATCGATTGCTCTTTTATTTACGATGTCTTATTTAATGGTATTTTTGTTATTAATATTTTTCCATTAGGCTCCAGGTGGGCACGAATTAGTGGTTGATTATTGGAAATTAATACACTTAGCACCAGCCGGTGGAGCCGATTCCATTTTGAATGAAGATGCTTTACCTGACGTGCAACTTGACAATCGCCATATTATGATTCGTGGTGAAAACACTTCAAAGGTTCTCAAAATGAGATCAGTCGTTTTGCAAGCATTCCGAGATCATTATTTATCTAGAAATTATGTTGAAGTGACACCCCCAACTTTAGTACAAACGCAAGTTGAAGGAGGGTCAACGTTATTTAAATTAGATTTCTTTGGGTAAGATGAGTATTTATTTTTAAATTATTATACAGATATGACCATACTGTCGTTAAATACGACAAAGTGAACTAATACAAATAAAATGAAAAAAGGTTCTCAAAATGAGATCAGTCGTTTTGCAAGCATTCCGAGATCATTATTTATCTAGAAATTATGTTGAAGTGACACCCCCAACTTTAGTACAAACGCAAGTTGAAGGAGGGTCAACGTTATTTAAATTAGATTTCTTTGGGTAGGATGAGTATTTTTAAATTATTATACAGATATGACCATACTGTCGTTAAATACGACAAAGTGAACTAATACAAATAAAATGAAAAAAGGCCCCATCCTGATTGATACAAATCTAGGAAATTTGTATATTAATTGACGTTTTTTCTTAACAGAGAAGAAGCATACTTAACACAAAGTTCACAGTTATATTTAGAAACGTGTATACCAGCTATGGGTGATGTATTTTGTATGGCTCAAAGTTATCGAGCAGAACAAAGTCGAACTAGGAGACATTTAGCAGAGTAAGTTTTATAATAATATTTTTATGACAAAAATACAATCATTAAAGAATAATCTTGTAAATGAAAATACAGTTGATTCGTCTATGCATTAGAAATTTTAATTAAGTGTTTTTGGAAATAAATAAGTGGAGATGATAAAACTATTGAAATATTGTTTGTAATTAAAAATTTATTTTTTATTTAAAATCCAGTTTATGTAAAGGTACCTAAAGAAGTGTCGAAAAAATAGTTTTGTATTTGAAAAAATATATAGGTGTTGAATAGGCTGGGACCAATCATAAACAATGGAAAATAACGGAAAGTTATATCATTCTACATTTTTCGTTTCGCGTTCTAAATGTCCTTTTTTATAAAATTTCGTCCTTGAATTTTGAAATTTGTTTAGGCACTAAGTCTTAATAATTATAAGCTTTTTTCTAGATATACTCATGTAGAAGCTGAGTGTCCTTTTATATCTTTCAACGACTTATTAGATCGACTTGAAGATTTAGTCTGTGATGTTGTACAACGTGTTCTAAATGGACCATATGGTTCTATCGTGTACGAATTAAACCCAGATTTCAAACCACCAAAAAAACCATTCCGTAGAATGAATTATTCTGATGCTATTATATATTTAAAAGAACATAATATTACTAAAGAAGATGGTAGCTTTTATGAATTCGGTGAAGATATTCCAGAAATGCCAGAACGTAAAATGACTGATGAAATTAATGAACCAATAATGCTGTGTCGTTTTCCTGTTGAAATTAAATCCTTCTACATGTCACGATGTGAAGAAGATAATAGATTAACAGAAAGTGTTGATGTACTGTTACCAGGAGTTGGAGAAATTATTGGAGGATCGATGAGGATTTGGGATAATGATGAATTATTGAAAGGGTAATTTTTATTTGTAATATTCGTTCAGTAGTATCACTCTTTTTTAAATATTTTTTTAACGAGACAAAGTAATTACTCTTAATTTATATTTATGATAGGACTATTTTGTAAACAAAATACTCTTTGCTTTTCAGTTATGCTCGTGAAGGTATTGATCCAGCTCCTTACTATTGGTATACTGATCAACGTCGTTATGGATCTTGCCCTCATGGTGGATACGGTCTTGGTTTGGAACGATTTATTTGTTGGTTGTTGAATAGATATCATATACGTGAAGTATGTCTATATCCACGGTTCCTTGAACGATGCAAACCATAGGATTATCTAGTGCTTTTGCATTTAAAGTGAAATCTTTTTTGTGTACTAACGGAAAAACTTGATCAAAAATAAATTATTCGCAACAATATGTTTCAATTTTTCCTTATTTAATAAATTATCAAATGTGCTCATTTTATACCATTTTTAAGAAATATTTGTGTAGGAAAACTTGGATTATGAGAAATACATTTTTCATAAATTTTCCAATTATATAATGAAATTGTTAGAATATTTTATGAAGTTAAATATTTTCAAATGATTTTTCCAGTGTTACTTAAACCATTACCATTAGAGATAAAATGTGTGACCAAAATTAATAAGTCATACACGCGTCGTTCATGATACTTTATAGTTTTCATCAAGCTATTTATGTTTTTGATTATAGGAAACAAGCATTAGTGGAATAATAAGATATTTATTTCAATTTTATCTCGTTATAAAAGAGATTTGTTTCAATTTCTGCGCACAAATAACTCAAAAAATAATATTACAAACATGAATTTTGATATGAAAACGAAAAGTTTGTCAAAGATTTCTTTTCGTGAAAAACTCGTTTTATATTATGTAAGTGTGAATTAAAATTCTTTTTTTTTTTTTAGTTCCTTTAGTTTTAGAATAATTAATAGGATTTTGATCTACTACCGGATCGCGAATATTAAATTGAAGAATTTTAGTAAATAAAAGATTTATTTTAAATTTGTCAATTTATAAATTAAAATAATTATATAAATTACACATTAAACTATTATTCATATATAAATATATACAATTACATAAGTATTATGTATTAATAATAATTAATCAAATATTATTTACAAATTTCTTTTAATTAATTGTATTTAAATATCACTAACAATTCTATCACGGTTTGCTGATTGACGAAGTTGTAGATGATGTTAATAATTTATTTATATTTTGTCTTTTATCAACTAATTTTACATCATGTACAGTTAAATTATGTGGTGATTTAGCAGCAAATTTAATAACAGCTTGTGTTGTCACTTGTGGTATTTGTCGTAAATCTAATCGTGTTAAATTTGCACATTTTGTTAAATGGTCCAAACTGACTTCTGTAATTAATTTACAACAACTTAAATCTAAATTTGTTAACGTATTTATTGAACTTAATTGTGCAACGCCAGCATCTGATACACGAGCACACGACGATAATATTAATTCGGATACTTGTGGCAAATATTGTGCAACATAGCGTAGTGCAACATCTGATATATCTGTACCAGATAGATCTAATTTCTTAAGATATTTTAGTTTTGATGAACTGTCTGTAAGACCAGGACGTGAATCAGATGGTGGACTTAATATATCACGTAAAGCACCATCATTTAAACCTGATACATGACTTAAATTCAGCACATGTAATGGTGGGCATAAACATGTCCTTAGAGCTAATGCAGTTTGCACATTGATCCCTTGTAAGTGTAATTCCCGCAAACCCGGTAAATGACTTAATAGCCATGCTAGCTGCCGTTTAACTGTTTGCGTCCAATTTAATATTAATTTCTGTGGTTGGCGGCGTGCAATGCCGCGTAACATTGCAGCCGTTGGTCGTATTGGACCCTCAAAATCCATTTTCTTCCATAACTCTGGTTCAATTGTTAATTTAGACCATGTTTTGCAAACTAGTGAACAGGTAAATAATTGACCAGGCGTTAAATATTTAAATACAGGTATCAAAACACGACGATCAAGGATTAAATGGCCGTTATTATTGGAGTTATTATGATGCATTGGTGCTGGACGTACAACGTACATAGGTTTACGTAAATTTTTTGTTGAGTTTGCAACTAGTTGATGTGCTAACTGTGCACGAGCTGCTTGTTTTGCTGGCATTTCTTGTTGTACAACTTCTTCACTACGTCGTCGTTTCATTGGTGGTGAAGATATTGATGTATTGTTTATTGGAGGAGGCTGTTGGTCGTTAGGCGGGGGTGGTGGCGGTGGAGGTGCAGGGGTATTTATTGATGTTCCTGTTGAATTATTTAGCGCTGAAACATTTTCATTGTCTGATTCCATTTCTACCAGCATACTAGCATCAGAACTAACTGACATTCTTCGTATATCCGATGATTTTTGTCGTGCTCGAAAGTGTCTAGGCTAAAAGACAAAAACACAATAAATCAGAATATCAAAACTAAAGGAAGAATTTATTTTAAAATTAGATCGCCACAACAAATTGTTTTTGGAAATAGTTTGCCTTTTCAAGGAAAAAGGATGTTTTGTTATAAATTTTTTATATCTACATGTTTTGAAACAAATATTTGATATCAAAAAAACACTTTCTGGGTGTAAATATAAATTTTTGTTATTTTAATTTTGATTAAAAAAATGTTGTATCTAAATTAAAGTTGAAACATTAACTTAAAAATTTGCCTGTTTAACACACATTTTCGTAGTATATATTTTATCAATTGACCGCCATTATATAGTATTATAAATCTTCCCAAAATTTAGACTCTTAAAGATCCTTTATTAAAACAACAGTTGGGAATTCTGGATAATGTGGTCTTTTTTATAAAAAATTTTCTTTATTACAATTTGACATACCTTATAATCCGTATTTTTCCCAGCTTTACAACATGGCGGACATTCCCAACTATTAGGCATATCTTCGTTAACAACACCAGAAATTCCAGGACATAGCCGTTGTACACAACTTGTATGTGCAATTTCATAACAAACCGAACATTCCATCAATGAGCTTGGTTCATCATTTCGAGCGCCTGGCGTTCCTTTTTGTAATGGCACTACAGGTGTTTGGCCCCAACCATCCAAACCACAATGTTTACAAGCTGCTGTAACCGGTAACATAGGTTGTAAACATTGTCGCATATTACATGTTTGTTTTGCACGCCCCGGTCCACCAAATTTAACCATATCCAAACAAAAGCTACATTCACCACAATCATTTCGCTGACATGCTTCACATTTTTTACATCGAGTACGTCGTCTTCTTGGTCCACCATTATTGTTATGATTACTACTGGTGTTTGTGGTGCTGACAGTGCTTGGGGTCTCTTTTTTAACGGGTGATGGTGTTTGAATTGTAGATGTTGTAGTACGATTAACGTAATTTCTTTGTAAAGGTATTCGCGGTGAATTTCTGTCATCAGGAGCTGAAAACGATTACATGTTTTACTTTTATATAAAAATTCGCCAAAATTATACAAATTCAAAGTCGTTCCGAAAAAAGATTTTGGTATGATTTATCTACGGTTCGCATTTTTCATAACAACGAATAAATGTCTAGTAATAACAAAATGATTTAATATAATAACAATTGAAAAAGTGAAAAATAATGGAACTTATCGCTCCAAAAAGAATCAATATAATAATTTTTTTCTTATTTGTTAGTTATTATGAACACAAGCGAAATGTTTCATACTGAATTTGCATTTATCAGGTGTGTAATATTTTCATTTTTTTCTAGCATTATAAATTGACTTATTCGAAATACAAGAAATTTTACGTGATATAAATTTATAAAAAATTATCATTACGCTAACATGTAAACTGTTTTCACTTTATGGGCTTAGTTTTTTATGAATTATTTTTTGCAAATTCGTGAGTAAATCTTTCTGAATTACAAAATAGAACAGAACAGAATAAAAGCTATATTTACATAACTTACGTTTAAGAATTGGTAATCCTGTGATAGCCAATTCCCATTTATCGTTCCTATGAAGTCCAACCAAAGTCCTAACATCCGTAATTAGCGCAATTGGATCTTTGATTAATTCAGGTACGTTTTTTCTATTATAAGGCAAACCATGTAAATACATCACAATTTCTTTGAGACCATGTAATTCTTGTTTAGTCAAATGGACATGTAATCCATCGACATCTGGTTTAATATCCGTATCTGGACTTCCTACTAAATGAGATCGATTTAACAATGAATGAACATAACGTTCTAGCACATACCACAACATTTCCGTAAAATATGGATAACGGAATTTTTGTGGTACTTTTGTAGCATCTTCGACTTGGGCTATTTGTAATTGTTTTTCGATTCCATACGAATGTAAAAAATTTCCACCGAAAACTAAAGAATCGCGGGGTGTATAAACTGCATGAATCCAACCAGTTGGTATGAAAAAAGTATTTCCTTGATGTAAAATCACCCGACTACATTTCTCAACAGTATCACCAAAAAATACATCAGTCTGTTTTCCCGATAAAACCCATTGTTCATATAATTTTAAGTTTAAATTTGTTGGCGGGATTAACCAAAAAACTTTTGTACCCCGTAAAATATGATACCATACAGAAGTCCCGCCAAAATCAACATGAAAATCTGTATAACAACCTTTAACTGACATCAAACAATATTTTTGAACTTTAGGGTACATCATATCGTCAAGTCGATTTGTAGCCTCTGTTTGTGCTTCTTTTAAATGACGCGGCCAAACAACATCAACCCAATCAACTTGACGTACGATTGTTGGTGTTTGAATATAACTTTCTAATTTTGTATGGGAAAATTCTAATGAAATAACGTTTAACAATCGATCTTTATGTGGACTTTCATAATACGCTTGCCACTCCTTCATAGTCATCTCAAAATTCTTCTGTGTATTCACATCCATAACATCAAGAACTCGTCGCGATCCAACACACATGCGCACATCATTCACTGTAAAATCTGGTGAGGGAACGCGCAAACCTAATCCAGTCGTCTCACGAAACAATAGTGGTGTATTAAATCCATAACGTTGTATGTATGCAAGCGTTAATTCAGTACCATGCATCTCCTTTACTAATGAATTTGTAGCAAATCGAGGACTCTCCAATTTATCTTGTAACGAAAACGCGCGACTACCTTCGATCTCTTCTTCATCGTTTAATGCCCAATCATCTAAATATGTTTTTCGTTGTTTTCTTTCACGCTAAAAAACACAAAATATATCATTTAAAAAAAAATCACCAACACAGCAAAAATAAATTTTTTTTAACTGTCGTAACAATAACAACCAACAAAAAAAAAACTTAATATTTATTAAAAAAAGATGAATATGCGAAAAACATTATGAAACAAGCAAGAAAAACACTGCAAATTAGCAAAACACACACACACATACCATTCGCGTATTTTTACGTTGATGACTACGTGATTTATTTAGCATAGATTCGGAATGTTTCACTGACGCCATGATACTGAAAACACTGAAAATTGTTTCTGGACTTCTAACTATTATATATTATCGCATTCTACACTCACATACCATTACTATATACCACCCTCTACTTTCAATTGAAATAGAACGAATACAAATAACATGTTATGAACCATAGATAGATTAAAATGAAACAAATATATATCATACGCTAATAACATGTATCTACTATCTCTTATTAACTATATACACTTGTATGTATAAATTGAAAACGCAAGTGGTTTCTCCACGTCACATGCGCACAACATTACTCACTGTTTGTAAATATACATATCGTAGTGTTATTTATATGTATGGGCTTAGAAGAACCTTACGGTAAAATCATTGAGTTTAATAATTGATTATATAGACTAGAAAAGCTTATAACGCTACGAAATATTAGGTATCTAATATTATATTTTGGGGAAGCGTAGTGTTTATATTTGTACAGTTATACCTAGATTGAAAGGGATCGCTAATATTATTCCATTTATATATGATATAAAAAAGTATACTAATCATTTTATGGAATTTTCTTTTTCAAATTTGCCATCATTCAAAATTGTTATTTAAAAAATAATCAGTTCCCGCCCGTTTGCCTGTATGTATTACGTTAACATGTTAACATGATAAATTTGTAATTTGTTGAGAATTCTAAATTTAACCGGGTTGCTAGCTAGCTCTTTAATATTTATGGTTGCTATTATGATAACGATGGGAATTGAAATCGCAACCTCGATAAATTGCCATTACAGTTATCGACATAATCAACCTAGCCAAATGACCTACGAAGGCCGCACGAATTATTGCACTAATATAAATCTACATTTACACATTCGTTAAGAAAATTAAAACAGTTTCAATACTAATTTCTATGTTAATATTTTCAAAATAAATTCAAACGCTTTGTGCACTGATTTCAGTTTTAATATTTAAAAAATAAAACCGTTTCACTTATCAAAAAATAGATAAAAACAACATCGGTTATGGTTATGTAATATTGATTTTTAAAGAACATAAAACAAAGCCATTTCAACTTTAATAATAAAATTTCATAAAAATTAAATATTAAAATTTAATATGCAAAATCTCGTTTTTTAACGTTTAAGCAATATATCGATTTCCCCTCAATTCCATATAAATATAGGTATTCAATTTTGTGTATACAAAAAACTGACCCATTAGTTAAAATTAGAAATTGAAATAAAATTTACTTTTTGTATAAATTTAAAACAGCTCAACTGAAATTCGATTTTAATTTTAATTTATAATCCTGATTAATAGATCTCAAAAACAATTGGTCAACTGAGTCCCAAAGATCTGTGATCCATCCTTTTAAATCATAAGAGGTAAACAAAATTTCAAAAAGATGTCTTCTTAAAAACAAAACTTTTTTTTATAAACTGTTAAGATTTGTTATAATTGCCGCTCAAATTCATCTTATTAAAATTATACATATTACTATTATATAACATAACAAACTCACGTATTTATAGTATTCTATAAATATACAATTAACACAGTTAGTAATTAAACTATTGTATATAATTCCTATTGTAAATTGACAGAGGCTCTCTAGTATGTGTTATGATTCTTAAAATGCACATAACATAGTGAAATAATCAGTTAAAACACATATACATTAAAATTATTGCCTTGTAAAATAAAGACAAACAGTGTTATTTAACATAATGAATGTATATATCTGATTCTATTTTTTAACGTACGTAAAAAACCTACTAAATGATTATAATAATAATCATCATCACAATAATATGGTTAATTCAAAATGTTTTCTGTTCACAAAGAAATAAATTTTTTCCTAAGTTGTTTATTATTATGTCATATGATCGCATTGATGTATGTACGCGTCTCTCCAGTCCTCTTCACTCCAGTTTCGTTTGATTTTTCGTATGTTTTGTCCGTTGTTATTTGTTGATGAAGACAGGACAGACAGTATATTATTTGGGTGTTTGTTATTATGTATATGAAATACACGTATTGTTGCATATATTTAACAAGTGATTTGAAATGATTAATTGCTATAGAATCAAGATAAAATATTTTGTTTTTTAACAGAATGAATGAATTTTATTTCTATATTGTTTGTCAAACGCGTGCAAGTAATGATTTTTAAAAAGAACAAGTGAATATAACTAACATAGTTAATTGTTTAGATACTCCATATATGATTAAATTTCATTGTTTGGGCTATTTGTTCTTAACATTTATAAAATACTATAAATATCCAGTCTATACAGTTATATATTTATACATGTATTGTTAATAACATGTATTGTTATTACTTATGTGTTATTAGCCAAATTTGATCTAAAACTGTGGAGAAGTCCTACATTTTACAAAAAATGTTCGAAACAAAAATTGTTTATTTCAAAAAAATTAACATTTTTTGTAATTGAACTTTTATTTTATAGTTATTAAGTTGGATTAAGCATTGGACGCAATGGACCGATTTTGCACATTCATGAACTTCAGCTCACTTTTTATGTTCCATATCACAATGTGCAACTTAACTCAATACAATAACAAAACTTGAAAATTAAATTAAAATTGTTTCAAAATCAAAGAGAGATTAAAGATTATTTCCATCTTTTTCTTGAAAACGATGTTTTACATGTAATTTACTTACTAGCAAATGACGCCATAACATTGTATTCACCTCTTTGTTTAATCAGGATTTTTCAATGTCCAAATTTTTAAAGATTTTTAAAATATAACATATTCATATTCATGTTCATGAAGTAACGATTAATTCACATAATAATAAAATTTAGTCAAATACTAAAAAAACTATGTGTGTACAAATTTTATTTATTAGTTTTTTTATAGACGTTTTGAGACAATATTATTGTAGTATAATAGCTTATCACGGTGTTTTTTTTATTTAATAATGTACCCGGTGAAGTTGTCTCGTTATTACTTGATGCTTAGTTGTTCATTTTCATGTTAAGTATTTCAAATTATGAGGGTATTTGTTTACAGTCTTCATCATATCCATATCATATGAATATATTTTTTAAACACGCTTTTTAAAAAAAAAATAAAATAATGATTTTTTCTTTCATTAAACATATTCACATATTGTCAAGGGGATTGTTGGAAAAATATCATATGTTTTGAAATGTTTTCCACTATTTTTTTTCACACACACTGACTGTTGTTGTAAGTTAGAATGACCAAAACCGGATGACATATAGCCGTTTTTAGAAGTAGGATATATATTTTGTGTTTATTATATCTAAATATTCGTCCATTCTCGTCGGTTTCTAACCTCTATATGCAAACTACGATATATTGTACGGTGTATTTCTAATCATTCGGAAACTACTTTTAAAATTTCAATTAGCTAATATCCTCTGTAAGCTTACAGATAGAGCGAGAGCTGACTGCAAAAAACCTGAACTTTCGAGTTACCGGATAAAGTATTTTTTAAATGATACTACTCACTGCAACTATTAAAAAAATCATTTAGTGCCAGGACAAATATGGTGCATAATATTTCTATATTTTTTCTACGGTACATTTTTTGGACATAAACTGTACCAATCGAGTAACCGCTTGAAACTGATTTTAAAATTTAGTTTCGAGTGAGTAGAAAATAATTATGAACAAGTGCCTCGTTAAATCTGGTGCTAAACCCATGGCACGACACATTTTTTAATTTTTTGTTGTTGTGTTACCGTACCCATCGAGTAACCGCTTCAAACTGTAATCAAATTGAAGTTTAAACATTTCTTATTAAGAAAATACATTAGTGCCACTTCAATTTTAGTGGCGAATGCCTGGCACGATACTTATATTATCACATTCAGAAAATGAACTTTATAGTTTTTGAAAAATTTTCATTTACCACTTCTTTTTCTAAAAAAAGAAGGGAACGGTTTCGAACTCGGGCCTTTACGGTCTCTCACCACTAGGCTAGTACTATGTATTTATATACTATTTTTCTTTTTATTTAATCCATATATTAAATTTTTTTACATAATGTTTAATTTGTCTAAGATAATGTTTTGGATTATGACAGATATCTTCTACATTTTGTGTACGTATTATTTATATACTTTTTATTTACTTCTGAGTGAGGTCCACAGTTCACAGAAGTACTATTATATATTTTTTAAATCTATAAACAATTAAAGTTTAAAATGCTAGGAATTTTATGTTATTTAAAAATTTGTCGAAATTAATTTGATTTAAAAGACAAGCATCTAACTTTCTAAGAAACTTCTAGGAGGTACACATTTCAATACTGTGTACAATATAGAGGATGAGATGATGGCGTTCATATCAAAACTTGTATTATAAAGAGTGGAGACCATAAACGATTATCGTTTATGTTTATGACTTGGACTTAAATTTTATTTCTTTCATTTCAATTTATACAGATTTTCATGCCCAAGGAAAATCTAATAAAATTTTGTAATAATTATTATGTAAATAAAATGTACCCTTACAATTTTCATTTAATATTCCATGTTAACGGGAAAATTGTTAAATTTTATAGTTTTTATTGTACAATAAAATTTTGATGTATGTGTATAGTTTTCGAAGTTATAACGAAATTATCAATTGTCCTTGTTTAAATCGAAAGTTACATAATTTATGCAATTATGGTATTTTTTGAATTAGGAAATTTTCACTTGTTAAAAATAGTGGTATTTTTAGCGTTACTCCAAAATAAATAAAAAAATAGTGTAAAAATTATTTCAAAATTGTTTAATCCAATACAGTGGTAAATTGGGACATCATAAATGGTTTTACACAGATCCAAGTTGTTGGATAAACGCCCACTGAAGTCACGTAATTATAAATTTCTAACGATCATCAAAGTTAAGAAACATCAAACGCACTAAGTACTTGGATGGGTGACCGCCTAGGAATGCTGAGTGCTGTTGTATATGACCTTAGTAGTTGAAAAGTAACTTAAACAAAAAAACTATTATTTAAAAATCTGTGAATATAACGTCTACTGGATTTAATTTTATATTACATATTTATTTGGTTTATTGTAAAATTTATACAATAATTATTTTATTGTAACATTTATACGTTTCTGATTGTAAAAAAAAATTTGCAAGCCCAACATTTTTTAATACATTTTTCTTTTCATTTCTTTTCATAATTTTTGCAGGCATTTATATTATTTTTTTAAATAAAAAATTGCATAACCATGAAAATAAATTTAGAAAAATTGTTACACTCTAACTTAAAAGGACGCCATCGATTATTTTTAATTATCAAAAAATAATTTGTTAATTTCCTGATTTTGAGGACGACAATTGACCGCATTAAAAAAAAAAAAAATTAAAATTCCCTAATTATGAATGGGTTGAAATGTAATTAGTAGATAATAAAATATTTTCATTTTAATATTTAATTGTGGTTGTTCGATAATCAACCATACAGTTTTACCTTTATTATACATTTTGATTTAACGTACCGATAATTTTACAATTTTATTACGTAATCTAAATTTGCCATTATCATACTAATATGAGAAAATGTATTTAAAAAAAATTAAATTTATTAAATTTGACTTTTTCATATAACCTATTTGATTATATCTTTTAGAATCAATTCGCAAGCTTTCTTTCTTTTGATATAAATATACAAAAATTATTATTATCCCGTGAAAATCCCTCCACGGAGATCAACGCCTCGGTATATTCCGACCGCTATGCTTTTCAGGATTTGATACCGTACGCCACATCATGTCGATTACAACTAAGCCTGTTGTTTTCTAAATTGTATATATTTTCCTCGTAGATTTAAGATTAATATTTAAGTTAGAATTAGATTAAGTTTTCGATATTAATAATTTTTCATTATTTATGTTTCCACATTTTGTAAACAATGTAATGAAATATCATAGTCTCGATGCCAATAGTAAATAAGATGATGCATTATAGTGGAAAGCTTAGGCTAGACATTACAATTAAGTTGAAATATTAATCTAAATCGAATGAATCGACTTCCGACTATGTAAAACGATCCACCAGTTTGTCGTAAGTAACCGCATTGCAATCATTTTTGGACATAAATATCAAAAATAGCTTGTCATACGCGCTTGCGTACGACTATCTTATAATGTAGAACGGCCCTAAAGAAAATAAAATTCAAGGTTAATTCCACTCTCTAAAATTAACGAAGAAATTTATATTCGAAAGAGTAAACAAATATTTGATTTATTCTATCCCGTTCAATTCTATTATATTCTACTGAATAAACATAATTTTGTCATTGTAACGACTACAGCCTTAGGTGTCAGAGCAATAGGTTAGATAGGTCGGTTGTATCATGCGTATATCATTTATTCTTCATTAACAATAAGATGAGGCATTAAGATTTTACACTATTCACTCATAACTACACTCATGACTCGAACTCGTCCATGAAGAAGTTGTGTTTACACATCTGAGCCCATCATCATCATTACCCATCTCTACACTACACTCTTCTTCTTAAAATGTTGTGTTAATCATACTTCATTTTAGATTTAGTTGAGATGTAGATGAATTGTTGTATAGTGAGTAGATCTTGTATATATGTATCCGACATACTCATTATACCTTGTGGTCGTATATATTAATGAATTACGATCATATGTACAGCACATTTAAGGTAAAATTGTACATAAAACTTCTCAAGATAGATAAGTTTTCAATTATTTTAAGTATTGGTTTTATTAATTTTATAACAAAACCAAAAATATCTGCTATGACGCGTCACAGGACTTTGATACTATTATATTATTGTACAGAGAATTCTCAGAGAAATGTTTCACATAAAAGTTGTAGTACTTAAAATGTTCTATGAATATATCTACACATTAAATTGGAAAATAATCGTTGTAGTCATTTTCATTAAAGCTTCGGGACACAACTAGAGATAATATGAAGACCGAATAGCCAGTTTGATGAATTTTGGATAAAACGTTCGATAAGATATTGCTGACACACATACAAACAATTTCAGAAATCCATTTATTTGTATTTAGAGAAATTCTGGGGAAAGTAAAACCAGAGGTAGATCAAGAAAGATAACTTTAAAATCAACGAATGTACGTGAATTAGATGAGAAGAGAAAAACCGGAGCAGATTAGAAGGTTTTAGATATCTTCACGTTTGCTAAAAGTTTTCACGTCACAGTGTGGCGCAGCTTTTGTTACAATACTGTCGAAACATTCTTTTCATATTCTACTTTGGACTAAATAATTTTTTCAGAAATTAATTTTTTGGATTAAAATGGTAAAGGAAAAATTGGTTCAAAAAAATGATAAATTCCAACTTTATTCCTCCTAGATCCAAATGCTGTATTAGAAGGTTGATTTTGGGAAAAAATACTACATGCCGAAAAATAATTTATGTGTTTATATTCCTGTTTATATATCATACTAAAAAAAATAGGGCAGTTTTCGATACTACTGTACTTACAAATACAGCCTTTCCAAAATTCTCCGAAACTTCCTGTATGTACGTATATTAAATTTACTTAATTTAGTTAAGATATATTTATACTTTATACAATATTTGATATAAAGCTTTAGTTAACGGATTTTGTTAGTTTAAAAGCATGTATAATGATTTTGATTTATTTGTTGCTCGCCAAATTTAAATCCGCCTATGTTAGCATTAGCATAAATCAGTGGAATATGTACCGTCCACTTACAAGAGGAAGGCACGACTTTGGGATTTTTCAACTTCATATACTAAAATGGTATTTTAATAATAATAGGCGAAGTAGTCTAGTTGAAAGAAGAACTGCTTTCGGAATGGACATTCGGGTTTCGGTTCTCAGTCACAATTTTTTAATTTTTATTTTTTTCACTCAACAAATTATATATATTAAAAAAAAAAAAAAATAAATAAAAAAAATAAAATAATCGTGACCTAGAATCGAACCCTGAACACCTTACCCGAACCAGTTCTTCTACCAACTACGCTATGTCCTCTACTTCCTATGTTTAGATGTTTGTGATGAGCTATGCAAATTTACTTCCGAAGAGAAATATTTGAGGAAGGTGTTATTATAGACATCGGGAAAAAAGATCTATCAAGACCTAATAAAATAATCACCCCTCTATTAGTACTGCATTATCATAGCCCAGTGGTTATGACTGTCTCTGCCAGAGTGTTTGATTCGCGCAGTTTAATTCTCAGTTGATCATAATTTTTTTTTAATTCGTCAATATTATTGCTTCTAGAAATTAGGAAAAACCTGCAATTCACGATAAGGCAAATATCTAACGGCTAGACATTTTGATCGTTAACGTATTTCACATAGAATTTTTCTAAAATATTGTTAAACAGATACAGTACAAAGTCTTAATACTCCCATCTCGTCTATGTTATTGAAGTTGAACGGACAATTCTGTTATATTTTGTAAACTATATAATATTTTCCGGAGATATTTCGTATACTGATGGGAATATTACATAACATATATCCCGGTAGTACTTTGAAACCACCTTATTATTATAAGAATGGATTAATGCCATTGTATTTATTTATATATACTCTTATTATTTGTGTAAATAAATATTTATATTATTTTGAAAACTTTTTGATAAACGATTTATTTTTGTTACAATAATTATTAATAATATTTATCAATTATTGAATTCGTGTCTCTAATCCTTTTTAACTTTCTTTTATTATACAATACTTTCTTTTACGAATAAAAAGATTTAATATTTTTGGGTTCAAATATTCGATATCGAGATTTTTCTGGAAATGTATGTTTTAAGAGTCCAAAAAATTGGTCTGTGCTCTCGATATTTTCCGAAAAAAAAGAGCCATAATGAAATTCAAATTAGAGAGAAAAATTCAACAAATTATGTTTAAATTAAAAATTTTTGTTATAATGATTTTCATTTATCATTTTTATTCTATTGAAAAAAGTAAATAATGAAATTCACACGATAGAATAATTTTAACAAATTAAAATAAATAATTGAAAATCAACAGACAAAATTAAATAATGACTGAATTTTGATTTTTTTCACAGACCTGTGATAGGTTTATTTATTTTATTTTACACAAATTGAATCTGATTAATATATTTTGCATATTGATGTGTGTATCTCGCGTATAACATAGTTACTGGATATGGATGATTTTCAAAAATCGTATAATTTTCCTAAGGCAATGAAAATATAGAGTGTTGATTTCAACAAATTTTTTTTGTATTCTATAGCTTCTATAAAAGTAAGATTTCGACATTTTCGGATAAGAAAATCTGATGGTGTGCGCGTACATATAATGCTGTCTGAAGTAGCATCAGAATTTCTGATCAGAAAATCTTACGATGTCGTCTGATGTAGGACATCTGTTAGTTAAAACAATAATTAATAAATTTAAAATATTTGAGTGTTCATTGTGGTTCGTTGTACATATTAGATGATACGCGATGATATATGTATGATCAGATTATCTTATAAAAATTTCTTATAGGACTGTCCGATGGTGTGCCTTGGCTATAAGATAATCTGATCAGAAAATCTTACGGTATGCGTTGGCCCTTAACAAAAAAAAAGTGTGATCGGTATTGTCTTATATTATTATTTGTTCTCGTAAAGTGTTACTCTCTTATAAGACACCAAACACAATAGTTAAAACGATTTTAATAACAATACCATGATGGTATAATAAGAATCTTATATGTGTGTATATTGTTTGTATATAGATACAAGAAGAGGTGGTTGATTTTAAATGTTCAAATTACTTTATCGATTTATGGATTTCAATATTATATGCTATTAAAAAAAAAACACGATAACAACACATTCTATGTAGTATATATATACATGAAACGTTACGATGTCATGTCTTCTATTTGAAAATCTTTTTATCAACGATTTTATTAAACGATGACAAATTATTTAAAATGGAATTTTTATAGATAAACTTTGTCTGAATAATACTGAAGTGTATATAGCTTGTTATTTATTTAATCTGCATTACCGATTTTGATCGTTTATTTAATATTAGAGTATTTATAAGTTTAAGACGTGTTATGTTACATTATGTTGTGTGGCTGCCTAGTGATTTTATATTTTCTGAGATCCGGGGTTCGAAGGATCAATATGTGTACTAAATAAATTACGGAAATACGAAGTAATAAGTGATTTTTTAAATTAGTTAGTGTTTTTATACTATCTTTGATCAGGCTCGAAGAACCAAAATGTAGAATATGTCATTTAAATTATTTTTGTACGTTTTGTACGTCATTTGAAATATATAATATGCGAAATAAACTACATAAATAGAAACTGGTTAGTGGATTTTCAATTTCATTAGAGTCCTTGTTTTTGACAGTTTTTTTATATTATTCAAGATAATCGAATGAAAAAAATTTAATCTGTTTTCAAACAGCTAAGCAGATTTTCTGCAATTATAGCACTATTGATTTCTTTCAAATTAAAATTGGTTTATCCGTTTAGGAGTTACGATGCCACAAACAGATTTATTGATAAACAGATTCAGTCGGACAAATTCGATAATATTCTTTGAGGGTGAAATAGAAAATAATTAGGAATCTTAAAGAAAGTTTTTTTTTTACAAGATAGATAGAAAATTTTTCCCTCAAAATTCGATTTTTAGCGGCTGTATAATTGTTTCTCTTAAAATAAAATTAATTATTACTAATAATAAACTAGTATCCTGAGTGTACTCATTCACATTAACACCCATTACTGACCAGGAAGAAAATAAAGACCACACCTCTTTATCATAATTGCTTTATGTGTTCCAATATTTATACTACAACATTTATAATGACTTTAATGTAGCGTAGCGACTCAAAGGAGTAATAATTTCGAGAATTTATAATTATATAATCCGAATGGTCCAAACTAAATTCCATGCGCTTAATAAACGTGCCTACTAAATTCCATCAAAATTGGACAACGTATTTGAAAGTTGCAGCGAAACACACATATATATAGTATGAATACAAGCGGATTATTTTGTGTGCGATTGTCAGATTTTACAACTTAGATATTTTGGAACAACGTTTCTTATATTAACACATTATAAATTATTAGAAATGTCATTTGCATCTCAATAAATAAACGTATTTTATTGAAAGATAATAAGAAAGGAAAACATTATATATCTTCTGGGGATCAAACCCGGGACCTTTCAAATGCTAGTCGAATGGACTACAAACTGTACCACAAATTATTACTATGAATAAAACCGAATTGTTTTTATTTTGAGTACGATTATCAGATTCTACAACTAATTCTATTTATAACAATTGAAATTTAAAAGTAATCATGAAATAATCATCGACCTACCGGCGAGTAAATTTAACTTATTGATTTTGATGATAATCACAGTTGAATTACATAGTATATTTGCAATCAATGATCTGGAAATTCGAAGAAAATTTTATGTAATAGCCTTTGGGTAAACATAAGGTACCTAACCTACTCGTATAAAAATATTATATATACGATTATCGTTTCGTTATAGAGCTATGATAGGCATTATTTTAACGTTTATGTTAAATCTATAATCTAAAAACTTAATAAAAATGTTCCGTTTTTATTCGTAATATTTTACATAATTTATTATGAAAAATTCACATTACACAAGTAAGCAAGCAAGCAAGGAGTGTACTTGTAATATAATATACATTGGCCGGATGTTTTATAAATAAATGCAAATAATGTTTTCGTAATACATATATATATATATATATATATATATATATATATATATATATATATATATATATATATATATATATATATATATATATATATATATATATATATATATATACTTTTTACTATGAATACGCTAAAAATTTTAAAAACAATTTTGTGTCTCGTTTGCTTTCTCCACGGGACTATTTTCATGTTATATTATTACTTTGTTTAGTAGTGTTCTGAGAAAATAAAAAATACAAGATGATTAAATGGAGAGGCGAAAACAGTTTGGAAAAGTTTCGGTTAAATTTAGTGTGCATTTTTTATGAACTTCCCAAAATAAATGAGATTATCAATACATCCTGTATGGATGAAATATTATTGGAACTGTACAATATTCATATATATTAGTCTATATAGCCTTCTAAGTATGCAAAATTTTATAAATATATTATTTTTCCCCACATTTCTTTGAAACAAGAATGGGATTGCAATCATTTATTTAGTAGATTACATATCTTTCTACTTAGGGTTTCATCAAAATCGATTATGTAGTTTTCAAGATATGAACTATTTTCAAAATAAGCGTGTTTAGCTTAGTTTTTTGTAAAAAGGTTCGCGCATTAGTTTTTATTTCAGTCCCGTTCCAGCGGTCGTAATTCGACCATAATCACACAAAAGTGAATCCCACAGCCTTTAAATAAAACAGTTATATGCATGCCTTTAAACAAAACAGTATATTGAAAAAAATATTATATATGAGTGTGTATGCTAGTATGTGTAATATAAGCCACATCTCTTACATATGTGTGAGTCATAGTGTGTGTAATATTTTTTTTTTTTTTCAATTTTTTATACATAATTTTCAAAAAATATTAGCAGTCTTCAGTCCTTCTCTATATTAGTCTACTAAATACAGAAAAGTTTTTGCTTCACGTATTAATATAATAAAGTAGGGAGGAAGGGTGATCACTGATTGATTCTTACAAAAGAAACAATTAGTTTGTCAAACAATTGAAACTTCTGAGACCACATTGATGCACGGTACAAATATAAATTTAATTTGTATGACATAAATCACTCTGTACATGCGAGATAATAATTGTTTTCAGTCATTAAATTTCGAGTTCAAAATGTTATGTTCTAGATTAAGTTTGTCTACACATATTAAGATTTTATCATGGTTTTTCCTACAAAACAAAGTAAAAATTGTAAAATGACAACGAATTAGAGTAAAACTTTCTGTGCGACAATTATATTACACATAAAATGTTCACATTAGAAATAATAAATGATATTCATTGAGGATGTCTGAACAAAAAGATTTTCTAGCAGTGGTTCTTTACTTAGTAAGTGAAGGAATTTTAACAACTTAGAAGAATACTAAACACTATGACAAATTTCAAATCCAAGATGGTCGCCACCACAAAATGGCGAAATGCATTTTTAAAATTTTTAATCGTCGGTGGTTTATTAAATTTGTAAAATTTCACTTATGTTCGTCACTATTGTTTCTCACAAAATCATATTGCTAATAATTACGCAAAAAACCAAGACCATACATACGCTAGAAAAAAAGACTGTCTTAGCCCCTTCGCATCACTAATTGTCTACATTTTATTCGAAAGCTAAACGAAAGTATAGATCTTTAATGTAAAAGTCTAATTCAGACTTGATTTTCCATGTAAAGATTAAAAATTTTATATATAATAAAAAAAATACATATCCTTTTTAAAATTGTAATTAAATTGTATATACTTTTTATTTGGTAACAAAAACAAACACATTAATATTGCACTCAACACTGAGTCTGAGTGGCCTGGCTGGCTGCTGGCTCTATGTACACGGTACGTGTGACATGACACATAGATAGCAACATAATGTGATGAATTTATGTTTTATTGGTGGAGAGAACTGGTGAGTTTTCTCATAAACTTTGTAGTGTATGTACGAAAACATACAAAACTCGGCCACACAACGGACGGACGCTTTTCTTGAACGTATATATAATACTTATATAAAAAGAGATACTAGGTTCGCTCGTTTATACGCTGTACGAAGTTGTCCAAAAAAATTAATTAAACTGATTGGTTGGTAGATGAGTTTAAGTAACGAAAGATACCACTTTCCAAACAGATTTTATTTTATCGCTCAATATACATAGCTAAAACAAGAATTAGAACTCAATCATTAAAATTAAGCAGTCGTTTGCCAACTCTCGTTGGCAAAGCTTCGGATTTTTCAGGTATAAAGCAGTCAAACCTTTGCCGGAATATAAAAAGAGAAAAATTTTTGAACAATTTTGTAATTTATTTGACGATAAAGCGAGAAAAATCACCTTTTTCTGTTACTGGAAAATAGGGTTATAATTTTAAAATAAAAGTCCTTATTTAAAATTAAAAAAATATTGTAAATTGCAATCGCCTGTCGGTGACAGACACAGTGCTTGTCAACGCCATAAGTTTCAGAGACTTATATTAATCTCAACTTTAAACAATCTGGTTATTAAACAACGAAAAATTCTTAATTCCAAAATAATTATATAAATATAAATTTATTTGGTAAATTTCAACTTAGGAAGTAAATCTAGTAATATTATTTTGTATATATAATTCTATGCAGTAATTTTCCAAATTATTTGACACAGAAGCTCAGCACAAGTTAGATGAAAAGCACCCAAAGTAAATTTTGAAAGAAAAAAAATAGTTTATCAAAAGACGTATTTTTAATGCTAATCACAAACGATCAAATTTTCAACCACAAGCAATTTATCATAATTAACTTATATTTTTTTAAAATTATTTTCCAAAAACGAGTATATTTTTTGTGCTTCAACAAGAGTAGTTCAAAGGTAAGTTTTTGAAACTCGAATTGATATACTAAAGATTAATAAAAAAACAATTTTCCGTTGCTTTTACAAAAAAATTACATTAAAATAATTGTTTCAATGAGTTTTCTATAGTCTTGCCTGTGTCTTGTCTATAAACAAGTTAAAAAAAATATACAAGAGATGTATTTAATACTCGAAAAAGTTTTTCTTTTCTAAGTTTATTTAATCATAGCATATTTATATAATATAATAAAAATATTATATGCTTACTTTTTTTTTCATTTTATTTATTTAAATTTTTCTTGTAACATTAAATAAATAAAAAGTATTCACAAAGTGCAAGCAAGCAAATAGTAAATTAAAAATGATTTTATTTGGAAAAATAATATTTAAGTCGATGGAGAACGGATTTAAATATATATACTGAAAACCACAAAAATTCGACACTTGAATTTTTACACAACACATTAATTATTGTTATGTTGTGTTGAGTTGTTTATCAGAATTAATTTTATTTATCTAAAAAATTTATTTTAAACTGAAAAAATTATATAATACGTGAATTTTATAATTTTAAGTCAGCGTGGAAGAATTTGGTCGTCGCATTTTTTGTTTATTTGAGTTGGATAAACTGTTCAACAGTGAACCACCGTTCCACAGTAAACCTTAAATATTTACAGTAAAACTTTCCATATTAGGAAGAAAACATTTACAACAGTTGTACAGCATTTACGGAACGCGAATATTGGCCACCAGTGGTAATTTCAACGGGCAGGCAAATAGTGAGTGTTACAAAAAGAAAATTTTTGGATACAAAAGACAGCTTGAATTTTAAGCGTAAAATAATCAATGCGTCATATTCAACATCGAGAGCCATGAGCAAGAAGTACACACACAGTGAACGCACTCACCTTTGTTCATAAACCATAAGAAATACCTAGAATTTATCAGATGCTTTTAGGAAATGACAAACATTGAGAACGAAACATTATATACGTTATTATTTGAGCTAGGGAACAATCACGTCTTCCTGTTCAGATGTTTTTCGAAATCACTTTAAGACTTATATGATAAAAGATCCTCCACCAGGCACTTTAGGTTTGTTGTCTAAAAAGCTTAGAAAATGTATTTTATAGTGTCCAATTGTATACACAAATTGCAAGTCAAAACTACAAGATTTCCAATAGGTACGTTTTTTTAAGTATAGCTATACAACTTCGGAATTAAAATCAATACAAGTAAAAATATGGTTCACTATTGAACAGTTTATCCTTATTCATAACGGAAATTACAAAATAGTATATAAATATGCATAAAAAGAAATTAACTGTTAATCCAAAACATGACGAGAAGATTATATAGGGATTATTATCTGATTGACTATTTAATATAACTGAATATGATATTACGATTAATACGTCTATTATAAGTATTTGCATGAATATGTTTCAAAATTAATCAGAAATAATTTATAATAATAAAATTATCATAGTAGTGATGAATTTTAACAGTTAAACATAATTAACGAAGGTTTAGGTCGTTAACATATTTTCAAATCTAATTCGAGTGTAAACATAACAGAATTTTAAATTGTTTATGACAATTTATTGCACGAACAGCTCTATCAGATGATGTTAGGAAGCTTAATCACTAAAGCAACGCAACTCATACGACCGACACAAGCAACTAGTTGCATGAGATCCATTTTTCTGATTGTGGTACAATCAAAACTGTTCTCAAATAGTTAACAAAGTTGCTAAATGTTGTTTAAACGTGAAACCACTTTTTGATAGATTTTGCGTAAGTAATTTTCTTTTATGGGCTCAAAATAACGTTATCTATGCGATCCCGAAAATGCATAATATTAAAGCTAAAAGTTTGGGATTTCGGGGACCACTTCCCATTCAAAGCATTTTAAATTTTGTCCTCCCAACTAATCACGAAAATCTCTGGAGAGCATTGAAAAAAAAAGTAGGAGAGTCTCGAAGAGCCTTACCATACTAAATACGATAAAAAGGTCTGAAACAAATTATATACAAATCTAAAAAGTAAAGGTATATATTTTGTTATGTAAATTATACATACCATTTTGAGATATAGAATGATTCGCAATCCCGATTAGGAACTTCACCAATTATAAAAATATAAAATATATCTTATATCATAAAAAAATCAAGCTTAAATAGGAGCTTACGTAAAATTATTATTACAAAAGAATCATTGTAAAATAAAAACATCTCCGTCAAAACGTTATTTATCCCAAATATTATGTATCTAGGCATTACCGTAGGATATCCAGTTAGTCAAAAATACATTTTATCGATAGGTAGGTAGTATTGTAATAGGTTTACGATACTCCTGGTTTAAATTTAAACCAATTAAATTTTTTTAAGGCATTCGAGGAAAATACTGTATAAAAAAAAATATTGTGTGAGCCTCACACGACTTCTATATTGCCTTATAAAAGATTCAGTTATGTCAAGTGGTAATCGAAGCCAGTTTAGAAAAAATTGAAATAATTTTACAAGGCAAAACACTTCTTAAATTTGATAATCGCATATAAAAAATAAAACAATTCGCTTATAACACCTAATAAACTAATTTCCTATTTAAGAAAAATCGGCTTCACGTTATAAAACCGTATTATGAAATGTGCACGAGTTGTTATAGTAAGATATTACGAGAATTACTACAGTAATGTGGGGAAAACGAGCAGAGCTTAATAAGCTGGATGTATTTAACGGTGTGCCAAGAAAAGTTGGAAACTGATTTTCCGGGAAAACAGATTTTTTCCCCGCTTCATTTACCACACACTTGTTTTTTTTTTGTACTCTAGGCATTATATTTGCAATTTTGTAGACCGGATTTTGTATGCCAGGCGACCATCAAAAAGTAATTTTTCTATACTCCAAAAACAATTTATTTTCTAGGTGACATCTGTTGAATAAACAAGCGTATTAAAAGTTTGTAAAACCCGAATAATAGTGTTTTGTCGATTTTCATCTCATTGTGAAAAAACTTTAAGCCTTAATTTCGATTAATGACAAAATCAATTCGAAAGCTCAACGGAAATATTTTCACTGAATTTTCAAATGGAAAACATTCCGCAGTTTTATTTATATAGATGTAATAATATAAATTTGTTGAGTATTCTTCTATTTAATACAATTACTTCCGAAATAATTTATAATTATCAAAATAGTTCTTCAACTACAAACAATGACAAAACATTAAAACAAACAGACGATGACAAATAGAATGATTTATTGCTGATTTATGTAAAGTGTTTTGGAAAACACTTATTATAAGTTTATCTTGTTCTAATGATCAACAATAACAAATCTCATCGTAGTAATGTTCACACTTACTGCACAGATTTATTTTGACAATTGTTCTAACAATGCGTTTTTGTTTTCTGAGAATTTGATCAACATGTGTTGAGAATTTCCGCACAAAATTATTCCATACTAACAGAAGAAATTTTTTCTTAGCTGGCTTATAAGTTATGCAGTTTTGTTTAAGTTTACAGTAACAAACAGAATCTGGTTATAAGACAGCTTATTTCTTCAAATCTTGAATCAGAAACACAATATTTTCGATATCGATGGATATAACTGGGAAGTAAACGCCTATGATTTCACTAGACCCACTGCGATCTGTGATTTATCGATCTGTTTGTACCGCTATAAGTTTTGAATGTGCTTTTGATGAAATTAGTAGAGATTTTGATGATTATTAGTAAAGATGTTTATCTTAATTGTATTCTCAACTCCCAAAATTCTAAATTTAGAAAATTATTACTCTTCTCACTTGCGATACGTTGAGTATTTTGCAATATAAGTATGGGAACACACAAACCAATTATGACAAAGATGTGTGACCGATATTTTCTTGGAAAATATCAGCATTTACATTTTTTTTGTGTCATTATAAAATTGTAACTTTACAGTAACATTAAAATATTACAATTTCTAATGTATTCTGTCGTATGTTGATATCAAGATTCAAAGAGCATTAACATATACTGTTGAATAGTAAAACTACAAGCTTTCAGCGTCATTATGTCATTTTTTTTAACTATATATTTATAGTTATACTTTCTAGGTCATAATTTAGAGTACTGTTTTTTTTTATTCCAGAAAAACAAATTTTCCAGGATATTTTATATCAGAAGTAAAAAAATGTAATTTATTTTGTCAACATTATTACACAGTACAGGCAGAAGTGGTGTCATATCACACACACACCGGTTTATTTAACATTTTAGTTAGTGTATACATTTTATTAAATCAGGGATCAAAATAGAAGCTTCAAGCTATTTTATATTTTCTTCTTTTCTATATCACAAGCATATTCGTAATTTATTTTTATAAATTCAATTAGGTGTAATTATAAAAATATTAGGATCGTTAACATTAAACGCCATGTATTACAAGAAAAAAATTATATTGTTTTAGAGTTTAACTAAAAATGGTATTTAAATTGAAAAGCCTTGGTTAATCTTTAAACTTTTTGACTTTCTATGTTCATTAGTACAGTAGTCAAGTTCAAAATCAATCGATACTCTTTTTATCTAACCAAAAAGACGTTTTTTCCGCGCGTATTTCTCTCACAATCAGCGTAAATTTTGGTTTTAATTTTTTATCCACTTTCATTGTTAGTTAAGGTACGAAATGGGTATCCTTTTTTCGATGTTAAGAGAGCCTCCATTTAAAATTTTGCTACGGCCAATTCATCTCTTCTCCTCCAATAAATATGTATGGATAAAAATATACAAGCCAAAGACTTGAATCGTGAATATTTCAGGTAGATTTTTGATGAATTTAGTAGATTCTGGGAGATCTTGTTTAGGTGAAAGTTGAAATTAATTGCCCCGATTTTGCAGCAGACAATGAAAATAATGCGAGGTATTGCAACTAGACCTAATATCAATTCCAAACCCTCAATTTTTTTACATTGTCCGCTTTATATGACATGTCCCTTAGATTAAAACAAACCATTTTCTATATTACAAACAATCCGTCAAAATTTCCGATAAAAATCCAGGTTTACTTCTAATAAGTTTAATAAGATAAATTTTAAGTATGCTTTCGTAAAAATATTCAGTTATTTAAAATAAAGAAAAATTTTCCAAACACATTAGAATATGAAAACATATTTTTAACGTGGCATAACTCAAAATTTCCGTTTTTCACGTTTTCCAGATAACCACCTGACTCCGAATTTTTATATTTATACAAGACTGACAAACATTTACTATAAGTCGGGAAAATTTGAAAATACGGAAATGTATACTCCATAGTTCTCATATGACGTTCAAAAATCAATTTTAAAGTACAATTTATAAAAGAAATTTCAATAAAGTACATAGAAAAACACTATTTATTTCCTGGTGACGACGTTGAAAAACACACAGATAACGAACGCCATCAAACAAAGTCGATGATAGATCGAACAGCAGAGAGTTATTGTACTGACTACAACCAAAGGAATAATAATAACTTCACCACCAAGAAGAACACACGAACACAGTAAACGAATAACGTTTCGATTTAGTTTCTGTATCTCTTTGTTTTTTTTCTGTTTTATATTTTAAATAAAACATATGTTATAAAGTTGAACACATGCGTATTAGAATACGATTACAATATTTTCGCATCTGTTGCGCAGTAAATAACAGTCAGTCACCGTCCAGAAGTCGGTTCATCCGACTCGGTTGCTGCTGACTCTGTGTGATATTTGTGCCTCACATTGGAATTGAAACATATAAATAATTCATAAACGAATTGAATAATATATTATCGAAACACAAGAGAAACTTTTTATCTTGTGTTGTATTGTCAATTTTAAAAAGAAAAATTATTAGAACATAAACAAAAAAGAATTGAAAGAATCCATTTAAATATACATGTTATGAATTTTTTTTTTGTACTGCAAAAAATATTACAAAGGTTAAAGAAATTTTTGCATTGAGGTGTTAAAATTTATTTCTAACCGAAGCAAAAGAATCCCGGTATATTGAGGCCCTATAAAAATCAACTGCCACCCTCGAAAGTTTCCGTATGTTTTATTTCGACCTCTCCACGATCATGTTTTAGAGTTTTCTCTAGGGCAAGGTCGAAAATAAAACATAATTAATACTTATTTTACGATTGAATATCCAATTTTGACATTGCCTAAAACGTACCTCGGATATCGTTTTTTGGATATGATTAAAAAAAACTACGCATAACCATGGTTAAACAGATCCGATTATTGTAATTTTTAGATAAAAATTACCTTAAAAACGTAGTTTAATCACATTCTTAACATTTTTTACCGGTTTTTTCGTCTTACATTTCGATAAAACTATTTGAAAGATAATTTTGAGCCACAAATTTCAAATAAAACGTTTATCTAACGATTGGATTCATTATTTGAGATATGGCCTGAAATCTTATAACGTAGTCGACATTTCGGGGGTATTTCATGTGGTATTTTAGAAACTGGTCGTTCAATCGTTAGATGAAAGTTATTTCCGGATTTTTTAAGATCTTCATAAGTCTAGAAGAACCAAAGACAAAGAAAACTGTTTTTTGGAGATTTTTGTGAATTTAAATTTTCACAAAAATTGCAAACTTTGTTTTTTCGACAAAATTCAGATCACCATGAGCCACCCGAGTTTTTATAGTCTAATTACATCCTATTGCTCAAAGAATAACACTTTAGTTAAAACGTCACGGAATTACCCTCTAGGTAGTAATGAGTAATGACTAATAGAAATTTCTTATGATTGCGTTTTGGAATCTTTTGACGATCGGGTTTACATTGTTTCAAAAAGGAGTATTACGATTTTAATATATCCCAATTAGCTCTCAATGAAACTGTCAACAAAAACTGCCATCAAAATTAGCTTCTAGTAATAGAAATCTCTCTGAAGACAATTTAATACTAATTATAATAAATCATCAAATTAATAAGGTCCAGTTAATTTATACTGACGATGATTACAAATCCTTATCTGGCCATGCTTAAATTAATATTTTTCCAATCTGTTTCATAAGTTTTAAGGCTTATAATTTCAAATACAGAAATTTTTTTTACTAACTTAAATAATACAGGAAATATAGTCAAATTCCCGCACTATTTCCTGATTAGTGGACATCTTAATTATAATATAAATTCAACTGTATTTTTATTTCAATAATATTAGTTAATTTAATAGTCACGATTACTCACAAAATCTTTCATTGGACAACAGCAGATAATTCTATATTAAATAAAATAAAGCTTTCAACCAATAATCAAACGTTCAAAGAAAAAGTTTTCTTTTTAAAGTTTAATTTAACATGAATCTTTTAAAAAGTTTTTCCGATTTAACAAAAAACAACTTAAAAAATCAAAACAAAAAAAACCAAACTAATTTGACATATTAATAAAATAAAGTTAATGCATTATTATATATAAAACAATAAATTATTAGAAAAAAGTAAGTGGGCAAATCTAGGCTAAAAATTATCACATACGGTAACAAGAAGCTACTACTATGTAACTTATAGAGTTAAAAGAAGGAAAGGCTTAAGTATAAAATATAACTTTAAAACACTCATATTACTTTCATGTGTATATTGTCTTCAAAAAAATTTTTGCAATGTAATAACTCTAAACTTTTATATTAGTTTAAATTCAAAGTTCTTACTTTTTTCCGCGCTTCAATGGTTATAAAAAGAGTTGATTACATGTGGCTGACGAAATTTTCATGTAAAATGTTATTATTAAAGCACGATATGCATACTTGACTGTGATTGGCTGATTATCTTATTATAATACACATGCAAAATCAACATATTTGAACAGTTAGTCGCGATCGACACAAAATTAATGACGATTAAATAATCGTCAAATATAAAAATATATTGAATTTTTAACACAAAATCAGTGTTAATTCAAGTCTTAGTTTGAGTTTCAATATAGATGTTAGGTAATTAGTTTAAAGAAATAATGCTAATGAGGAAAATTATTTTACTTCATTTATTTAAATTTTAGTCAAGCACCAACAGTATAAGGGCCAACGCACACTGTAAGATTTTCTGATCAGAAAATCTACTTGTCAACGTACACCATCGGACAATCCCATTAGAAATTTTTATGAGAAAATCTGATCATACCTCAGACAAAATTCTTAAACAAGCGCATATGATCGGGTATCATCGGATACGTACAACGAACCACAATGAACTTTCAAATATTTTAAATTTATTATTTATTGTATTAACTAACAGATGGCCTACATCAGACAACATCGTAAGATTTTCTGATCAGAAAATCTGATGGTGTACACTACGCTCACACCATCAGATTTTCTGATCAGAATGTCTGATGTTTTAGGTAGAAATCTAACCGTGTGCGGGGTCTAATATAAAATACATCTTATTTAGTTACCCTTAAACTTCACTATAAGCAAATAATTTTTATGTAACAAACTTATTATGTGAAAAAGTGAGGTTAGTTAACCATTTTATATAATTAGACCACTTTTTTCATATTAAAAATCACGTAAGAAAAGCAGAATGACAAACTAACACACAAATTTTTAACACAGACCGTCGTTTTCACGCAAATACACTGAACTTTTTTTACTGTGTTTGATGGCGATTCTTTTATCATCGAATAATTTATCCATTTTTACACATGAAAGTGTAAAATAATTATACGAATGTGTATTACATTTTAAAAACCAGTTTTCTATGTGCAGTCTTTACATACATATATTCACTTTTATACTAATATAATAATGTCTCTGCTTTTTCTTGCCTTGATCAAATTGACATAAAGTAATTTTTTTTTCTTTATGTCAGTGAGAAGGAAGATTATTACGATGTTGGTTTTATTGTACTTTTTTAAATATGATTTTTAATATAATTCTCTTTGTCAACGGATGTCAACCTTTCGAATGTATCTTTTTTTAAAAAAAAAGCATTAATTTTTTTTTGTTTAATATCAAAATATATGAAATATTCCCCTCACACTCGTTATTTTGTCAAATGAAATACCGGGCACATAACCTTTTTGACATGTTGTCTTTCTAAATAGAAGTTAATTAAATTGAGATTCTTCGACATGCTCTTTCATGACAAGATTGTGCATACAAAATTTCTATTTGAGTGCGAAAATTGTAAAGTATACAATGTCAATTAAATTATAGTACATTAAAGATTGTCTTTACTGTAGAGGTCTCATTTTTCTCTTGATATTGAATATCAAACAAATACCATATTTCGATTTTTACGATCATTACTTATGATTTGTTTATGTATGCAAAATAAGTTTTGTTTCTTCAGTTAATGGATTTCCACAAAGTAGAACTGTTTGAAATTTTTTTAACTTTTCCGAAATTTTTGCGATTGTTTAAAAAAAAATTTAAAAAATCGACGATTTTGTACGCTGTTTACGGGTTTTCTAAAATAATTCAGGCCTAAAAAATTCAAAAATAATATTTATTTTACGATCGGTAGTATAGTTATCGAGATATTATATGAAATACACCCGGTATATCGGCGCCTAGATCAGATTTCTATCGATATCTCAAAAACTATGCATTCAATCGTTAATTATTTTATTTTTGAAATCTACGGATTAAAAATATCCTAGAACATGTATTCCTATTTATATTCATTCAAATCGGAAGCAAAAATATTTTTTCGATTTTCTCGATTTTTTCTCATTTTTCCCTTAAAAATGCGAAAATTCGAAAAAAAAATTTTCTATCCGATTTCGTAAAACATATGTTCCTTAGAGCAGTTTGACTCGTAAATTTCAAAAATAACATCTATTTAATGATAGGATGCGCAGTTTTTGAGATATGGCCAAAAAACTGATCCAAAAGCCGCTTTAGCGGATGTATTTCATGCAATATCTTAAAAAATAGTAAACCGATCGTAAAATAAATGTAATTTTTGAATTTTTTACATCGTAATTATTTCAGAAAACCTATAAACAGCGAAGCAAAAATTTTCAACTTTTCGACGGTTTTTTATGGGTTTTTACAAAATCACAAAAAACACCCGTCAAATTAAAACAATCACAAAATATATGTTTTTCGACAAAATTTACTATTCCAAGCCTTACACATAATTTTATAAAATTGTTAGGAAGAATAAGAATAGACGTACGTACTTAGCGTAAGGTTGATAAGCGACAAAAACTATTAAAACTGGTCCAAAATACCAAAATGAGCTTTAGAAAACAATGAACGTTAGAAATCTAATCATGACTACTTTATACATAGTCCATGTTTCAAGGACCATTTTTGCATTTACGGAAAATTAGCTTGATAGTAATCAAGTGTAAAAACGAGCCACAGATCCTAGACTAATAAATATTATCTGCATTCAAATTGATTGTGAGTATATAATTGTGTGGGAAATCGACGTTGTACATTTTCTTGACATAATATATTCGATAACAAGTCATGTGATTGCACTTACTTCCGTTCCAATCATCTTAATAAGAGTGTTCTAACCCGTATAATAGTAGTAACTCATTTACATACATTATTATTATTATTATTACTGCTGCAATCTGTTATTATTATTAACCGATATAGAGTGAATAATACGAAACCACATTTAAATCAATAATAATAATAATAGTTAATAGGTGTGTGTTTGTGAATGTTTATGTCAGCCAGAGTGGGTGGGTAGAGGGAAAATATAAACACTTAATAAAATTATTAAGGTTAAAATCATTTATATAAAAAAACCTTATACTTATACCCTTATAATACACACTGGTCGTCAAAAACATCGGGTCACTTTAAGACTTGTACGCATTGATGTACGACTGATGTACTATAGACTTGTACGTAACAAGCCCACATTAGATGCGACTTGTTACCTTGTCTATCTTCGGGAGTCCCCCGGGACATGCCCTCATCAAATGCGATCAACGTATTGGAGATGGGGTTGCAAGTAGCTCAGATATAATTTTATCCGAATTCCCCGGGACATGACCGCACAAGATGCGATCAACGCATTTGAACTGGGTTTGTAAGTAGTTCAGATAGAACTTTTTCATTTTGATTTGTAATTTGTCGGACAACAAGTTACTCTTTTTCAAAAACTCCGATTTATAGAGGGTCGGGTCTGAGACAGTAGTCTATAATTCGAAAAATTCGATAACCCGATATCGCTCTGCAAAACTAATTGGATTCTCGGAGGTCCGCTAGAGTTAAGTAACTTAACGTGTGTGAACAGTAACATTTTAGTCAGTATTAGAATATATTAAGAGAGGAACCGCAATCGTGTCCGTTGTACCTACACCTTTTGATCCTCTGTACTCTATATTAGAACAATCCATCACCTGAAGGCAAACATGATTATTATGTTGTTGGTGAAGCCGGTTAGTTCGTTCTTATCCTAGAAAACGAACTTTCTTTGTTAATGAGAACATGAGATATATAGCATTGAGTGGAGAAAATCTCAGTCGAATAAGATGTCTTAAGTCACTGAGTGTTCTTAGACCCCCTATCTTCAATATAACTGAAGATATTTGCATACAAAACTATCACAACACTTGGAGAAAGTAAGGCCCCAAAAGAAATGCATATTATATTAGTTGGATTAAGAACACTGAAAACAAAAAAAAAAGTGACTCAAGACTTTTCAGTTGAGCTATTAAACACTCAAATTGGATGTGTTGGAGATTGTTGAGAGCACAACACACAGTCACCACCTATTATTGTGTGATTTGAATGATAAATAGTATCAGGTCTGTTAAGAAAATCTCACAGTGGTTTTGAATTTAAGATTCAAATCTAAGCTATTAAATTATTATCAACAATTAATACTGCGGAGCAGCACACAGATCCACTTGTCTAATTTTGACAAAAATTTGAGAATGGTGACCCGAACTGGTCCAATTTTTTCGACAATCAGTATATTTTTAAATATCCTATTGTTTGAATGTATGTTATTGTACTGTTTTTCTTCTATATATGTAAGTGTAAACTTTTCCGGATGAAAACTTTTCTTTTTAAAAATTGTTTAAAAATAATTTAATAATCGAGAAAAATTCTTGTTCGTAATTTCCTTTGTTTTTCAATCGAATAAAACTGTTCAATTTGTTATACATAACACAATGTTTAGTATTTCATTTAAAAATTAAAAATAAATAAAAACGAATCAATAGTGAAAAACACTGAAAAATATTCAAATATTCTTGAAAAAAAAAATACTGAACGAGATACAGATGATACAAAAAACAAACGTTAAGATAAAAGTTAAACGTTAAATGTCAAGGTTGTAATAATTAATTAGGGTAATTTAATTTTAAAATAAAAAGATTTCAGCTACTGTTGTAATGAACAAAATATATTTTTAACTTTTTCTTTCTCTGTAAATTCGATTTTAATTTTTCGTTTTTATGATGCTGTTTATTCTGTTGAAATGCAACAGACGATTCACACAATATTCAATTTGAATCGATTAAAAGGTCATTATTATATGTTTACAATAGTAAGAATATATAGTCAAAAGAAACCCCGAGAAAAACTTGATAAAATATATACCAACCAAGTGTTGCAAAGCTATATATTTTGTAACTTTCAAAATAAAAAGTATTTCAACATTTATTTAATCGAAACATTAAATAAAAGTTTTAACCAAGCTAAATTACTGAAAAAAACGTTTTTCCTTGTCTATGACAATTCAATTTCGAAAAGGACGGACAAATTTCAACGCGATTTTTTATTGAGTCTAATTACAGTATAAAAACAGAAAATATATGCGAAACAGAATGTTTTTTGACTCCGGACTGACGTAACGTAATGACAAGCTTAGACCAATCAATAGAGTTAAGCAACAGCAGTCACAATCTGTATTTGGATGGGTGACCACTTAGCAGTACTGTATACTGTTGTTGTTTAAAAAATAATAATACTCCCCTTTGGTTAATGGCTATGTAGCTGAAGCCAGAAAAAAAAAAAAAACAGGATGTTCTTTTGTTTTTTTCAAGACGCGTTACAAAGCTAACAGTTTAAATTACAGATTATTTTAATAAAAATGCATCTTTCTTCGAGATTATTTTATTAAAATTGGCTCCAGGTACCTTTGATGATGCTTCTTTGGAAAAAAATCGTTTCTCGCTCATATCTTCTATTATTATATTGTAAGTCTAATCATCAGGTCTTTTTACCTGGAGAATAAACACTATTTTGTATTCTTTGGTACCATATCCGAAATTTTACATCTGTACGAAAGTCTATTGGACGCTATTTTTTTTATTTATAATTTTTTTAATTCTGTTAAAATCAGACTTAAAAGCTTCAATACTAACTGATATTTAGAAATGTTTGCCAAGTATTAGTGGAGGATTTCGACTTAAGTAATCACGATTTTACATACGTTTCATGGTTTCAGCTATCAATTGCCATTCTTAAGAAACAGCGCACGCTTGAGTTTTTTTTCACTTACATGCCTATGTACGATTTTGACGAAAATTTATATGTACAGTGAAATCAAAACAAGTACAAAATACACTATTTTTAATAATTTACACTGCTAAAGAAAATTTTATAACCAAAATGTCATTTTTTATTAAATATCCAAATTTCAAGTCAATGGTTCAAACCGTTCTATGTATTACCGATTAAAGTACAAAATTTTAAGTCCATTATTGGCAACATATTTTTTAATTTGATAAAGTATCTATCCCCGAAAGCTATAAAACACAATTTTACATATATGCTTATGGATGCTCACTGTCTGTTATAGGAAAAACTGTGTGTAACGCTAATTCCGCCAATTGCATAATGATAACATTTAAACAAAATAAACATGAAATAAATAATTTAAATATCTCGTATATATATATATATATATATATATATATATATATATATATATATATATATATATATATATATATATATATATATATATATATATATATATATATATATATATATATATATATATATATATATATATATCTATATTTTCATACATAAATCATTTGATATTAATTACGCATGAAATATTAGGGTTCCATATTTAATATACAAAATTAATTCTATATAATGTCATAGTTACTAAAGACGAACAATATAATTTTGATACTATTTTTAAACGATTTATAAATAAATTAATATTCTATATTGAAAGAAAATCCGTCTTCATTATTAATGTTTCAAAAGTCATTCGAATAGCCTCTTAACACCTAAATAAAACTTTATTTATTAACTTTTATCGTAGCACTACATCAATCATACGTCTACATCTATTGTTTAATTTTGTTTTATAAATAATCCAAATAGTACAGGCAATAATTGCGAAAAAACGAGAAAATGTTTTTTGCATCAAACTTCGAAAAAAACTATGTTTATAATGTAATTTTGATACAGTTTTAATAATTATGGAGGGTTGAACTTCTCTGTTTTCTAGACAAATACATCTACAACAGAGGCCACCCACATCATTATTTTTAAACTTCGAAGATCACTTCGTTTTTATTCAAGCAACGACAGTGTTTTCAATTAACTGCATCCTTAATTACTGATTAATTTCCGCTACCCGGATTCGATCCGGCAACCTCCCAGCCATAGTAGCCAAACGTTTAAAGGTCTTGACGCCTTTACTCGCTTGACTACACAGCTGGTTAATTTTAAAATGACATTTATTTAACGATTGGATGCGTAATTTTTAATATATCGCCTGAAATCCAATACGCGGGTTGATATTTCGAAGCCATTTCTTATCACATAATTTATTGAAAGAAGGTTAACTTTTTTTAATCGTATGATCAAGAAAATGTCATCAAAGTAGCATACTTTACCATAGTAACAAATTAGCGGATAAAATTTAAAAATGTTGCAACCAAAGCGCATAAAATATACACTCTATTAATCTAATAATCTGAATTAGAAATAATTCTATTTACCAAATATGTACACTGCACTAAAAAGTCTATTAAAAGTGCATTGTAATAACCCAAAAATATCTTAATGGCCCTCGAAAACATAAAAGCTAAAGTAGTGGTAGCAGAGGAAGTACAAACAACCTTCTCTCATACTTGGGGTATTTTTTCAAGCTCTAAGGACACTAGCTAACATCCTTTTTACGAAAGACAGGGTAGAACTCGATTTTAATTGCTTCACGTCGGATTCCTACATTTTGTTCAAACCTAAAGATAGATGATATCTCAGTGTGTGTGGATATGGTGACACCCTCACACTTGGTGACACCCTATTCTCATTAAGAAAAAATGATAGACACTTTTTAATCGTAATTGGTTTATATGTTCCAATATATATAAACATCATCATACGATTAGTGAGAACAACAATTGGAAATTTATTATTACAAAGCATCTGATGGTCCAACAAGGCTAAAATTTACAGTAAATTTCCTGAATGTGACAAACGTATCTAAACATGTCTGAAGTCATAAAAAAATGTAGCCCAGTATCCGGTTTTGTAATAATAATGAAAATGTTCAAAACTTACAATTATATAGATCCACGTTTTTTAACTACAGAACCGTTAAAAAAATCTCGTTTCAACAACACAATATGAAATAAGTATAATATGCTAATTACTATATTTTGACTACTACATGATAACTAGAATTCATATTGATATCAATATTATGATACACGTATATTAATGCGTATAATACAGCGTTGTACCGTTTAGCTGATGCTTCTTCATTCACAATGTGTATCCACTAATATTATAGACAGTCTATAAGGTCAGGGTAGTAGGTAGGTAGGTGGTAAGAATGTAATTGAAAATCAGTTCAAATAAAATAAATACAACAGAAACTTTATTTAAGGTGGTTTGTGTATGGCAGATGAAGAAATCTTTAGCAGTCACATTTTCACGAAAAATTCGTAATAATAATAATGGGTTCATGGTACAGAGCTTTAATTTGTGGTATTCAATAGTGTATTCATTATGTGAATAAATAAATTTACACACTTTAATTTTTACTATTATGTGACATGTTTCGGATGTTACTCCATATTCAATTGCAGTTTATAATAAAGTGATTAAGCAAAAATTGAAATGGGTATATTTAGGGCCCCCGCAGACTGCAGACTTTTTATCGAAAAAGTCTGCAGTCTGCGGGGGCCCTTATTATTCAGATAACATTAACCTTCATTCTTTAACAGAGGCCACACACATCATTATTTTTTCATCTTTATTTATTTAAACCACTCGATATTACATTATACAATTTATAATGCGGGTGGAGTCGATTACTTCGTTCATATCAAAGCGATGACAGTGCGATTAATCAACCGCTATGTTAATTATAATCAATCAATCTACTGCTGGCTGGATTCGAACCCTTAACATTTCCCAGTTTAAGTAGCCTAGCATGTATAGGTGTTACTGTCTTTACTCGCTCGGTCACAGAACCGGTATTTTTGAGCAAAAATAACTAATGAAATTTTATATACGCAAACATGAAACAGCAAGACGTAAAAATACCCAACCACCTTAATAATAAAACCAATATTTTTGCGAATATAAATACATGTATATAGTAATCAACGACAAATTAGAATGTATACCGAGAACAAATTGTTTTTAAATAATCGTTTTCAACAAAACGATTTTATAATAATATGAACGAACAAACCAATTTTGTATTAACAATCGATCGATACACACACTAAAATATGTAAATTTGTTTATAGAAATTTGTTTGATATAGATTTAATGGACCGATTTAAATGAAATTTTTATAGTACGTATGTTGACTTTGAAATTATTAATAATGTTTAGATGAGTGTGGTGGTGGACATTGGTACAGGTATCATTAAAAATCGACGACTGTTCTATGTTATATCATCGAAAAACTTCGTTAACAACAGTTCATTATTATCATCGTGGTAAAGTTTTTACAATTAAAAATACATTGCCAATAATGGACACTGAACTTTCTCGAGCAGTATTATTATGTTTAATTAAATAGCACAGTAAAAATTTGGTGTAAAATCAACGCAGTTGTTAGAAACGGTCCACCCAAAATTAATATTGATTATGCTGAATTTTTAAAAACAATTTTTCTGTTAAAATTTTAACTCAAAGTTGAAACTAAAAGTCTTTTAAATAAGTGTTGATACGATTATTATTTAAGTTTAGGTAATTAATTTAAAATAACGGAATAATTAATATTTATAAAGGAAATTGGTTTACTTCATACATTTAAATTAAGTACCAATAACCTTAAACTTCAAGAAGGCAGATTTTTGAAAATGTGAGGTTAGACTTTATATAATAGTAACATTGTTTTCATGTTCAAAGGAACATAAGAAAACAGTCAAATTAATACATAAATTTTTAATACAGACCGTATTTAACGCCGTAAATATACACAAATTTTTTTTGCTCGGAACAGCTTAATCAATTATGTTTGGATATTTGAAAGTTGAAATTTGGAAAAAAAATGCATTTTTAAGTCTTTACTGTATAATTTAATAAAAATTTGTTTCACAGTAAGAGTAAACAGGCTTCAATTTTTGTGGTCCTATCATCGTATACAAATCCCCCCTCCCCGCTAGTTGGTCTTCGGGACAGTCTACTCCTTGTGTCTCTAGATCCGTCGATGATACAAATCAATATTTAAATCAAATATTTATGAAAATATTCATTATAATTAATGTATAAAGTCAAAAGCGAAAGACTTCCGCTAAAAGCTTTAAGTTTAGATTAAAACTTGACATCATCAGCAGGAAGGGTGAGCAGCAATTAATCAACACCATAATACAAAATACAACCAGAAATTTTAACTTAGTAAAATCAAAATTTTTAATTTTGTTTTTCAAAATCGAGTATTTGCACACTCGAAAATTAAACTTAGATGATGCACATATAGGTAAAATAATTTTATTTTAAAATCTTAGCTTAAAGTACAAAAAATAGAACAAAAGAAAATACGTATTAAAACTGAAATAAGCTAATCAGAAAAGTCTAACACTATTAGAACTACTTTTATTGTAACAAAAGAATAAAAATTTAAATTGCTCCAAAAACTTATGAAATATATGAATAACCATAACAAAAGATATAAAACCAATTACATTAAAATCTAATTCAAAATCATATCAAAATAAAAAAAAAATTATCAATGTCCATTGAAAACGGTGTCATTTACCACAACAAATTAATTATTGCACTAGAACAATTTGTCAACAAGTTGACTTTTTTCGAGACGTTCTATACACAAATTCGATTAATAAAACATCTGAAATAGCTATCCTTTTTAAACTTGAGAAATACGTGCTCAGAATATATTAAAAGTAAAAAACTAATTCACAAAACAAATTTGTACATATTCAGAAAATATATTCCCTCTGGGAAAATTATAGGCTTACTACAATAGCCAAAAAAAATTAATTAAAAAAAAAAAAGAAAAATTAATCACAAATATATTATTTCAAAATTAATTTTTCGAATAAAAATTCAATATTTATATTAGAAAAAAAAGGAGATACTTGTATGTCTAATTAAACCTGTTATTGAATCAGTTATCATCAATAATTTCAATTATTTTAATTAAATTCGTATAAAAAAAAAAATCGAAAAATTAATTAAGTATATAGCTATGATATAGATCTTGCACATTGTAACACAAAAAACTCGTCTGTCTGAAACCCTCTCAATGTTTATTGTTTACAATTGAAAGAATAGTGTCAACTTATTGTGCTTAATAATAATTACATTAATATTAAAGATAATAAATAATTTAAAATACATTAATATTAAAAAAATTATTAAAGAAATTTTTATCAATAATTTGCATGAATTTTTATTGTTAATAATGGTAATGGATAAGAAAACGTGCTGAAATATAATTCTAGTATGGCGACAAACATGCAAGTTAAATAAAAATTAATAATACAAAAATTATTTAAGATCAAGAATAGCACTGACCAATTGCCTGGTGAGTTGACGTTTTGTTTGATTTGAATCTCCCATTGCTATTGTGATTGTTGAATTAAAATTATGTTTGATTATCAATTTGATCAACTTTTTTTTAATAATAAAATATGTTTCGTAATTTACGAATTTAGTCCAGACATTTTATTATAATCTCACATCCACCTTCTGTGCTTGTTACTCTAAGAATGACGCGACATGGACGCGACTTGCTGCATACCAAATTTAACATAATGCAGGGTTGCCACTATATTCATAACATATATTCAACAATGTTTCAAAAATTATTAAACTATTTAATTATTATTTAATTGTCATAAATAATAAGAAATCGATTAAATTATTTGATTTATAAGTTTGAATTTAATATAAATAACTTTTATTACTATTATTTATTGTTTATATTTATAAAATAATTTTATTTAGAATGCCATCTAGTTTAATTTAATGCTATAACATATAGTGACACCTATTGAATTTAAATTTCACAACACAAATCGAATGTAGTTATCTGTATTTGTTTATATACATACTCTATGAACCAATATTTCTTCCATATAAATGAATATTTTAATTTTTTATTGATAATTTTCATAAAAATTATTAATTTTGCAGAAATAGATTGTAAACATCTATCTAAATCATAGATTTTTTTCTAAAAAGGAATGCTTTACCAATATATAAAACATTAAACGATGCAAGAGGCCTGAGAAAACATATTTTACAGCGATTCCATAATATTTCTAATACATCAAATTCAGCAGAAAATTGATCAAATTTAATTCGTATAGAGGAATATAAAAGGAAACATGTGTTGATAGGAGGAGAGATGAAACAAATTAAACGCTTTTATATAAGACTTTTCCTTTTTATTTGATAAGACTTAAATTGTTTCATACTATTTAAAGTACATTTATTAAGCTTAAGTTGACAGTCAACTTAGCGAAGCTTCAATTTTCCCCGTTATGGTAATAGCGCCAAAAATTTTTTTTCTTCAACTAATTAACGTTTAATTAGCGACTAATGATGAGCCTATATCCAGTTGAATTAGGAAAAATTGTTTCGCCAAGTTGACATACATAAGCGAAAAAAACCAATTACAATATCTCGGTTATGAGCGTCAAGGTGTTGTAAATTAGATGCATTTTGGTATAAAATATTTCGTTTATCATTAACGTTCGTTTCGTTTTACTGATCGTAATGTCCCTTCGTCGAAAGGACATGTCTCATCTTTGATAATTGCTACAAAAAATAAAATAACCTGATAAATAAAAAATCTTTTTCATGATACAGAAAATAAAATTAAAAAAAACAAAATATTATATCAATTTATTTGCCAAGTAATTTCAATGAAAAATTAAATTAAATTTTCTTCAAAAACTAGATAAAAATATTAAAACAAAAACTTGGAAAAAATAATTCTCTATTGAAATAAATAATCCTTTTGTCTACCTGTCGTTGGGTCCTCTGTTGACTTCGTAAATCGTTGACCATGTTGCCCATGTTTTTGGCCCGGCCATTTATTTTTCCGAATACTTTTTTGTTTATCTGATTCCATGTACCCGCGACGAATTTTAAATTCCTATTCAAAAATAACAATTTATAAGTTAAATGAAATTTGGTGTTGCTGTTAAAAATATCCAATTTTCATTTTTTCATTCTTGAATTATGAAATAAGCTAATTTTGTACTTACATTGAGTACACGTTCCAATGGTAAAGTATTTCGACCATTTTCTTTTCTATCTTTTATTATTTTATTTGCATAATCTATAAAACGCATATCGTGCTCTTTAAAACGTTCTAATTCCTTAAGAAAATCTGCCACATCCTTTTCTTCGGCGTCAAATTTACGTTTTGTATCTTCTTCCTAAAATAAATTCATGTTAGATTTTATCAAATGAAGATAATCGAATTAAAACCAGCCTTTTAGAAGTTTATGATATGCAAATACAGTCCTTCCACAGCCCAGGTCAACAATGTACTGAAGCATTAGTAGAAAATGAGTATATATAAACTTTACTTACACTTTGCTTTAGTATATCAACTTTATATTGAGCCTTTTGTGCCAATTGTTTCTTTTTTTCGTTTTCCAAAAATTCATTATAAACTTGTGCATTCTTCATATGGTTCATCTTTTCCCATTGTTTTAATTGGTATTCTTGGTCAAGTTTTTCCTCATTTTCTACAACATAATCTGCATATGCTTGACGTTTTTCTTCGGCTAATTTTTGAACATGCGCTTCACGAGCTGCAATATCTGCATCCAATTTGGCGTTATTCTCTGTAATAACTTTTTCCATAATTTGTTGATCACGTTCTTCCGTAGTTTTGAATTGTGAAAATACTTTATTACCAATTTGTTCGGTAACTTTAAGTTTTTCTTTTTTTCTCTAAAATTCATATTTTTATTTTTAGTCCATTATTTTAGCGAATAATGTGAAATATTTGCAGTACAAAGTTTACTTACTTTATTCATATTTCTTCTTAATATATCCGATATGCGAGCTTTTGTAGCTAAGAATGCTTGATTAATACGCTCATCTTCTTCCTCTTCGGTTTGTATTCGCTTTTCAGCTTCCTTTCGCTGACGTATTGAATCTTCTAGTAAGCATTTAGTCATTTTTTGTTTTTTCAATTCCTATAAACAAAAGAAAACATTTTTTTCAATCAAGACTCTAAGCAATAATCGTTTCCAAAGAAGGCTTTATGAAAATAAGGTTCTTGAATCAATTTTAGTTCCATTTTCTTGAAACTTATTGTTTATATGTTATATATGAAATAATTTAACTGAATTTTTAAAAAGTATTTCGATTAAAATAGAATTACCTCTTGTTTTTCTTGATTTTCAATTTCTCGAAGCCGTTCAGCCATTAAATCTAAAATTTTTTTTTCCTCTTCAATTTCTTTGGTTCTGTCACGTTGTTGTGCATTTTCTTCCATTCTAAAAATGATAATCTAAATACAGTGGAGGCGTTGGGTAGTAAATGACTGTGTCAATTTTTAAAACCTAAGCGATTACTTACTGTTTTAAGATGCTTGCTTGCAGTTCTCGTTCCTTTTCCAATCGTTTTTGCTTTTCTGTTTGTTCTTCCTCTTGTAATTGTTTTGCATCTTCTGCCATTTTACGAATATATTCCTCATCATCATCCTTATCTAGATTTGCAATTTTCTGATTAAATTCCCTTTGTTTATCACGCTCATAAATAGCTTCAGTTAAAAGTAAACCACTTGTTAAATTTTTCGTGTCATCCAGCTGATAAAATAATTGTTTTTTCATTTTATCCACATATTTTTTTCGCTCTTCATTCTTTTGCTCTAATAGTTGTGCTAAATATTCATCTTGTTTTTTCTTTTCAGTAGCTTTTTTACCTTCCAATATTCGCAAACGTTCTTTTCGTAAATTCTCTACTGAATTTTTCCAATTTTTTTTCATTTCGTATGAATTCTGTTTCAGATAGTTTTTGATTTGTTTTTCACGTTCCTGTGCTTCTTGTATACTGATTGGTTCGGTCAAATGATTTTTGATATTTTTCCATGCATTTTTGGAACATACTAATGCAACTTCGGGACGCCCTTCGCCTTCAGTATTGGGATGCCATTCTCGTATACATCCAGGACGAGTAATTATGGTACCCACTAAAATAAATTTATTGTATTAAACACGGATGTTTTTTGAATCGTATAGGTTTTATACGACTCGGATTTTTGAGAGCAGTAAGAATAAGATTTTATGACCGTCTGATGAAGTGTTAATAAAGAACACGAAACGTTGCGAAGTAAAAGCTTTGTCTTGATGTTTTCACAGATACTTCAATCTCTAATTCTTAATAAATAATTCATCACACAGGATCTTAATTAATAAAATAAATAATTTCTAATAATTTACTAAAAAGAGCCGTAAGAACTTTAAGGCTTTATAAAAACTGAATAAAACTTCAAAATGTTTGCCTAAAGGAAATTGTGCATAGTAAATTTGAAATTTTCTACTTAATTTCTAATTATAATAAATGTTGAATTACTTACATGCGTTAAAAGTCATTTTATTTTAAAAATTTTCTATTATAATAAAAATATAAAAAAAGGCAAAAAGGATAATTTTTCCTAAAAAGAAAATAATAAGCAAATTCAATGACTTCTATATAACGTAACTAAGGTAATAACGTAATGATTTAACAAAATAATTATTGAAAGCATTTATCTTCATGTAGATGCAAAGTTTGTATGTTTGTGTATTAAAAGTTGCCTAAACTTTATAATTGTTAAATACCTTAATTTGAGATTACAAACTTTTATTTAATTTCACTTGTTATTTGTTTTATTTAACTTCCGTTTAATGAAGATTATTGAAATTGTCCCGAAAATCAAAATAGGGAATGTCATCATGTTTTCATGTGTCGAGGTTACCTATGTCTGTTTCCCGGTATTTTTAAAAAATGTTATTATAATTTTAAAAATAAATTTAAGAAATTTTTTTGACCCGACTAAATGATTACTATCATAAAATATTCTGATTGTGTTATAAAATGCGGTTAATCGTGGATAGCTTACTGCATTCATTGACTCAAATAAAATTGATTGTTACTACATGATTTTATTTTGAAATTGCGAAAATCCTTTAAAATTGCCATAAAATATCAACAATTTTTTAACGCTTTTCACAAAATCAGAATATATGCGTCTAGTCTAAAGTTTGTAATGCTACCTAATATTGACCGCCAAACAAAATTTTGATGTCCGTTCGTCATCACGATAAAAACGAAAAGAGATAGCGAGCTGAAATTTTGTACACGCATTCTAAACATAAAAATTGAGTTTAAGTTCGTGAATATGCAAAATCGGTACTTTGGATCCAATGGATCCTTGAACCAACTCTTAAACTATAAAATTAGAAGACAGTTTAAATACAAAAGTTTATTTTTTTGAAACAAACAACATTTTTTCGTAAAATGTTTGAGCTCTCCACAATTTTAGCTCAAATATAACGAATAAACACATATAGGTCATATTATTATTATACATGTATACATATATAACTGTATAGACTAGATATTTATAGTACTTCATAAATTCAAATTAAAAATAGTCCAATAAAATTTAATCAAATGTTGAGGATCTAAACAATTACCTCTGTCAGTTGTTATCTTCACTTGTTTTAATTTTAAATTCGTAATCAGCGACCACAAAAAACTTCGGGTGCGGACTTAAATGTAATATGTTTCAAAGTCGAAATATAATTTTGTAGAAAGGCAAGAATTTGAGTTAATAAATTATATCAATTTTTCAGTTCGTTACATCTTATAAAAGTGTAAAAACGGGGGGATTAACTTTTGCATAAATAATAAACAAAAAAACACTTTAAGAAGTGTCAGTTTGAGAAAACGAACGTATAACGATTTTAAAGCAGGCATCATATATATATATATATATATATATATATATATATATATATATATATATATATATATATATATATATATTATAAACTTAAAAATGTGATATATTTATTACAACGCTTACAAATTCAACACTTGATTTCCCGAAGATATAACAGCCAACATAGACCAATAACGTGGAATACATACATTCGTTGTACACCATAGCAGTTACATGTCTAGATGGCTTTAGTCACCAGAGTATCATCATTGTTATTGTTATTGTTTAAATATTGAAATTTGTTTTTGGCGCTCTATTATTGTTGTGAATTAAAATTTAATTGTTTAAGTGTTTTTATTTTTTTGGGTCGTTTTGTTTTTTTTTTGGAATAAAATGTATTTTTATTTGTGAGATATTGTGTTTTATTTTTTTTTTTTGTTAATTTTCCTGAAGTGAATTTAATAATGTTTTCATTTCGAAAGAAACGAATGTTTTTCCATTGTGATTTAATTATAATTATCTGTGTTTTTTGTTTTTATGGAATTATACAAATTACAGCACAAGGTATTTTTTTTTAATTTTGTGTTTTGAATTCATTTTTCACCAAGCGATTTTTTACAAAATTAACAAGAATAAAAGTTTTGAAAACTACCTTAAAAGAGGAACAAAAAATGTATTCGAATGAATTTTCCTACTTGTATTTTTTACTGTAAAATTAAAAAGTGTTTCAAAATATGGAAGGACTGGGAAAATATAAAAATTTAGTTTTGTCTTGATATGATAATATTTGTATGTATAATTTCAACTTTCCGAAAACCGGGAAATGCAATTAATTTAATGAAAATTTAATTATTGACACCGAATCAGGTGCAAAAAATTAAAAGCTTGTTAGACCGAAAAATGAGTTATCAATATTAAAAATATTTTCGTTTGCATAACGGTCTCTTTTTATTTCGAGAAAATCGAATAATTTTCAAAGATGTTATGGAAAAAGTATTGAGAATAAATGCTAAATGAAATTTCTCCGACCTGCGACAAAATGTGGTATCCATAAATCGAAAACCTAAAAATTACTACTTATTTTGAACAATAAATTTCACATTTTTTCACGTATTCGACAAAATTCTTGTTTGTTATTAGATAAAAACAAAGGCATATTAGTCAATCTTAAAATACGCGCAGTCTAAAATTTAAGGGGGATTGTTACCCCTGTAATAAGCATACTCCTTAATGTAATATTTTTCAATTTTCGCATATAAATAACTCAAAAAAGTATTATCTAAATGTTATGAAATTTGATATTCACAATCTTGGCATGAAACGGAGTACTTGTCGTAGAGTATTTCCCAAAAAAATTTCCAATATAAAAATAAAAATTTGATTTTTATATATTTAGCAAAATTTTTTGTTGTTTTTTTTTTAGAAAAATTTTTGACAAGTCCTTCATTTTCATGGCAATATACCAAATTTCATAAGATTTTGATAATTCTTTTTTGAGTTAATAGTGGGCAAAGATATTGCATTAAAGCGTATGATTATTACAGAAGTAACAATCCCTGATTAAGACCTCTACGAAACAGAATACCTCTCATTAATAAGAATTTTCACACAGGAAAAATTTTATTGATTTGGCATTACGAAATTTTTCGAAGTGTACTTTTATAAATGGCATCATATGTGAGACTAGAATATTCATGAATGTATTTTTTACGATATTTCAAATCCCCCTATATATTTTTTTGTTTTAATTGACATAAATAAATATTATAATGATTAACATACTCAAATTGCATTTTAATATTTATTATGACAAGTTAAATTACAACAAGTGTGTCACTACGTTCTTTTATGTGTATACTAAATACTAAGTGCTTAAGTTATGTGACGACGTCTATCGTAAAATATAGACGAAATATAACTATGGGCCATCAACCAACCAACCATCTGGTTAACATCTTTGTTCAAACAAATAATTATTTTAAAATATCTATAATATCTCTTTTATAATATTTAATATTTTTCATCAAAATATTATTGAGAATATTAAAAAGTATTTAGAAAAAAGCTTGTTGAAAAATTGATTGTCTAAACTTTAGTCTAAAAAAACATGTATACAGTTTACATGCGGTAGAAGAGAAATTTCAAAAATTTGAACTTCAAGATATGAAGGTAAATATAGAATTTTACGAGTAGGGTTGATTTGTGATGATATTGCAACTTGGTTGAATTTGCGATGAAGTATGAATTAAATACTTTACTTTTGATCTGATAAGTATAGTCTTGTTTTCTTTGCTTTTTTTTCGATAATCACGACAATATTATGCATTCATTTCCAGCATTCCTGAAAAATCGTTTTATTAAAATAATCAAATATTTATATAAATAATAACTACGAATGTTATGATGCCTTTACAAATATATGTGTACGGTTGTTAAGATAACTTTACGCACACACATATGAACCCTGTAATAAAAATATAAACCATGTAAATTCTCTTGCATGTTATGTCCTATAGATGTATCTTAGGTAGTCTCTTTTTACTCTTGCAAATGCATACTAACCCTGTAATAAATACTGTATAATGCTTTCTATCTCCTTCTCTCGCATGTTATATTCTATAGATGTATGGGATTATCTCTTTTGATTGTAGCTTTTTCGCGTTTCACCGAGTTTGAAATTACAACAATATTAAAAAAGTTTCACTTTGAAAAATCTTTTTTTTCAAGATCTTTACTAACGGAAATTAACGTTTGTTTCATACGCGATTACCGTTATCAAAACAGTTGTGTAGAATATCAGAAATCCTATTATCAAAACACAATATTGCATGATATTCATGATAGTTTATTTTTTATATTATTTGATCCTTCGAACTCTGGAGAGACAAAATTTTTATACCACAAAGTAAAGTGTGGTATTAAGTTAATCAGTGTCTTGGTCCACGTTTCTAGTAATTTTAATTTGTGGTAAATTGACGTTGACCAAAACTTTGCAGTTCATCAAATATATAAATATTTTTACTATTATTGTCATTTATTTTGGTAATATTTTTAGTAAGAAACCTTGTTTATACAAAATTCAATGGCTATAACACGATTATAAAGATTTATTGTCTTTTAAAAGATTTTGTTTTAAAAAATATAAACATTTTTTTATAATATATTTTTGGAATGTTATATTTGGTATAAAAAAATAATTTATTAAAAGTAAAACACACAACATGTATTTTAAATGATATTAATCATTGGTGAACATCATATTATTGTGTTCAAAAAACACACAGATATATTCAGTTGATTTATGATATTGAACAAAATATTGTACAAAAATGCAAAAAGACACTTAGAGTTAAATAAATATTTTATCATACCCTATACAGGTTGTGTATAAAAGAACATTAAGCCAGGTCTATAAATTTGTTAGTCTCTTTATTAATACATTAATTTTTCTTAAAACAAACCGATATTACCGATATTACGTCACCAAAATTGGCAGACAGCGTTTTTACTGGAATAAAAACGGATTAAATTTTAATGTAATTTTATGGCAAAAAATCATGTTTATTTTGTAAAAATATTATTTTATGTTAAACTGTATTATGAAATCTATTTTTTTAATTACTTTTTTTAAATATGGTAAACTACCCTTTTTGAGTTCGATTTAATTTATAGTTTATTTTCTTTATAGAAATATCCTGTTGTTCAAAAGCTAGTGGATCATGTAGAAATATTTGTAAAAAGGTAAGTTAATCATTTTATTTTTTGGATTACATTTTTTAGTTTACTTTATTTGTAATTTTTTTTTTAATTCGCAAAAAACGTATTATTGTTTAATATATCGTGTAATATTCATGAATACATTTCGGGCATCCAATTTGAAAAGTAGTGAATTCTTTTTGTATGGTAAATTTTTTATTATTTGAAATCACAATTTTTTTTTTGTACAATGGAAAATTTTTCAAATTTTAAGAATTCAATGAAAATTGTTTTCACCATTTCCATAAATAACCCGAGTGTTAAAAAAAATTGAGGTAGGGTTAATGAGTTTTGTCAAAATTTATTGCAGTTTTTGTTGAGTAATTTGACAATTTTTTCAAGCAATTTCCCCTATATTTTTTGAACTGTAACGAATTTTTTTGTAGGATTCGGGCACCTGTAGGCATAGTTTTTAAAATGCTCATTGAAAAATCTTATCATTTAGGTATTATGTCCAAATTAAGACGGTTTTATAACAGCGGTTGTCCTTATATAGAGGAATGTGCTTCTAAGCAGTTGTTGACTTAAATAACATGTAATATACATTGTATTTCTTTCAATTTTCGCGTCAAAATAACTCAACAAATACATATCCAAATGCTATGAAATTTGGTTTGCACGATATTGACATAAAAACCTAATGCTTGTCGAAGAGTTTTTCTCGAAAACAATTTTCAGTTAAAAATCAAAATTTAATTTAATATTTAAAAATGTATACTAAATTTCATAACATTTGGATAAGTATCCTTGGAGTTATTTGTATGCTTCTAACAGCTGATGATAAACCCTCTTAAGAGACAAAATTTCTGTCCTTTAATTTTGGACATTGTAAATAGACTATAATTAATAAGCCATTTACTAGACAACATTTTTGATAATTTATTGTTTTTATTATAAAAAAATAAGTAAATTTTCTAATGATCTACATTTATTTTAATTTATGTCAAACGTAGCTCACTTATTTTATTATAATTACTTGCCTCATGCTATTTAAAAATAGCAAACGTAAAAAATAATATTTAAACGTAACAGCATTTTTTTTTTTTTTTTTTGATCTTTCATTTTCTAATATATCTTCATAATTCATTATAGTTGAGATGAATAATTTAGCTTTTCCGGTTCATTAGTTTTATTCTTTTCTCTCATATATATATACATATGGGTCTATTAATGTGAGAGTTTGTAGTAAAAAAATAAACATCTTTACTATTGTTAGGCATTTCTCCTAAATATTTCGAAGGTGTTTTTTCGTTCGAGAATTCACTGTTTTCTCAATGGGAAGTGTTTTGAATCGAAAATTTTGGCATATCTTTAAATCGAAATCCAACGTTTTGAGAGAGCTGTCTTATGTACGTTTGGAAGTTTTCGTCTCGTTTATCTCTAAAATAAATAATGATATCATGATATAAACGTGGAACGCATCTAAATCGGTCCTGCCAGTCTTTGTTGAGGATATGAAAACCAAAAAACGCTCTAAGAAGTTTAACGTGTAGGTAGACCTTGCGAGTCGCACCCAGGCCACTTGTTCTAAAAATTCATTAATTTTTTCGAAATTTTTTTTTATTAAAGATTTAGAATAATCTGATCAATTAATTAATTATCAATATACTTTGGGAGAAGGGTCGATAAATAGTACTATACAAGTATGAATCATGGTAGTAAGAAAAATTTAATTTTCAATTTTTCTTTCTCATTTTTGAATATCTTTGAGGCAGTGGTATTCATTTTTGATAAAAACAGATCTATTGTGTGGACTTTTGAGTGTAGTATTTCGATTTCCGTGTTTTTAAACGGTTATATTTGTTAGTTCTAAAGGCCAAAACTTTTGGCCAATATAAACAGTTGATGGAAAAAGGTTTCAAACTAAAGTTGTTTGTTTTTAAAGAGAAACATTTATTGTATATATGCATTTTTCTCATGTCTTTATAGCTAAAAAGTTAGTCAACTTTGAAGTCATTTTTTTGATTTAAAACATACGAAAAATTCAGCAATCGTCATTTTCTTAATGACTTGCACGAACAGACAGACAACAAATGGTTGAAAATGGACTAAATAGGTGATTTTATTCAGAAATATCTCAAGTTTGCTCTTTAAGCATTACAAATTTTGAACGAAATTTAATATACTCATACACAATATTAGAAAATTATTAATTTTCATAGACATTAGACATAAGAGCCTCATTTTCTGCTGTTTTGTTTTATGATTTTATATGATGCCAAAAATTTATCATTATGGACTCTCACTGAAAATAGATACTGAAACCAATTAGTGTAAACACATGTAAACATATTAGTAAAAAACAAAATCTTATAATTTTTAAGTATTTAAGTTTTTTTTTTATTATACAATGTAAGATGGAAATCAATCTTATATGGTTTTCTAAGAATTTGTATTTTATGAATAGTCGTGATCTGAAAAGTGTTGAAACTGACATTGAAACGTTCATCATATTTTTAATAGTTTGTATAAAATAATATTATGACTGATGATGACATTCGGTTATGGATACGAGTGTGAAATAAATAAACATCTTTATTATTGAATAAGATGTTGTTTGAAACATAATCCGGACATCCTATCCACCACAATACACTTTAAAATGTATAAATTTGATAAAATCAAAAACAATAATTATAAAAAATACATCTCTTGAATTTTGAAGAGGGATTATAACATAATATAGAAGCACACTCTTTTATGTACTATTTTTCAATTTTCACAAATAATTCCAAAAATACTTATCCAAATGGTATGCACACTATTGACATGAAAATGGGTAGTTTGTCGAAAAAAAACATTGCTAAATATAAAATCAAATTTTTCTCTTATTTTTTCGGGAAAAACTCTTTAACAAGTACTATAAGGTGTCAATAATGTGCATATCAAAATTTATACCATTTGGATCTTTTGTGCTCAAAAATTGAAAGATTTTACATAAAAGAGTATCCTTCTAACATCTGTTGATAATGTCCCTTAAGAGCTTTTCAAAAGTAGGAGTTAAAATTATAAACTAGGATGAAAAAATTCGAATGCAAGTGAGAAAAGTTATCTGAAATTCTTACGTTCAATTTTTTTAAAATTAAGTAGTAGGCGACAAGGATGCTTCGACAAGCTTAAAAATTACTTTTTTTTATAATTTACTATCATCTACTTTTAGTATTCATGATATGACAATATGTAGGAGTATTTAATACTGATGATAATACAATCGATGAAATATAATTTGAAAGAGAAAATTTTTTAAGAAAAACCGCTGAATACCATTAAATTATAGGGTAGTAATGGGAGAGGGGAGGTTAAAATGTACCCTTTTCGGTTTTTCAAGATATCTTGCAGACAAAGTAAAATTTCTTTACATGATCCTTTTTTGTAAAGAATTTTCCACCAAACTGGCTCATTCAAAATGTTTAAAAACATTTTTTTATGCCAAATATATTTCAAATTGTTTTATTTTTTGACTTTTCTGCCTGTATTCTTTTTTGGTTCAAAGATAGGTAGACTTAAGTATTGCTTCATAGAAAATTTTCTTTAAAATGGTAGATCAAAAATTGAATAAGTTAATTACTAAACATTTGTAATTAATTAAGTAATTTAAAAAAAAACTAATAATTTTAGAATTAATATAAATAAAGAATTATCATTAAATTATGGAATTGTGGGTCTAAAACATACATTAATGTTTTCACATAATCTTATTGTATTTTGTGTATAACCATAACCATAATATATAATAATAATTATTCAGGAAATAATAATAAAATACACACAATGTTACATTGTTTATTTGGCGCCTCACACTCAATTTATTATCATCAGTTTGGTGGTCTGCCTTCATTGCTTGTGCCTGCCTGCCACAGCCGCATCGTTTAAATTAATCATTTATGAACAACAACAACGAATTAATTAATTTAAAAAAAAAATAAAATACATAAAATTGAAGGAATATAAGACAAATAAATTTTATTTTATATAATCTTTCAAATGACACTGTATTTTTTTATTATATTAAACTACTGCACCTTAACGCCAGTTTCACAAGGCAAATTTTCCTTTCTTTAAGGCTGTTCCAGTGATAATCAACTTTTCGACAGATTTTACCAAAAATCGCTTCTAAAAACTATCATTTTTTTTTGCTCTCCTATTTTGTTCAAGCATGGAAGGGAAAGCCTACTAATTACTTGCCGAGTAGAATTTAAACTCATCCCTGACCAACCATTAGCTAATAAATTGAGGCCATACCTAACCAGTTGCTCTGGTCACCCATTACGTCACTATGTAATGCCATTTTAGCTACTTCTTGAGGATAATTTTTAGGCTAATAGTTGACTAAAAAATATTCGATAATCACTGTTTAAGAATTTAATGGTGAATCAAAATTAAATAATTGCAGAAAATCACCTCTAAATATTCAATAATGACCCGCCATTAGCTACTATCCAATAAAAAACAAATGATATAAATAAAAAATTAGTTTATGTAAGTTGTGAGCCAATATTCAACATTTAATATTACCTCGCCATGAGCTACTTTGTTACTAGAATCAAATGATATCTGTTAAAAATTATTCTCTGTCAGCTGTGAGCCAAAATTTAACTATGGTACAAAATCTTTCTAATGACTACCCAATTTTTATTGATTTTTTTTTTTTTTTTAATTTAATTAAAAACAAGCCAACTATGAACTCACTATGACCTTGTTTTTCCTCATTTATATTTCTAAGACAACCATTGGCTGTATCTCAGCAAATTCTACTGAGGTTCTTAGCATGATTGTAGAAACAATTGCACACTTGTCGAAAACTACGTTTATAGCTTAATAAGACAGCTATTAAATTGATAGAATCAATACTTATGACAAATCCCAACTGGTAACAACAATAAAACTAATAACTATTGATTATTTAATATTCAATAACTGAATATTAATTGTATTCTGATTAGTTCTATTATTCGTTGTTAATATCCGTTGAATGAATTGGTTTTTTTCTAAAATATAACATTTAACACGTAATTAACGTAATTCCAAGACTACGTGAAACGTATATAATGCTAATTAAATATATCTATTGTTTGATTTTATTTATTTTATTTTTTCATATGTAAAAATTATAATAATGTATTCATTTTTATATATTTTGAATACGTGATACCATGTTTAATAAAATTTAAATTTCTTGTATTTGGTAGAAGTGTGATAAACAGTTGTTCTATTGTTTATCGATGTTTCCTTATTGCTTTATTTGTGGATCTACCATCAAAGTGTGATGCCATGAAAATTGTTTCCAATATATTTATTTTTAATAATTGTTTGAAATTTTCAAAAGAGTGATAAGCTGGGTGAAAATTTATGTAAATAACCCCTAATTGTAAAATAATATCGAGGTAGCTGAAGAGTTGTAGGAATTCTAAGTTGCAATAATCGAAGCATTTTGAAATTTAAATACCTTCAATCGAATAGAAAATAATAATAACATGTAAATTTGTTTATTTTGAAAACAAATATTTTAATGCAGTTCCACTACCTTCAGTTTGGTCTTTGATTTTATGCTTAGATATTGTTTAGATTTACAAATATTTTCAGGCTGCTTTAAATATCTACACAAAATTGTCATACTATCTCTTTGACTACGTAAGTCCACGTGGAATCGGTTAATAAAAGCTAATGAATTAGCATGGATCAATTTTATTACCCATTTTTACTTTTAAATAATGAAAATCAAGTAAAATGATCCAATGATATCAAAATTTTTATGGATTTCATGCAATTCTTTTTTTTTTGGTGGAAGCGCAAGTAAGTGATATTAACATATCAATTTGAAACAAAATCATATGTGCTCTGCACTCCCACCATTTTAGGTTTTCCATTTTTTTATTTTTTTTGAATTAAGTTTCCCTTAAGGACCCAAAAATGAATTTTCTTGTCTACAGAAATGTTTATTTAAACCAAAAGAAATTATAGGTTTTGTTAATCTAGGCATTTTCGATTGCAGTGTTTTATTTTTATCGAACAAAACATAAAAATATCAAAAAATTTATTGTATACATTTGTAAACGCAAACAATTTATAAATTTTGTTACAAAAGCGGTTTAAAAAAAAAACTACTTGAAAAAAAATAAATAAATAAATAAAATAAGTATGTCCTCCTGCTGTTTTGGGGTAAAGACAGACGGGTTGTTATATAGTTTTGACATTTAAAAATAAATAATTTAACACCGTTTGAACTATATGTTTGTTTATATATCAGTGTGTTACCATTTTAACCTTATAGTCCAGGACGTAGCGTAGCATTTGTCATGGTGATCTCAGGCCGATCAATTTTCGCTTTTATTGATAGTTTGTATAAAGTTGATAATTGAATGACGGTTCAGCAGGCGTACCCTAGATAGACTAAGAACAAGGTCGAGGAATATTAAAATATATTTCAGGTCGAAATTAATAATAGAGATAGTTTCAATAATGTAGTAAATAAAAAAAAAAATAGTCAGCAGAATATTTACGGGTGGAATAATTGCTCAGCTAAATATGACAATAGATTGCCTTAGATGGAGATTGCATGTCTACTCAGCAGAAATTTTTATCCCGCCCGTCCTCCCTCACGGAGTCTACTGACTTTCATAACAGTGTATGACTGCTAATAAACATTCAATTCCAACATGAATTAATCGACTTGAAATGATTGTGTCATTTGTAATGCTACCTCCCAGACTATTAAATTATACAAAAAAGAGGCCTTTTTTTATTAATAAAATAAATAAACAACCCATAACGAAGAGAGATAAAACAAAGGTAAATACGTAATGTTTCAGGGGATATTAGTTTACCATTTTTAAGCTAATTTTTTTAAAAGCTGTGAGCGAAGCTCTACAAGAAGATACAATTTTTGCGGGTTTCGCCAATTTTTCATATTCGTTTGAAATATTGAAATTTTTGGCTAAAATTAATTTCATTCAAATAAAAAAACCTTAAGTCGCAAAAAAAATGCTGTTTTTAAGTTTTTTTAGGGTAATTAAGGTATGGGAAAACTAAAAATAACACATAGGTTAGAATTAAATAGCCAGTTTTTAAGATATCATTTAAAATTCGTCCGAAATATTGACCTTTGAATCGGATACGAAATTTTTTTAAATTGATTTCGTAAAAATTATGTTTATAAGGGTAATTTGACATTCAGATTTCAAAAATAACATCCATTTAGCGATTGAATGTGTGGTTTTTGAGAAATCGTCTGAAATTCGTTCAGGAGGTTAAAATTTCGAACAAACAAGTGATATCTCAAAAAATAGCTACCCAATCCAAAAAACAAGGGTTATTTTAAGTTTATTAAGCCTCAATTATCCTTCATATAAAGGATATGCGTATCCCTTTTCCAATCACAATAGATGCTACTAAAATTTATTCGCTAGGAATCCCATCAAATTTGATCTTAAAAAAAAAGAATGTCGAAAAAAACCTATATGAAAATTAAAACCAATAAAAGTTTAAATAAAAAATTCACTAGCATAAAAATAATTGAGTTAAAAGTTATCTTTTCATTTCCATTGAAGTGTATGAATATTTTCCAGAATGTTTTTAACCAGAAATGGACATAATAAATTGTTAAATTAAAAAGTTTGAATATGATTCTTTTTATATTAAAAAAATTATTACATATTTAATGAAACATAACATTTTTAAATATACCTCATAGAAAAAAAAAGTTTGTTAGTTATTTTCCTTTTAATTTTCTCATTATGCTTCAAAAAATTGTTCATAAAACTTTTTTTAAAATCCTACCATTGTTAATCATAATTTTTTTTTTAAGTTTTCATTTTTTGTATGACTGTTGAATATTTTCTACATAATAATTATTACTACCATGTTTTAAACATGGAAAAAATTAGTGAAATCCAAGTTTGATTCAACTTTAATTGAATCAACGATCCTCCATATACTTGGATATAAACGAAATTTTGGTATAGGTGTTCATAGAAACAGCTAATTAGTCTATTTTCATTTAATCATCCGTCTGTACGTCATTAAGAACAACGAAAAACGTAAATACAGCTGACATTTTGATGGCGTGAAAGAACAAAAGCGGTCTATTAGGTCCAGTGGATCCATGATCCAACTTTTGAACTATAAAACATCGAATATATAAAAAAATGTTTGTTTCTTCCAAAACATACAACTTTTGGTTAAAGCATTTTTGTATAAACTGTCTAGACTCGTCATAATGTTTGCTCAAATTAAGCAAATAAACATTTATAATTATGGGCTGGATCTTTAAAGAATTTTAAGAATTCTAATGATTAAATTAGTTTAAGAAGTTTTGAGTATCTCAACAATTAACACTGCTAGTTGATATCTTCACTTGTTTCAAAAAAATTGTCTATTTTAAAAAAAAGATGAAGTTTGTGTACATGTAAATTGACATTTATAAGAAGATATACCTGTCAGTATATTTGTTAGACATTTACAGGTCATATCTACAAGAATATAATGTATATTTGGATGTCTGCCAACCGATTTAGATATAAGATAGATAAATATTTTATAATGCATTTTGTACCTGTCTCCTATTAGACTAATTTCTATATGATAATGACAAAATTAATTTGTTTTTAATCAATCGATATAGTCATCAAACTTATATAAGAAATTACAAATTGAGTTTTAAATATACACGAGCATATTAATGTTTAATTTAAGCAAACCTAAGAATGTCATAGTGCAGTCGAAATTTTATAATTCTACTTAATTTTTTTGGATTCATACGCATAATTTAAATGGATAGGGTTTGATATTTTGAAGTGAAACTTCTTTAAAATCGTTTCTTCATTTCAAACTGGATGAAACGAAAAAGCGACAGTAATAAAAGACAATCACATACATCAATAGGATACAACGTGTGAGAGTATGAGATAGAAGTGTCTATAGGATTTAACGTGAATGAGATAGAAGACATTATACAGTGTTTATTTCAAGGTTAGTATGTGTGAATATGCCTGTAGACATCATAAAACTGACATGAATTGTTCACATGTATTTGTAAAGTTATTATGTTTTGTACACATTTATTTGTTGTAAAGGCATCATGAATATTATAATTCGGAATATTTCTTTTTTTTTTAATTAAAACATTTCTTTAGCTATGCCGAATACGAATGCAAAATATTGTAGTGATTATCGGAAAAAAGAAAAGAAAACAAGACTATATTTGCATTTATTTCATAATTTAGTTATCATAAGCCTCTCGTAACATGAATCGGATATTCAAACTCAGAAACTGGTTAATAATTACTAATTTTAAACTTGGTATCAATATCATTAGAAATAAACCTTACAATTCTTCTACTCCTAAAATTCTATATTTCTCTCCTTATCTTAAACTTTCACTGTTACCGTGTGTGACCCGCACACATTTGTTTTCTCGATATTTCTTACCGTTTTGACTATTTAATACATACACGTAATAAATAATGACTAATTTTATTTTATAATTATTGAATTATTCAACTGTTACGTATTGTGTTTTCGTTACAACTTTCGGTACAAAAAATCTTCTCTATAAATACTATCTTTTCCGAGAACATTCTTTCACCGATCAGATTTTTTTACGGTAGGGGCTCTTATTTCTTAGAGCTTACTTCGTATGTTCAGTATTTTTAATTACAGTCTGTATATTATAGATAATATATGATTGTAATCATTTAAACAGACAAGCAAACATAATATATTTTTTAAAACTATTCACGTATTGTAAATTTCTGCTTACATACATGCATACTTACACCATACACATAACATAACACATTCCTTGGAATCCTTAATGAAGTTAGTTAATATGGATGTTATGTACAACATAATAAAAAATATACAAATAAAAAAATAAACATATTGTTTATTTGAAATGAACAAAAAAAAAAAAATAATAATAATAAAAAAGACACAAGAAGATTAATTAATGGAGGAAGAAAACAAGACATCACACAATCTATATTCAATCTTCTAATATATTATAAAGTGTACCAAATAAAATTAACTGAAGTGTATTTTGTATGTGTAGGGGAAACGTTTAAATGTCTAAGTGGAATATGAAACAAGAAAGAAACAAGTATAATAGAGAATACCCAATACTAGAAGGTACTTGAGATAAATAAGGCCAACTTAAGGTAATTGGGTCGAAGAATAACTTTCAAAGGATTTTAATGAAACGTTTCTTGATTGTTCTTTAAAAAAATAAAAGCTTTATCAATTGAAATTGACGTGCCCAAACCGTAGTCAATATCATTGGGATATGAAAATTAACGGCATAAGCGTATATGGTTCTGGCCGTTTTATGTATGCTTTTTCGTGGATATTATAAAATCATTCTGGATTATTTACAATAAATAATTTTTAACTCTTGGAAATATTTTAAAAGTAATTTGAATATCACCTTTGCCATGGCTATATATAATAAGCTTGTTTCAATCCATTTGGAGCGATTTTATTGATAAAAGTTCAAGTAGGCTTATAAGCTCCACACACGTGTACAGTTGGATTTTTTATTAGGTACACTTTTATTTTAAATATACATACATTTGTTAAATAAAAACTGTGTTACGCAGAACCTGCGTAAACTAAGCATCTTATGAATAATTTAAAATAAAATTTTCACTTGTTAAGAAATTTGTAAAATTCAATATTATAATTAACGAAGGATTATTCTTGATGTTTTACTAAAAACACTAAAAATTATTTACTAAGTAGATGAAACTTTACCTAGCTTCCATTGTATAAAAGTCTGTTAAAAATTCATCTAGAAAGTGGAAATATTTCAAGCTTGGAATTATGGATTTTTCTTTGCAATGTTAATAAATGTATGAAATTTTCAAATATTTTCTTTTATAAAACAAAAAATAGTGATTACAAAATTTTAAATAGGTATTATAATTTAAGTTATCATTTTGCTACAACACCAATAGCTCAATCTTGTTATCCTTAAAAAGAATTTCTTAAATAATATAAACATTCATGTTTAAAATCATAATTACAATGAACTTTATTGCATAAGTATTGTACATACATAATTTAAACACACAGACACATAATTTTTACAAAAAAAAAAAAATAAAACTGAAAACGGACGTATGACATTTGACACTTTCTTACAAAAAATAAAAAAAATAAAAAAGATAATAAAAATCTTAATATTTTAATATCATATATTTATTACATATTAATATTTTAATATGCATAACTTAATAAAATATGCATAAGTTAAAAAAATATGATAATTATTATATGATATATGTGAAATCTTGTGTTTAATTCGTTAGCGTTGAGGATAATTTGTGTAAAATTCTCTCAGGTGATTCTTCAGGTGATGAAGACAGCTTTCGATACAGTTTACACGTGGAACCCAATGATTTTCACCTAGAAACAGACAGTTATAGATTATCATCTCCAATTGGTCGAGCTGCATTTGTGTACTTAGACCAATGATTTAATGCTAGTTATTTCAATTAAATCCAGATTATCGAGATGAGAGAATTCAGTTTCATCTAAGCAAGTATTTTGCCGACCAAGACCCGTGAAGCGTTAAAATTTTAGGAGTGTTAAAATGCCAGAATAACTTGATTTTAAATTCAAATGTTGGTGCATGGCTATATAGCTGAAAATAGCTAAAGCCAGAAATTTAATAAAAAAAAAAAAAAAAAAAAAAAATGGTGCAATGTGAATTATTTCGTAGATCAATATTAGCCTTTGAAAATAATAACTTCCTGATTTTTAATAGATGATTAATATTTATGTGCCAGTTTACACTATTATGCACATACCCTAATAATATGAAAATTTCCGAAAAAAAAAACAAATTTTACTCAAGCCACATTTTGTATTTCGTGCAAACTCAATGTTTTAATTCACACAAAATGATTTGCTTGTGAAAATTATTAGGGATGTACAAGGCAGTTGGTGCAGAATGCATGAGCGTGTTGGCCTTGTAGTCTTGGGCTTGGTCTTAAAATAATCAAGACCATGACCAAGATTATCTATTCCACCAGCTAGGCGTAAGTATTAGATCAGATAAGCAAGACCAGGACCAAGACTATAGAAGCAAGGCCAAAGGTCTTGAAGTATTTGAGTAAGACGAAGACCAAGAAGCGGAGTATTTGAGCGAAATCAAGACCAAAATTGAATATGCAACACCAAGACTGCCACACTATTAGTCTTGGTCTTGCTTTGCTCATCATTAAATGTACCACTCATGGTATTTATATATTTCTATCACGATAGCTTGTAAATAGACACATATGTATGTAATTGAAATAATATATTTATTTTGTGGGTGTTATCTGAACTATATTTTATTTTATTTTGGTTTTTAATTAAACATACACAATGTTTATTAAATAAAATAATAATAAAAAAAAACAGGATGTCATTAATTGTTCTGTAAAACGACGACATCTCTATGAATTTACACATTCGTTAATTGTTTATTTTGAAATATAATTCACCTGTTTAAGTGCCATAATAATATTTGTGGCGCTATTTAATAACTTTTTAAAAGTCATATCAATTAGTGTTCATAATATTATTGTTTCGTTAATTTTTACTATTATATCTACAATCAAGCTTGAACACAACTAAACGAGTTAATTGTTTAGATACTCGTTTGAACTATTTTTAATCATTCGAATTCATAGAATACTCTAAATATCCAGCCTATACAGTTATAAATATACATAAAATAATAATATGTGTTTTTTAGGTAAATTTGAGCGAAAATTGTGGCGAATCCAAACATTTTACGAAAAAATATTTCAAATAAAAATTGTTTCTTTTTAGGAATCAAACATTTGTTGTATTTTTTGGTAAAAAAGTTGGTTCATGACCGGTATTGATCTTTTACGAATTTGATCTTACTTTTTAGATTTTAGATACACCACCAAAATTTCAACTAGCTACCTCTTTTCATTTTTGAGTTATCTTAATGACTGATGGACGTATCGACATGCAGATATGGACTATTTCAGAGATTCTATAATGAACACTTATACCAAAATTTTGTTTGTGAGTTCAATATTTTCAAGCGTTAGACAAACTTTAGACTAAAATTAATACACTCTGACATATTGTATATATACGTTGAGTTTAATAAATTTTTGCCAACAATAGAATATTATCATACAATTAGATTTAATTAAAACAATTATACGGGTGTAATTTATACTTTATTAAACTAAAACTTATCATAAATACCAAACAGTTTTAACATCAGTACCATATTAAACTTCATTATAAAAACATATTATATAGCATATAAAAAAGCTTCTAATTAAATGATATATATGTCTAAAAAGACATATTAATTACAAACTATAAAGCTATGAACAGTATTCATATTTATTATTAAGTTTAGTGTAACATGGTGCTAGCGTGTCGAAAATTAAATAACTAAAAACAATTCAGATATCTATTCAAACAATGTCACGCTTTCAATACATTTTGTACGTCTAAAGTTAGTAACGCTGCAAAATATTGAAGGAGATGCCAAATGATTGCTAAGCACGTTTATATTGATGCTAGTAATGAGCAAAATTGATCTTGGTCATGCATAAAAAAGACCATGACCAAGATTATCTATACACCACCAAGGCCAAGATCGAGTATGCAAGACCAAGGCTAAATGCGCAAGACTAAGCTAAAAGTAACCCGGTAAATGCATGAATCAAAATATATGTAGCAACTTCAATACGTTCTTATCGTGGTACAAAATGTTTTTTGTTTTTGAAATTTTTAGTTTCAAATCGATCAAGACGTAAAAAGTTAATTATTAATTGTAAGTTATTTATGATTTATACTTTTAATAGTCTTCATAATGATAACTCAAAGGAAAATTAGTGTGAAAATGGAAGTATTTGAGCAAAGCCAAGACCAAGACCAAAACTAGAAATATTTGACAAAGATCAAGACCAACACTGAATATGCAATAGCAAGATCAAGAGTAAGAGTGTCATATTCTTGGCATTGGTCTGGCGTTGCTCATCACTAATTGAATAATTTAATTAGTCCCCTTTCCTACCTATGTTTGTCTGCCCGTCATCAAGATAACTGAAAAACGAAACAAGATAACAAGATGAAATATTGGTGGTGTATTTAAAATCTCGAATGAGAGTTTAAGTTAGTTTAATTTAGGACCCAATGGACAGATTTTGCTCATTCATGAGCTTAAACTTACTTTTTATGTCTAGTATATGTTTTATCATTGATGTATGTATATATGTCGAGTATAAAAATGTTTAGTATTTATAGTTATCATTTTTTATCATAGATTCGTTGTTTTATTCGAGACTATACACAGTATGTATTAAAAATGTCCTTGTAAAAAAATTAAATTTATTAATTGTTCTACATAGTCATTAATTTGTTTATTATAAGTAAAATACTCGCATATAATTCACTCATAATTTAATTGGTTCTACTGTTTAATAATTTTTTTTTAAATTCAAATATTTTATATTTCACACATTGTATGCTGGTCTATGACGCCCCTAAATAGAAAAAGTCTATTTAGATATTTATCATTTTCATCCTAGAATTGTTCTGTCTGTGTGTACATAAGTTTACAAATGTATCGCGATTGAGTTACATAAAAATGTGAAGCTTTGGACCGGGAACTATTGGGTTGTGTTCCATACGGAATCTAAATTTGTATATATAACTTTTCAAAAATTTTCTTTCAAAACTCTAATTTTCTCCATTGACTGGTCTATATGTAAATATATATTGTATGAGTGTATTAAAAGTATCAAAGCTTTGTCAACTCTTATTGTAACAAAAATTAGATAGATACATACTCACTCAGTCAGAGGGATCAGGTGAAACTTGAAAATTTTCGAACATTTACAAAGTTTGTTGGCAATGTTCCACATATACAGAAATACAGGGTGATTCAACAAAATCAAAGGTAAATTCTAAATAACTCATAATTGTGCTATAAAGTTCCTTTTTGAAAGCTTAAATGACTTAAATGGCCATCTGAATGAAAAACTAATATTTTTTAGAAGAATATGTTCTGAACAATTTAAAAGAAAATGGGATGAATTGACCACGCCGTTTAGCTGAGTAATTAATTTATTTCTCTGTATGTATATTCTACAGTAAATGAGTGTATGTGTAAACAGTATATGGTGTGAGTTATACGCACAATATTATTATTATCAATTTAATCATAGTCGGCTATGAAATAAAAAGTTCAAACTCAAAGACGACTTAGGAATTAGGGTTTTTGAAGAGTGTGAAATAAAAAACTATTCATTTTGATCGCATCATCCTGTATTTTCTATCGGTAAAAAAAAAAATAATTCTATGTGACAAGTAAGAAGTAATATTACGACTCACACTCAAATGCGTATAAATAAATAATTGTGTACATAAAGCAATTACTTTTAAAACTTAAAATGACTTGAAATTATTTTAAAACATGTATTTTACAAAATTATTCATCATGTTTTAATGATTTTATTTTATTTATTTATTTATTTGTTTTCGAAACTTTTATTTTATGTTTAGTTTTTTTGGAGTCCATTTTTTTCACTGGATATTTGAATGATATTCTGGGTAAAAAACAATATGGCTTTTAAATGTCTAGTCTAGACTACCTTTGATCGTATTCTTAATTCTGTTTTTAAAAAAAATTTGAATTGCATCCAAAAACTTTTTTTTTTTTAATTTCTTTTTTTGAAATTCAGTTTTATAATAATTGATTGTTTTTCAACGAGATAAATTTATAGGGGATAATCATTACATTTTTTTGGCGGTATTTTAAAAACATTTTGGAGACCCTTTAGCCTGTTTACGCCCACGTTTTAATATCAAGAATGTGCAGTCCTAGTTGAGTTACATTTGGATAATTTTTTTTTGAGTTATTGGTGCACGAAAATTGAATGAAATACAATGTATATAGTATACTACATTAAAGATTGTCTTTATTATAGAGGTATCATTTTTTGCGTCAATTCTTTTTAAGCATAAGGTCGTAAATGAAAAAATTCTCTAATTGCAGACGAGCACCCTTATCCCATGAGTAAATGAATAAAATAAAAAAATTAATACAGAAAATCAATCAGTCAAAGAAATGAATAAAATAAGTTTTAAAAAAAAATTATCAAGTAATTAAATGTTGCGTTAAAATAATTATCTCTAGCAGATGTAAAAGGCCTGTTAAAGACGTGCCAAATGCTTATCTCTGAGTTCAAAAGAGTAGAAAATAATTTCAGTACCTACATAAATTCTTAATTTTTCATATTTTTTATGTGTCTGAATATAAACCATGATTTAAAGAAGTTTGTTTATTTTTCAAAAAATGGTAAAACCAAATCAATTCGATCTGTACTATTTCACACCATTTCTGTAACGCATTATTTTCACCACCATAAAGTGTCTCCAAATAAAAGATAAAATAAAAAAAAACAGCAACAAAACAAATCTTTACCAAAAAAAAAAAGTTGACATTTCATATAGAAATATGCAGCGTGAAAATACCTTCTTATTTTATTCTTGGAAATGTATTTGTATTGTAAACAGTATATTGTACTGAGTGTAAGTAATAATTTATCTAAAATAAAATTAAAATAACCAAAAACTATAAATGCACCCATAAATAAAAGTAGTGTATCATCATAGATGTTTATTTAAAATATGGATCGCTATCAGAAAAATCTAGTACTAATTAGGGTGCTGCATAATTATGCTCCCCTAAGGTGAGTATAGTAATTTAATTAAATTAAAATAAATTTAAAATACTCTACTAATGGGTGTGACACAAGGCTTCCGCGTCTTTCCCCGTTTACTTTACTCGTTCTTGTTAAAAAAGCGAGGAAATTTCTAGATCAGTCCACTGAAATACGTTTACCTCAGATATATTTTGATAAAAAATCCGAAAGCCGATTTTCAAAATAAAATTTCACAAAGTCAAATAAAGAATAATACTTATTTATTTCTCAACATTAATGAATTCCCAAAAAAATAAAAATAAACGAGCAAAGCTAATCTATGAACGGTAATAACAGCAAGTATGTGATGGGGTTTTAACTTTGAACAAAAATTAAAGAAGAAATCGTAAATTGACGATAGCTGGAAAATAATATAAAAATTACTATATTAAATATTCTCCCATAGCAATAACTTTCCCACAGCTCTTGGATTATTGATTGAACATTCCTTCTTCTTAAAACTGAATTGCTAAGAGAAGCTCAAATCAACAAAATTATGGGAGAAATTGCATCTACCCAAAACTATATAAGATATTATTATAAAGCATTTGTTTATAAAGTTGAAGATGGTGATAGAAGCAGTTGGTTGGTTCTTATAACCAATGTTTTGAGTTCTCACAAGTTGAATCTATACATCCTAAGCAATATATTTGAAAAGTTTATTTGTTTGTTATTCTCTTAAACGAAGCCGCGAGTACAAACTAGTATTTAATAAATTAAGCATAAATGTTTTAAGAGATAGATGTATAAATCAATGATCTTGATTTTAAATAAAATATATTTAATTATGCATGTGCATTTCATGATGCGTTAAAAACCAATATTAACTTTGGTGTGAACATATTAATAATAGTTAAAACTATAATAATATTTTCTGTTCAACTGTTTATTATATATTCTTCATTTGTTGTTACGTTCAAATATTAATTATTATTATGACTTATTCATGAAGAGAAATAATTATACTTGCATATTCGATTTGAAAAAAAATAATAATAAAAAACTTATTATCGTGCAAATTTAGGTATAATATTTTTTTAGTACTGGAAATTCGCAATTCAAGATTATATCATGAACATGGTTTCCTTTGGCATAAAAAACCAACACGCAAGTATTTCAATTGAAATAAAATACTTTTAATGTATATCTATTAAAATTCAGAAGAACAGAAAAGTTGTAAAGGAACCCCTATTTGAAATTGTTGGGTAGTTATTAATATTTTTATTTATTCTAATTATAAATTAAGGACTAAAAATTTACTCATCCCGTCTTATCGTACGTAAATCCTAAAATGACATAAGACCGAACTTGCCCATCAATTTTTTTTTAAATATAAATTATTAAAAATTCCTTATAGAAGGATAATGCTTAGTATTTATATAATATCCCGTTTACTTGTAGTAACGATCTACAAAACCTTCAAATAAATCTACACTCGTATAATATTATTTTCTTTCAATACGATCGATTGTTTTATTACAAATGTATAATTTAATTCTGTACAATTCTATCATTAATGTAATTATTATTAATTATTTTCCAATACAAAGTTTCCATGTTTGCATGCAATAATATTGAATTATTAATATTCCTTTGTCTATGACAATCAAGTAACTACATATCATTTTAATCAAAGGTAATTTACGATCAATACAAAAAAAAAAGAATGTATAAATTTCTGATAGAGTATCTTCGAATGGTTAATTAATAATTAATTTACCTTACAAACAATTGATATTTATAATTTTAAAAAATTGTTTATACAAACAAGGTTTTTTAAAAGTAAAAATACTTTATTTTATCCAGCTTAAAGAAAAGACTCGTTTATGATATAGGAAAACTTGTAACAAAACTTTGGTGTAGGTATTTGTTCGTCTGTCAACAAGATATGTCAAAAAGCTTTTGGTGATGCACTTGACCTAACAACTTAGATTGTGTTCGTGATTAAGCAAAATCAGTCAATAAAAAAAATTTGCAATTTTTATAAATCAAAATGTGAAACTAGGCTAAATACCAAACAAAATTCAAAAATTGAATTAAAATTAATTCAAAAACGAATAAGTTATAAGCTCTTAAAGATTATTTCCATCTTTCTTGCAAAAAAAAAGTTTTATAGATTCTACGATAAGCGGTCATTTACTATAGAAAAATTGCACAACAAAATTTATGAATATTAATGAAATTTATAAAACATTTTTTTTTTCACAATTAACACTTTTGTGCATACTAACATAATTTATCTTAAATTTTGAAGGAAAATGTATATAAATGCCATGGACATCGGTAGGACCTCTTACCATAGAATGACACTTATGTATAATCACTATGGAGATGAACATTTATGACGTCATTTATGCAAATCTCCTTCTTTTTTTAATTAAGAATTTTGCATCCATATTTAAGCTATTTTTTAAGATTTTTAAAATATAATTTCAAATTCATATTCGTGAAGTAAAGACGCTTCAATTGAAGTAATAAAAATTTGTGCATCTTCCCTATTAGTTCCAATGGATTCATGACTCAACTATTAAACCATATAAGATAGAAGAAAAATTCAAAAACAAAAAATGTTTGATTCTTCAAGACAAACAACTCTTACTTGAAACATTTTTTTATAAAGTGCTTAGATTTGCCACAATATCAGCTCAAATTTAATTAATTAATAAATATATAATTATTGTACATATCATTTTATATAACAAACTATTTATAACTATTTGTTCTAATGTATACAAAGTATAAATTAAAATAATTATTAATAGTTCAAAGATACTCAACCTCACATATCGAGTATTTAAACAATTAACACTGTTATTGATTATCTTCACTTATTTTTCATACATCTTTCACCAAATAAACTTTCTTATTCTGTACTGTATTTTTGTGTACAGTACATACCTTCATAATTGTTTACCCATTCATAGTATTTTCCAAATGAATTAAGAAACCAAAAAGAATATTTTCTAGTATTTCTAGATTATTTTTGCAATTAACATCTCAGTTTAGATTAAATTAAATATGGAAAGCAAAAAGGAAAAAAAGAGATTGTCTACTTGATGACAACATAACTATCTAAGAAATGGTCGTGTGTGTGTGTTGATCGTATTGTGTTTACATAAAATATACACGTTAAAATTTATAGTGTATTAACGAATATAATGCCTTATAAATAGTTAACAGGAGCGTATATCTGCGAAACGATTTAACACAACGGAAATTCATGTTTTCATGGCTCATGCCTTTTCTGATTCATACTGTAGAACGATCATCCTTCTAGCTTTAATTTAAATTTACATATAACGTGTTTCTATAACTAAATTTCTTAAAGCCCTTGATTTACGATTTTGGACTTTTTATTTTATCGGGAAGTACTTTTCAACTTTCCAAAGTTTCACAAGCTGTGAAAAAAGCGGAATTAATAAAAAGTTAGCCCAAACAGCGGTAATCTATAATTTATAAATCTGCCAGTAAAGTTGTCAAAAAAATAAATAAATATGGAAAAATTTGTATTCAAATATAATTATTTTTTGTATAAATTTGTCGAAAACTAGCCAATATATAAATAAGATATATTTACGATTTTCACATTATACAAACCGATTTGGGCTGTACTGTGATCGTTCAATCAAAATCCTTTCTTTGGATCTCGTCTTTGATCTAACAAATCATTTTTATTTTTTATCAAAAATAAATATTTTTACAAAATGAATACGATTTCTTGCCATAAAAATGGATTAAAATTTTCCATTCTTGTAAAAACGGTGTCTGTCATTTTGGTGACGTAATACCGGTATATAATATTCAAATATTTGTTTACTAATTAAGATGAACTGACAGATGGCAATTAATAATTTTTATCAAAATGACGTCACACCATGATAGCCTAATGTTTTAGGTCACGTGATATAAAGATAAAAATATCAATTGTGTCGTATCAATAAATATTTATCAAAAACATGCATTTGACGAGATCATTCTTATTCCTGCTTTGATAAATTGGTTTAAAACTTAATTTGCTTACGACAATGATTTATTGTAGTTACTTACCAACCAACAAGCCAGTAGCTGCTAAAACAGACAAAACATTTAGTATGCAAATTTGTTATTTATTTTAAACGGGATATACAAACAACGTTTAATATGTGTTTAGTTATGTTGTATAGTTTTAGTTTGAGTTGTTAGTCATTGTACCTTATGCATACGTAATTAGGTGTACATTTAGCTTTATTAACAATATATAAGTGTAGTGTAGTATGGATAGATGTGCTTTTACACGACTCTTCAAAATACTACGGAAAGTTGTCTGTTCAATATTTTTGTGTAAGATGTTCGGTCAATTCAATTTATACAATTTGTAATATGTATAGACCAGGGTCGATAATTTTCGAAACCAAAAAAAATTATAGTAGGATGAAACCCATTCGAAGATAATATAACAAAAATAGAAGGAAAAATAATTTACGGGCGATCTGAGGTTAGTCAGTGGGAAGTTTTTAAAAGTAAAACACGGTTTATCTCGATTTTCAGCAAAACTACAAGTCTTATGGAAAAAATTTTAATGGCAAAGTTGTAGGTAATAAAAAGATGTACAACTTTTGTATTTACACTTTTGTCATATAACCGCAACATATATCCTAACTTTTCTAAACAAAAACAAGTTTTGCAAATTCATAGTAACCCTTATCTAACTGTTTAGTGGCATGGAACTTGAGTAAGAACACAGCATTTAGGTATAGTTGCTGAGTATTTTTAAAATTAAGAGAAGTGTAAAGTCTAGGATGGCGCTTATTCGACCTTAGATATGATTTTGTGAATCTTTCTGTATTTTAAATGTGATTTCGTGACGAACAAACATAATCACAAAAAACTGGTCGATCCCATAAATCTTAACAAAGATCTAACATTACAAACTAACAATGTAAGTACCAAGCACGCCAAAGGAATAATAATGTCATCAAAATCAGACAACGTGTTAGAAAACTGGCAGCGCAACAAATATATAGACAAACGAAATATAAACTCATCTGGTAATTAAGATTGAGACCTTACTTCCTTCCGCGAATTTGTCTTTGGGATTTTTTTAAAATTTTCTTAAAACTTTCAAATTTCAATTTTTACAATTGCATGGTCAACCTTGGTCAAAACGGACATTTTTTAAATGGAATTATTTCTCAAGGTCTCAGGCACAACAATCATTTCACTTTCACTTTGAATTATTGAACTGTACGGAACCCTAAAATTATTAAAATGAATTAATTAGTCAATCAGAAGAAGTATTTATTTCAACATATTATTTTATCATCATGAAAATTATTTTAATGTTTCATTGGCTTCATTACATGAATTTTAAACACCTTTTTATTCTTCCTTAATAAGTAATTCATTCCTCCGGACGTTATATTGAAATTATATGGTAATTTTTGTTTCGAAACATTCTACCATATGGTAATAATAATAATAATAAAATGCAAAGAATTCATATCTAATGTTATTTGTATTCTTTAACGATATTTTATTGTTAGAAATTGCCTCAAATTCGAAACATTTTTGAAGTAAAAGAAGTAAAAAAATACTTTTTAAAGTACTAAAAAGTAAAAAATAATTTTTTTTCTCATACCTATTTAATCATCGTAAGGTGTGTTTTTATAAAATTGGTCATATGACTAATTAAGTCTGAAATATTGATAAAAGCTTTGCTATTAATAAAAATTAGTAATGACAACGTTAACTAAAACTTCATAATAGATTTGAAAAAGGATAAACAAACTCCGGCTTTTTCAAAATTTTAAAGTGGCAATACTATTAAAGCATTATAAACAATCATCTCCAAAACATCCCTAAGATTATTTCTTAAAAGATAATCCGGTATTTATATAACCAGTCTAATATGTTGATTATCATATTAAATATTTTAGTACTTTATTGTAGAAAAAAGAATCATGTCTTACAAATAACAAATCTAATCAATCGATGGGGCGTCTGACATACGTTCATTTGTCACCTGACATAGCCACCTTGTTTGTTTTTGATTTAAAAGAAACACACATGAGTTTAGTGGGTATCCCGTTGTTTCCTTGTACATGCTTTTTTTTATAAACTGATATATAAGGTATTTCAAAAATACCTAAAATCATTTAGAAAAATAAATTCAATGATTACACACTTTCCAAGATATTTGTTTGGATTTCTTCTTGTGGAATTTCGATTTCTTTCAATCGTGGAAAATAGATGTATCGTTAATATCGTTAATGATGTAAATAATCCTTCAGCTAAAGCAAGAAATTGTTTTGTCTTCATAGGATTTGGATTACAATCACAATTACTCTATGCTTATAGTTAATTTTGTACCAAATGCTCAGAGGCATTACTGTCCATTTTACGGCCAGTCTCCCAATAAATAAAACGAAAAAAAATCCCTGGAGTTGTCAGCTTTTGTAATTCGATGAGTCTTTTTACAGCCAGAATAAAATAATTCAAAAATATACTTCGAAATATAAATTATTTACTTAGTTCACATATGGCAAAGTATCAATGTTTGAACTATTTTTAATCATGAGCATTCATAAAATACTCTAAATATCCAGTCTATACTGTTATAAATACATATATAATAATATTTATTATAATAATATATGTGTTTATTAATAAGAAAAATCTGGGAAAAAATTGTGGCGAGTTCAAACATTCTATAAAAAAATGTTTCAAACAAAAGTTGTTTGTTTTATTAGTTCTTATTTGTTATTCGTATCTTTGTTTGTTTCAGACATCTATAGTGGGAATGGCATCGAGCAGTCGTCGATTAGAAGAAAATGTCAAAGAAATGCGAAAATATTGCCCAATACAATTGGTAATTTTATTTCTCTTTATTTCTGTTTTAAATATTTCAAAATAAATTTCGTAATAATTTTTTCAGGTTCCATTTTGGGAATGTTTTAATTCAACAATAAATGGTAAGTTTTACGAAAACCCAAAAAGATTTCACGGCATTTAAATGAAAAGTACAAAATAATTTTAATTTTAATGTAAAAGTGAATTCTCAAATGAATGGGGAATTCAGTATTAGCCAAACAGACTGATTATTAGAATAAATGGAAAGAACAGCCAATCCTTGAAAATAATAATAAAATTCGTTCAGATTTTATTTCATTGTGTATAAAACTACTTTGAAAATAATAAATCACCAAAAGAAACAACGACATTACTAACCGGACATTTTTCTTCGTAACCACGCTATTATTGTCCCAAGTTTATTGATGAGTCTGGTATATAAGATAAACCTTCATGGTATTTCATTTGGATCATGGTTGTGTGCTCGTTTTTGATATCAGTTTGTCCCATCGCAGTCACGTTTGTGTGTGCAAATATACTACTGTGTGCTGTATACTTATTTCAGATGATAAATGATTATAAAATATTGATCGTTTGGTTTTTGTTCTAAACGATGTATTTCTAAATTTATAGAAAAATATTTTAATATATTAGCAGCTATTTTACCTGTACGATTCAGGCTCAAGTTAGTTATAGGGATGGCTTCATTTCAATGGTTTTTAATTTAAATTTTTTTCATTTCAAGTATTCAAAATTGTAATCTCGATGTAACTAGTATATAAGATGATATATTATAAATAAAGCTCAGGCTAGGTGCTATTATTTAAGCCGACATTTTTTATTTTAATGATGAAATAAAGACTTAAAAACAAACAAAAAACAAAGATTCAAGCTCAGTGTTGGATTTACGTCTTGGCCCATGCGATCCGAGCCTATATTAAAAGATGCAGAAAACGATTTATATAATACATGCTATTATATACGTATTAATAAATGTATGAACTGCATATTTAAAGTATTTTATGAATACTAAATAGTATAAACATTAATTAGTAGTTGTGTAAATTGTAGACTTCACTCAGAAGTACATAATAAGTATATAAACAATACGTAGACAAAATTTCGAAGATATCTGACACAATCCAAAACATTGACGTCAAAATCGAACAAGGCGTTCGAAAATTGCAGCGGAACAAACATAGATAGATAGATACAGGGAAACAAAATGCAAAATATTTGTTATACCATAGGTCTCTCTTCGTTCGGTCAATAATACACAATCATTGTTAGCTGTTATCTTTACTTGTTTTAATTATTTTAACCACAGTTTAGAAAAATACCTGAAAAACACAGTCGGCTAGAATCTGTACCCCCATACTTAAAACACCTTTCTTAGCTTTGAATATATTATTTTACATTTTTTTAGTTTTCAATTAAAATTAAAATTTCTTTACTAGAAATAGTGAAAGGTCAACAATGGTCAGGACGCTGGTGTTGTTCACTTCCACAAAATAAGCAATGCCGATACGCGTGTGTCACATCAGGATCACGCGATGAAGTTATGGGCCGCTGTAAACAAAGTGATGAATTATTATTTTATAATTGTTTAGAACGACAAGAAACAGGAGACACATGTTGTGGGACAGCACGAACACCCGATTGTCGACAAGCATGTACAGCAATATTTCGCAAATCACAAATGCCATCGAAAAATTTACGCTTACGTGTGAAAAAAACATGCGAGGAACGTAGTCCAAAAGTATTACAGTGTGTACGAAATTTTACCAAAGTTACTCCAGCCAAAAATGCTAAAAATTGTTAGTTCAAAAAGTACTTTATTTTAAACAATATATATATATATATATATATATATTTAATTAATTTATGGAAAATCGTTTTCAGTAATCCATTGTTGTGACAAAACTGATAATTCAACTTGTTGGGAAACTTGCAGGAATGTATTGAACTCACAAACCACCTATCAAGAAATCATTGATGGTTTAATAAGCGGAGGTTGTGGACCACCATTGTTACATGTGAGTGATCTTTAACTCTCATCTACACCTTCACGGTAAAATTGGTAAAGTAGATGTGACTAGATAAGGACGTTAAAAACTTTTACAGCAGAAAAATTTACGATAATATGTTTTATAGGATAAATTATGGCAATGTTTTCTACTAAGTTCTGACCAAGAATCCGATGATAAATCCATTTTGGAGGCGACATCAAGAATTGATCGTCTGGGAATGGACTCAGCAAAATTACAATGTTGTCACCATGCTATTTCTCCACATTGCCGACGTCTTTGCGCTCGCACATTTGCGAATGATTGGGCAATGTTGTGGGAAACATTTGACCGTGAATGTTTATCACAAATAGCTGAAGAAAATTTACGAATTTGTAATAGTGAAGGTAAGATATTTCTATCATGGATTTATAAATTAAATTGTTTAATTTGAAGCAAGGAAGTATGGGAGAAAGAAATACCGCCCTAATTCCCTTGCTTTAACTAGATTACTCACTTGAAACAACATAAACATAAAGCAATCCTTTTCTTGCAAAGTATAGTAGTTATGAAGTAGTTATGAAAATTAATTTAGTTTTTTCTATGCAGTTGAGGAACCATGTGAATTGGGTTGTGATGGTTTAAATTTTTGCACAAACTTCAACAATCGTCCAACCGAATTATTTCGATCTTGCAACAAACATGCGGATGAAGCTGCTCGTTTTGATGTTGCCTTTTGGCAATCACAAGGAAATTTAAGTATTTTAAATTATCTAAATTTACCAATGCGTAACATTTCCCGATGTTCACCAAACATATGGCGAGTAGTAGCATGCACTCTTCAAATCCAGCCGTGTTCCCGGGGGGCACATATTAATCGCATTTGTCGTGAAGATTGTTACAATATTTTATCACAATGTATGGATTGGTCACGGATTCCATCCGAATATACAGCCGCATCTATATGTGCAAAACTATCACCAGATGATTTAAATGATCCATGCATATCGTTACAACCTTTTTTGGAACCATCAGATAATCTGATAAAGAATCCCAAACAATTAATCACATCGCCATGTAAAAATAATCCATGCGGTATGAATGAAGTTTGTACTGTAAATCATAATTGTTTGGGTCGTAATTGCCTGCCATACACGTGCCAAGTTGGATGCAAATTGGGTAAAGTGTCCCAATATTTAGTACCTCATGGTACGTACGTTCGCGTACCAAATACAAATGGAAAATATGGATGCTTAAAAGTTTGTAAATGTGTTCAAGAAAATATTGAGCAATGCCAACCGTTACCATGTATCCCATTGGATGCGTGTAAATTGGGTAATCGAAAAATTGAGCATGGTACATTTTTTCATGTGGATTGTAATGTATGTAGCTGTTTTGCTGGTGAGATTGTTTGTAGTAAACGGCAGTGCAAAGTATTGGCATTGGGTGGTCCAGATCCTTCTTATACAACATTACCATGTAATTGTCCACCACACCATGTTCCTGTATGTGGACGCAATGGAAAAACATATCCAAGTTCATGTTTAGCAAAGTATGATACATTTACAGTTAAATTAAGTCTTTGAGTATTGCCGTGATGTTTTCACTTCAACATTTCACTCAAATATAAGCTGTCAATGCCCCTTCAATGCGCGTGCTCTGTTTAACAGACAAAACTACAAAAAGAAAAAAAAATTTAAACTTTCTTTTAAAATTTCAATCAATTACTCTTTGGTTTGGGATTACTATAATCATACCCAACTTTCACCACGAAGTCAATTTCCCGAGCTTACTTAAGTTTTAGGATTCAATAACTTTTAAAATTTATGGAAAGGGTCAATGGACATCGTATTTAAAGCTTTTAACATTTTATCTTTTTAGAAATTGCTTAACTTTTAAAATTCGTTAACTAATCAAATATTTATAAGAATCGATGGTCGTCTTTTGCCTATTCAGCTTCCGAAATTTAGGAGCAATAAATTTTAAAAGACTTAGTAGCGTACAAGCGAAAAAATATGACATATAATAGTACGTAGGATTGAAATAAAAACTCCTTGTGGATCCTATGAAATCTATGAAAGGAAGAAAAAAATAAATGCTTCCATACAACTTAAAGTGGTATTCCAATTTATAACCTCCTAAATCAATAATATATAGCGCTTATATCTCTTTTTGTAGATGTATTGGGTTAAGTGATGCAGACTTTGAATTTGGACCATGTAAAGACTCATGCCAATTTTCTAACTGTGGCAAAGGTGAAATTTGTGTTCCTCATCCAAAAGTGTGTCTTTCTATGTTGCACAAACCATGTACACAGTATCAGTGTGGTAATATAAGCTCAACAGAGATAATAAACCTTTGTATAATTATTTCTAATGTTAATTTGTTGTTTCAGTAAATATCACATCGCCAGAATGCTTAAGCCAATATCAAAATGCAGTGTGCGACGTAGATAATCTTCAGTATCCAAGTCCATGTTTTGTCCGAAATTTAAATACACAAATCGCTCACCGTGGTCATTGTTTTTCTAAATGTAGTATTTCTGGACCTGTTTGTGGCATAAATGGCGTTACATATTCCTCAGAATGTACGGCCTGGGCTGATTACGTTAGTGTTGATTATAATGGTGTTTGTCAGGCGATTGGCTTAATCGGAGACAAAAAGAAAAAGCAATGCAACGAAGAAATTAAGTGTAAACCTTTATCAAGCAAGAATTGTGTAGGATACACTCCGCCTGGTGCTTGTTGCCCGGTGTGTGCAGGTGCCATGAAAATTATTTACTCTAGAAAACAAATTGATCGAGCACTGTATGCATTAAAAGGACATTCTAATACTTCGTTAACGTTGCAGTCGATTTTACAAGCGTTAGAGCGACATATACAAATTAGCGAATGTGTTTTAAGAGGATATTTAAGCATTGAATCAGATATTTTTGTAATGATTCAATCTACGGAATTGAAACCATCCAAATTACAATTGGATGCTTGTGTTCGTGAAGCGGAGAAAATTGCTAATCTAATTCGTCGACATAGTCCACGTGTCGCTAGTGATTTAAGTTTAAGTGCATTAACGGCTGCAACAATTGTACATTCAGCAGACGTAAATAATGCAGGATCCGCATTGTATAGTTTTTATGACCAAATACGATTTTATTTGGCTGTGTCATTTGGTTTAATAATTTTTAGTCGACATTATTTATAAAAGATAATAGTGGCATCCAATCTGTATGGCTTCTGTTAAATCTTTTCAGCCAATAGTAAGGCATGCCATTGTTGAATATTGAAAAATTGGTGCCAAAATTTATTGCTTTAATTTAGTCAAATTGTTTTATTTTACCAATTTAAATGCAGCCAAATAAATTTTAAACTGTGATATAGTTTTAATAAAATTTTATATATACTAAATATTTATACACATTTTTATACTCAATAAAGTTTTTTTTTTAATGTTTCATTTCTTTAATAAAATTACATTTCTTTAATGTATTTCTTTATTTAGGTATTCCTTTTGAATACCACTTATTATCCTGTTCTAAGATAGTACTCTGAGTCTACACATCTTGTCGCTAGAGTGACATCTTTTATTTCAATGTTTAAGCTTTTTCTAGTTTTGCATTTCACATATCAATAGACCATGGATTAACTAGCCAAAAACCTTTGAGTCCTGATGATTCTTCAGTTTAGTAGCCAACCATTAACTAATTGTGCATGTGTTATTAGACTGAATACTCTCATGCCCATGGCAACTAGATTAATTCAAATATTTTATAGTTTTAGTTTATATCAAGATTATTTCCCTACATCGTTTTTAAAATGGAAAAGCTAAAACAAAATAAAACTTCAAAATCAAATTTTTTATTTGGTTAAATACTCTTCACTAAGTATTAAAGTAAATTCATCTAGCGGGAAATATTATAAATGATTTTCGTAGGAAACAAAAATGAATTTATGAAATGATCAAAGCGTGCTATGTTTTTATACGTCTATAATCACAGCCATATATAATATAGCTCTATGATTCTATGTTTATGTTTATGCTTAATGACATAACCCCAATGTTGTCTTGTATGTAATTATATTCGTAAAATGAGAATACTGGAATAATTTCCATTCTAATGTTTAGTAAAAAAGAGGATTTAATTCGTAAAACTGGTGAGGATGGCATTGGACGATTACAGTATTTGGAAATGTTAGTAAAAGAGTTTTATGAAACTAAATCAAAAGGTAAATATAATATGAATGGTCATGCAAAATTATAAATTTCCCTACTCATGTAATTTTTTATGTTCATTATTAGAAGCTAAAAAACAACTATTAGCAAATTTGGCAAATTTTGCGTATGATCCAATAAATTACGAATACTTTCGACGTTTACAAATCATACCATTATTATTGGATGCAATTTCAAGTTCAACAGATGAAACGGTTATTTATTTTTCAAGTGCTGGATTATGTAATTTATGTTTAGGTATGTATGTATTTAATTATCCAATAATTTTTAAAAATATATAAAAATAGAACATATTATTCAAGAAAATAACCTCAATCCTCATTTTTGATAACTGTTATAATTTTAATTTATAGATCCATTAAATCAACAAATCATTCATCGATATGATGGTATTAAATATATTTTAGCAACAATAATAAATACAACAATCGGAGTTAACAATCACGACGAAACCTTATTAAATTGTTTAACAACATTAATGTATTTAGTATCATCGGAAACTGAATCACAAATCACTACAAATTCACAATTAAAAAATCAACTTGAACATTTTGTTCAAGAATCAAATAATAATCGTATTAAAAATTTATCACAAATTTTTTTAACTGATTATTTTAAATAAAGTTTACCAGGTAAAAATGTACAGTTTAACTAAAATTCGTAATATTCTAAACTATAATTTTCTTAAACAATTTAGTACAATCGTAAATACTAACAAAAAATTCACTGTCGGCGATAAAGTGACAATTGGTCGTAATATATCCATTGAAGATGTAAAATTATTTTCTGAAATGATTGGTGATTTTAATACAATACATTTTAACGGTGACAAATCAGTGATACAAGGTGCGTTTTTAAATGGTTTAGTGTCTGGTGTTATTGGGAGTAAACTTCCCGGACCTGGTACATTAGTCGTTGAACAAACATTAAAATTTCCAAACAAATGTTATGTTAATGATTATATACAAATTACGGTAGAATTAATTGAAATACGAAAAATCATTCACTATGTAAAATACATTTGTATGGTCGATGACAAAATTGTTTTAGAAGGTAATGCGAAATTAGTTTTTAAAGGTTAAGGACAGTATCAGAAAAGTGAAGATTAGTAATTTGAGTAATTTATTCAAAAGTTTTACACTTTGAATTTTGTCTAATTATAACCATTGTAAAATTCAATGTCAAAAATTGTTGTAAATATTATTAACAAAAAATGTAATAAATTAGAATAAAAATTATTTTCTACAATTTGGCTCATTTCTTTTATATTATTTTTGCATCCTAACTGCACAATATTTTTTTATTTCTCTCATAGAAATACATATCTAAAACTACATAGCTCCCATACTATTATTTGGTCGGTGAAGGCAAAATACACACATAATTTATAAGTACTAATCATAGATGACTCTGTTTACTTTGCAGTAATTTATCTGTCAGATTTGTGTAATCAAATGACAAATACAATAACATTCGTGAATCGTGACGTTTACAACGTGTGCACAATTTTAAAAAATGTTTATTTCAAAAAACTATGTTTTATTATAATTATTTAAATAATTTAATGAATTTTTAAGATGAAATTTGCAGAAATATCAAAAATGAAATCTCAAACAAGTAAAAAAGGCCATCGCAATGTTCGATTGCAGGATTTATTGAGGAAACATTGGTTTATTTTCGGTATTTTACTTTCTATAATACTTGCGGCAATAGCGCCTAATATAGGCACCAAAGGAGGTAATTTTGTATTTAATTTCCAAATCCAATTAAAATATAAAGGTTTACATTTCTTTTAAGGTATTTTGAAACCAGAATATACAGTGAAATACGGGGCTGTATCTGTGATATTTTTAATAAGTGGTTTATCGTTAAAAACTGAAGATATATTCCAAACTTTAACACAATATAAATTACATTTATTTATTCAAATTTTCACTTTTATCGTAATTCCAATTTTTATGCATTTTTGGTCCAGTATTTTGTTGTTTTTAGGGGTAAATTCTTGGATTATTAAAGGGTAAGTTTAGTATATATCAGTAATATATCGCGAAAAGTTTAATTTATTCAAATTTAAATCAGTATAATAATGAGCAATTTTGAAATTTTATTTCAAATACACAGTTCTCATTAATTGGCTATCTGAATTCATAATTATTCTTACCTAAAATATAAATTAATATTATATTTTTAGTATGTTAACCGTAGCTTGCATGCCCCCTCCAGTTTCAAGTGCAGTTATTTTAACACGAGCGTCTCATGGAAATGAAACAACTGCTATATTTAATTCAGTCTTAGGCAGTTTTCTTGGCATATTAATAACTCCACTTGCATTATTATTAATGGTAAGATGTTTGAATTATATCCAAAATTAACCACCGTGCAATGTTTTCTATTTTATTTTAATTTTATCTAAATTTGATTTTTTTAGTTAGGTTCAACAACTGTTGTGCCCTTAGTCAATACAATTATTCAATTAATAGGAACAGTATTGGGACCTTTGATAATCGGGCAATTAATACGAAAATTTACAAAATTTCGTGGTCATGGAATTCCATTAAATGATATTGGACAAATTTTATTACTATTTATTATTTATACAACATTCTGTGATACTTTCATGACTCATGAAATGGGTTTGAGTGCCGTCGATATACTTGTCACAATAGTTTTAGGTAAAATTTCACGCTATTCATTTGAACTGTAGTAGAAATTGAATTTGAAGTTTTCCAAAAGTTCATATTAATAGTTATTTAATTTATAAAAAGTTATTGCAATTTCTCAGAGGGCAGAGAAATGCACATTCTAACTACTTTTGTTAATAATTTCCATACATTTTTTCAGTTCTGGTACTGCAAATTTTAATGATGGCAATGAGCTATTCAATTGCTAGTAATTTTCCAAAATTGTTTTCTCCATCGGAAGTAGTGGCTATAATTTTTTGCTCTACACATAAATCGTTAACTTTAGGTAAATTTTAATTACCAAACTAAATCTTAAAATACATGAATTAAATTTTTTTCATTCTAGGTATACCGATTTTAAGAATTATGTTCCATGGATATTCGCATTTAAGTCAAATTAGCCTTCCTTTATTAGTTTATCATCCTGCTCAAATCATTTTAGGTGGTTTAATGTCTACTCAATTGAAGGATTGGGTACGTGATTGTAGGAACAAACGATTGCCTGTATAAAAATAAATGCTTTTAGAAATATTTTAACATTCCAAAAGTTTAATTTATTTAATAAATATTCGTTTTTAAAATCAAAGTGTTTTATTGTCATAACCTAAAAGTAAAAAAAAGGTATTCTTAAACTTGACTTTCAAAATTGAAGGTCTTGCATGTTGATTCAAGAGAGAATCTAAATTAAAGTTGACAAGAATAAGGATAGATATGTGATAATAAATTATAAGTGGTTTCGAATGCAATAAAAAATAAAATACCGCACCGTTCATTTAAGCTAGAAAATCGATTTAGAAAGTACCATTCACTGTGTGTTACGTTTGCCGGAAGCAGCATAATATTTAACATGTTTTTGAGAACTATCCATTTTTTAGAATCTCAAAAAAAAAATCAAATATGGTGTTACCGTTGTCTTTGGGGAAATATTTTAATTATATTTGGCTTTCTGGACATTCCCATCATTATTTAACTGAATTACACGTGCCTGTGTTTCCATCAACATTATATTGTCTAATATTACGTCATATATGGATGCCCATCCATGATGTTATCCTTTCAAAACACAGATGTATTTTGTACATCCTTTTAACACAGGTTTATAAATAAACATCCCTGTAAATTTATATACAATATAATTTATTAAAAAAATATTAAACAAATATTTTAACATTTAAAAAAAAGCAAAAAAAAAAATAGATACAAAAAAGTGAAGCTATTCAGCTCAATAACATATTCTTTTACAACTAGTAAACAATATAGGGGGGAAGGTGGATTTTAATTATTTACCAAAAAAATAAAATGAGCATTGCAAATCCAATTTTCAATTAATAAAAAAATATTCAAAAAATTATAGATTTCTTTTCAAATAACAAAAAATTAGAAATTTCAATTCAAAAAAAAAACAGCATTCTTTGTAATAAGTTAAATGACCAATTTGGTCTAAATGAAAACGTTAATTCTTTGAAAAATTATTTTGAAAAGTAAAATTGAATTCATAAAAAAAAATTTGCCAAAAATTAAAATGAAATTGAATAAATAAAAAAGAAAAACAGGATTCTACTACATCGAAAAAAATTTTTTAATATGAAAAAATTATAAATATTTTTATAAATATTGCATTTGGAAATTTGTGACGAATAATATTATATATATTTTTAGTTCAAGGATAAATTTCTTTTTTTGTTTTTATTAGCTGATAAGAGCTAAAACATTACAGAAATATTTTTTGTTTTAAAATATAAAAATTTTTTTGTATACAAATACAGTTTTTTTGGGGTAAATTTATTGTCAGTATTCTATTATTTAATTTACTGTTGAAATTTTAAGCAATAATATTAACAAAATAATATTGTTTTTTGGTGTTTCTTTGATGGAAGATCCGAATACATCTACTAAAATATTTTCTGTTTAATACAATTGGAGGTGGTGGTTATACGAAGATTTGCGTTTCTTCGTTAATGATACGACTCTTCATTATTTTTAGTTCTCCGACCTTCATGAAATGTAGAGGAAGCGTATTTTGAATGTTTTTATAGCTTTTGTGGTCTCATTTTAGTTCTTAACTTTTATTTGATTAAATAATTATTTTTAAAAACTCTTTAAAAAAAAAATATTGTAGTTGATGATTATAGTTTTTTTAAGTGATTCTCTGTATGACAAGAAAGCTAAATTTACCTGCATAAATTTTGCAAATTTAAGAATTTTTCTGTTTCAATAGTCGAAAAATAATTAGCCTAATGTACTAAAATTCGATATGCACAATCTGAGAGTCAGGCGAGATGTTTTTTCTATAAAACTAAAAATCTTCTCCATTTTTAAACCCAGATTTTACATTATGCATGTCTAATTTCATTTGGAAAATTATTTTTTTCGATCTATTATAGTATATATTATATTATACTATTTTAACGGTATTAATTCACTTAGGAAATTTTAACAGAAATCCTAACCTGAAATCGATTCCTATTCTTTTGGATGCCTTTAATTTTATACTAAATATGAAATTGTATGTTTAATTTTTTTTAGTAGTTTAGTTAAATTTTACATTTTTCTGTAACCGAAAAAAAACCATATTTTTATTCTCAATTGTGATTATCCTCTTCTTAGACGAAACAAGACAATTCCCTTTTATACTAAAAAAAAAACAGTTCATTTTTAAAAGTGATTGTATCCAACAGAAAATATTTGTATAGATTTTAAAATATTGTTAATATTATTAAGTTTTTGTTTTTTTGTAAGTTGTTCTAATTATTTAAAAAAGCTGCCATTTTAAATATATTTTGTTATAAATAATGGAAAGTCGAACATCATATTGAATTTATTAAAATGTTATCTAAATTTTAATTATTCGTCAAAAGCCTAAACTAATATTTTCTTTAGTTATCTTTTTAAATATATTGGCACATATTAAAATGCCTAAAATTATGGTTGTGAGAAATACAATTTGCAATTTAATTTTTTTTTTTCAAATATATAATACATATATTTTTTATTATTTTTCTAAAAGCCTAAGAACTTCCAAAAATATTTTTATTTATAAGTTGTATATATTTTTTTTTATATAAAGATTTTTTTGTTTTTCTTTTTCTACAATATTCAAACAAAGCAATTAATTTTTTTGGTTTATTTTGATTGGTTGTTGAAATTATTTCTTATTAAAAATTACTTTTTTTTCAATATATCATTAATTAATTTATTATAGGCAAAACAATGCTTTTATTAATTAATATGTGATGTGTTTAATTATTTATATACATTAAATACTGTGAGGCAACAATAAATCATTTTCTTAGAAAATAATAATTAAATCGAAAGAACGAAATATCGTTTAAATACGATTTTTTTGTACGGTTATCATATCGGACTAACTTGTTCGTCAATGCAACTCAAGATTTTACAGAAGTTACTTCTTATTTAATATACATATTTTTCACGGTTTTACTCGATTTTTCTCGAAAATTAATTAACCTATTTTAAAGTCTCAAATGGATAATACTTCAATTGAATTAAGTTGGAATATTCATTTTTTTCTTAATTTTTTTAATGAAGTTTACCATTTTTAATTTTATGGAAATACGATTTTAAATTTGTAAGTGGTTTTATTAGGGACAAGTTTTTTTGCAGTACGTATCTTTAATTTTTGTGTGAAGTAAAAATAGTACCTAAAAACAGTAGAAAGTAACATATTGAAGCTTTAATCTATCGAATTATTTAAGTCCGACCCTAACAAAGCCTAGAAATTAGCAATTTCAAAAAAATACTTTTTGTTTAAACAATATGAGATTCTTAAAAAATATTTTTTTAAAACTGATTCATCGAAAATTTGTATTTAAAAAATGGCGCGTTTGAAGCATTTCTACAATGGGTTTTACACACGAAATCTATTTTGTTCATATTTTTGTATAAAATATCTAATCAGATTGTCCATTTTTTAATAAAAATTCGTTTTAAATTCAATAAAAATTGAAATACAGTCTTAGAATTTGTTTATATATAATATTTAATAGTCTCTAAACAATCAAACAAGTTTCAAGTATTCAAAAAATGTTTTTTTGTGTGTGTGAATTTTATGTAGATTAGAAAGGAAATGCAATATTATTACCTCAAATATTTCATCATTTAATCAATCACAAAATACCTTTTCAATTATTTCTATACGCAACAAAATTTTTAAATTAGTTAGAATTAATCTGTTGACTGCATAGAAAATAAGATAACAGTTAGAGTTCTTACAAAAATGTATTATTCTTATATTTTTCGAGACTCATCGATAGTCAATAAAAGAAATTCACATAAGTTTGTTATATTATCATTAAGTACAACTTAAAATGATCACATAACTATTATAAAAAAACGTTTAAAAATTTGTCGAAATTTTGAAAAATCTAATAAAATTAGCTCTTGATAGAAATAAAATTAAAATTATATTAATTGTCGAAAGAAAGCATGTCTGCTTTTTTAAACAGAAAAACTGTGTATAGAAATAACTTTTTAGGTTGTCTTTAAAATACGTATTGATAGTAGAAATACGTCGGTGCTTTATCGAAAAGTTGGATATATAAAACTACTTTTGATATTACGGTACTTTGAATGGGAAACACTTCTCAAGGCAAAAGTAAGTTTTGACGGTTTTAACGACCACCAAACCAAAAATACTTTTTCATATCAATACTAATCTTAAAGATGATGTTTTATTTTATTTATTTATTGAAAATTTTAATTATTTTTTATAACTCGGGAATATTTTCACATTCTTTAAAAAATATTTGTTTTTTTTATTTTTATAATGCTTTAAAAGCTTAACTTTCAGAAGAATTATTTAATATGTACGTGTTTTGTTTTTTTTAGTACAAGTCAAAAACTTGTCCTTGTAGAATTAATTTTATATAATATGTATAGAATAATAATATTATGAATTAATTAATTAAATAATAAAAACTTAACAACGTATATAATCAAATATTAAATAAATTAATAATTTAACATCTATTTTTATGATTGATTATTTGACTTTGATTCAAACATAGCAGTCATATCTTTTATATATGATGGAGAACGTTTTTCTTTTCTGAAAAAAAAAAACAACAATTATTATTATTCATATAAAATTGAACATCATCTGATATTAGCCTTTCAATGTAGGGTGATCTACACGAAAAGTTTAAGTAAGCGTCGTTCTTATCTAATCTTTCTTTACATATCTTTCTTAACAGCATAAAATAGTTGTACAATGCGTAAGAATTTGAACTTAATTAGTTACACAGATTGCTCATTTTAAACTTTCAATAGGAAACCCCAATTTTTATTAATGTATTTAAAAGCTAGTAACATTAGTTATTTCTCTTAAATCATAAAGATTTCTGCAGGATAAAATCAATTTAAGAACAAAAAATGCACTTGTTATAAAAAACAATTTTCCAATTTAAAGAATGCCTTTATCTGTTTCCAGAAATAAGCAAACGTATATTTCTTAAGCTGTTTAGTACTGGGCCTTTTTTGGCTCTACTTTTTAAAACTTTTTTTTTTTTTTGTAAAAGTTTTCTTAATTCATAATGTAATAGTTTTCTCAATATGTTAAATAATTTTATTAGATTATAAAACTGCAATTTTCCAATTTTCTCAATAAGTCTAATATAAATAAATATATGTGCCTAAAACAATATTACTTACTTTGGACTACGATTAGATAATTTTGAATCTAAACTAATACGTTTTTCGCGATCAAATTCAATGTCACGTTCACGCGCCATTAACGTGTCAAATGTATGACGTCGTATTTCATTTGATGCACATATTAATTCTTCAGCCTTTTCACGCCGTTGTGTAATTTTATTATTATCAAAATAATCTTTTTTTCTTACACCTTTTTCATTATTCATATTATCACTACGAATTGTTCCCATTGTTGTATTATTTTTATCAGTATTATTATCACTTCCACAAAATTTTTTTGTATAATCACTGATAATAGTATTATTTTTACGAATTTGATTATTTTTTATCACATCACAACCGTCAACAATTTTTTCATTGCGTTTAATATTTCTTTGGTTTAATACAGGAGATTCCATATTTTCATTATTTGATTTTAATTTGTTGCGACGATTTACATCGTCCTCAACACCATCATCTTTATTCTCTTCACCGCGTGGTTTAATCTTTGATTTTAATCGTGTTAGCACTTGATCTTTGTTATCTGCACGAAATGATTCACTACGATATTTTTCACGTAAAAAGTTACGACGTTCCTCTTTATATCGTTCGATTCGTTCACGATTTAATTGTGGATTCTCAAAATCTGTTGTACTATTTAAACTTGTTGATGATAACGATGGATGCTGATCAACTGTTGATTCATGATCATGATCTTTGGTATTGTTTTTTATATCTTTGAGTATATTACTTTGCTTCAGCGATGATGTCGATGAGGATAATGAATCCGTTGATTTTTTTGTATGAAATGAATGTAATGAATGAAAATCTGGTGATTTCTTAGCTGTATCAGGTAATACTTTGGGTTGATTCAATTGTTTGGGTTGTGCAATTGTAAAACGATTTAATCGTTCATCTAATGATTTTCTTCGTGATGTTGATGAACTTTGATTTATAATCGCTTGTTGACTGAATGTGGTTAATGGTTTTGTAACGAATTCACGAATGAATTCATTTTCATCTAACGATCGAGCTTTTGGATTATTTTTTAATAATTTTGTATGTCGAGCATGACGCAAACAAGGCGGTAAACTATCTCGACCATTTATATCTTTATATCTTAAAACAATTGAACTACATTCAGAGGATGATGCCGGATCCAAATTTTCAAATTTATTCGCTATTTCGCGTACACTTTCAGTTCGATGTCGTTGATGATGGACTACTTTTGGCGATTCATTTTTCGAGGGTGGAGTAGATTCTTCATTTTCGTCTTCTTCAATTATGACTGTTTTTTCCATTTCTAATGAATCAAATTTATCAGACATATTATCAATTGTGTCTTCATCACTTATTTTACATTGTTGCTCATTTTCCTCAGGCATACACACATCCACAACAGATACATGCGCAGAATTATCATTCTCATTTACAACTTGCTCAATATTTACAATATTGCTACTATTTTCTATACATTGTACATTATTTTCAGGTACAACTTTCACATCTTCAGGGGTTAAACTATCTGTAACATCATTTTCCTGAATTTGTTCAGGACTTTGAGTTGGTTCAACTATTGAATTGTGTTTGGATACATCCTGTGCTTCATCAGGACTACTCACTATTGAATTAGGTTTGGATACATCCTGAACTTGTTCAGGACTATTCACAATCGAATTATTTGTGGATACACTCAATGGTTTATCTAATAATTCATTAATTTCATGTATCGAACGTCGAAAATATTTTACTTGTTGATAAATAGCGTCATCATCAACAGAATTTTCACACGATTTTCTTTTTTCATTTAATAAAAGTGGTTTCGACGGACTTGCTGGAAAACTTTGACTATTATCCTCCTCATTCACTTCAACATTCTCGTAAATCGGTGTTTCGGAGTCTTCTGCATAATTATTCGCTTGAAAACTAAGTGAAATCGGTCGGATTGGACTAACATAATTAATTGGATTTGAATCTGGAGAAAATGATAAAGATGTAGGGCGTGCTGCTGGTGGTGACATTGTTTTTACCACACTAGGTGAAGTTGGCAATGACTTTTGTTTCTGTGCGGCAAGTAATTCATCAATATTTGTTACTTTTGTTCTATATACAATTTCTGTGGGTTGACTAGCTTCACGATTCGGTAAATTAGCAACAGATGTTGGAATTGTTGCTTTTAATTCCGAATTTATTTCGACATCTTCATAAATATTTGTATCGTTTTGTTTTTTGTCGGTGAATGTTTTATTTTTGGATGGAGAATTTAAGCTGTATGTGATACTAATGGTAGTTAAAACATTTTCGTAAGTAGGACTGCTGGGTGTCTTTTTCGGGGAAATAATTCCATTATTACTCAATTCATTCGCAATATTTTCATAAGTGTTGGATAATTTAATATCTTTTGTTTCTCCCGAATTTCGATTAAATATTTTATAACTAATTTCACCGGGTGATTCTGTTAAACTAAAATCTGGTGATATTTGATTTGGTGTTGTTGTTGTAGAATCACTTGAATCGGTTGTTTCACCGTACAATCGATTATAATTTGGTGTTTGTGGTGATATATTTGTACTACTAACTTCACTACATACATCTGACGACGATGGAATCTGCAATGTTCGTTTAATATCCATTTCTGTATACGATTTTGGTATCAAATTCTTTTCTCTATAATTTTCTAGATTCAAAGAATTTCGATTTGTATTCTTCTTAAATAAATTCTCTGGTTCAGGTTTAACAAGATTTTCTTCTGGACTCGTTTTGATCGGTTGTATTTCATTTGAATTTCGTGGAGATTTATTTTTAGGCTCAATGGAATCGTCTGCTATTAATGCAGGTGTTTTAATTGGTGTTTTTTCTGGATGTGTATGTACTATAGCCGTTGTGGATATCATATTTTCTGGTGTGTTACAGTCTATGTAAAGTATATCCGAGAGTTGATCTTCAAGACGTGAACGTTTTCGTGATTGACTTTCCGGTGATAGTATAACACGGGGCTGTTTTTTCGGTGATGGATTACTTGAATTTGTTTGACTGTTAAAATCTTCGGGTCGGGCACGATGTAAAACTTTTCGTGTACCCTAAAATATAAAAATAAACAATATGTCAAATTTATTTTGTATATTACCGACATGTCATTACACATGTGCTAATAAACAAATACTGCATCTAACTAACTGAACAGCTCATAATTTTCGCAATATAATAAATACTTTTCTAATAACAGCTAGTAAAATTTTTGAGGGCTAGATGTTGCTTAATGAATTTTGTCGAATAAACAAATTTTTTGACATTTTGTAGTGACCTAAAAAAAGCGCCTACAGTTCCAAGAAAAATTTTTTGAGTTTTCTAAGGTAATTAATTAATTAAGGTATTCTTAATACAAAAATTACATTGAAAATATAAAGATTGTTGAGTAACGAAATGTTTTTATGAAATAGATCGTATGATTTTTTAACAGAGCAGAGTATGGTGAATATTATCTTCTTTCACCATGAGCGCAAAGTATATTTTTAAAGAATCCAAGTAGTTTGAATATCATTAAATATTTCTAAATTTGTTTAAATACTCACCGATTCTTTATGTACTCTTGGTGAACTAACTAAACTCTCATCTTCGGAAAATATTCTCATTTCTGATTCTTCTAATTCAAAGTTTAATTGAATTTCACTTAAATCTAATAATGATCCTTCTGAATTATTATTTGATGCTTGTAACGTATCAAAATATGAATCATGTGATACAGATCGATTATGACCTGATGGTTTATTTAAACAATGTAATGGTCCCAATGTATCAATTTCAGTACTAGGCGGTTCTGATTGTCCTGATGTTAAACTTTCTGCGGATTTTACTGGTCGTAATTTACGTCGTATTTCTGTTAAATCTGATTCGGTTACAGATTTTTCTTGAAATGACTAAAAATAAAAAATTTAATGCATTTAATTCATTGGAACTAGCAGTACTTTAACGCACTACGTAGATTATGTGATAATTACAGCAAAATATGGTTGCAAAAGGAATTTTATAAGTTGTAGAGAGAATTCATTTATTGTAATCTAAAACAATGATGCTTACTTGAGGTCGATTATTTATGCAATAATGTACTTACTGTATTAATTCCTGGTGTGGATGCTTTTCGTATTGTATTTTTTGCTAAATTAGTATGTGATGTATTCCGTGATTTTGTAAAAAATGATCGCCAACCCAGCGGTGATCGTTTTGACATACTCCGTTTTCTGAAACCCTGAGGTAATTCCAAAACCGTATGATATTTTTCTGGAAGATTTTTTGGTCCACCGCCCACTTCAATATAACTACTTTCATCAGGTTTATTACTAAGTAAATGTTTACTGCGTGCTTCTTCCAAGCTTAATAATTTTGTTGGTGTTGATAATGCTAAACTCTTCGGTCGTAATTTTTTCGGTGATAATGATGATGAATTATTTGTCATTGTGTCCGTATCGGACTCCACAGTTGGAATATTATCACAGAATATTAAATCTGTGTAACATACTAAAAATTCTGTTACTACAGCTTGAACACCAACACCTTGTAAAGCGGCAACACCCCCAATTTCTAATTCAGCGCAACGTAGTAAATTTGGTGCCCATACAATAGCTACATTTCTTGAAGTCATACCAGTTCGTGCTCCGTGTTTTGCAACTCGAGCTAAATGCCTCATCAAATATTCTAATGTCCTGAAAAAAGTAAAATATTTAAATAAATAAAATTAAAATAAATTCTTGCCCAGTCCGCTTTTATTCGCGAATGAATTGTCACATTGAGGTCTAATATAAATGTTCTTGTCTGTTGTAAAACAGTATTAGCTAATTGAGTTTTTGTCTGAATTGCACTAATTTGCTAATTCCAAATTTTAATTAGGGTTTTTTATTATTTTAGTAAAAATTACTGATTCTTAAATTTCCGATGTTACATACCTGTAATGTGGTGGTGGTAATTTATGTACAGTTTCTCGCATCCTTAATAATCGTTCATTTTCATCCACTTTAATCTGTTCACCATTACGATTTATTTGAGTACCTTGTACAGCATTCACAAAACTATGATACAATTGATGTGTACATAATGGATTTGGAAGTTCACGAAAATACATTTTAAGTAATGATGCCACCGAATGAATATCTTGTAAAATATCTTCGGTGTATAAATTTGGTATACGATCTTCATCGAATGCATTACGTAATTTTTGTATATTGGATGTGACACCGGATAAACGATAAATTCCATCAACAATACCATGCGATTCAATAAATTCCGCGCAACATTTTAAAACCATTGGAACTATAAAAAAATATGCAATAAATTTATTTTCATAAATTAGATAAGATTTAATTCGAAGTATGTCTTTAGAGAGTATTTGTACTACGACCAATTTTATCTACCTCTTTTTAATCAGAGTCTAGGAGTCCTATAGTCTGGATAGCGTTCCAGTAAGGAGTCCTATAGTCTGGATAAACGAAATAGATATCTCTTGGCACTTCATTGATTTTATGTGGTTGGACATCAGTCCATCCCAAATGAATCTGAATTTCGGTTTCCCGCTATTGATGAAAAAATTTGCAAAGATCATTTTCTGTGTGATTTATTTTGTGCATTTATTTATTGTTTATAGTGATCAATAAGGGGATCAGTGGGTACTTTCAACTGTTTTCTTTCTAGTTACAACCGTTTCGAGACCTTTAGCTAAAATAAGCGTCTTATAAGAGCTTTTGCATGCAATTGGCTATGAATGTTTGATCAAGAATTTTGGACCATTCAATGGTTTGATTTGTCAAAAGTTGAATTTGACGGGAAACTTTGAGAGTCTTTTAAAAAATTTAGATATAAGACAGTGTAAATTATAAAAATGTAAGAAACTTACTTTCATGTTGAGAATTTAATAGATGTTCACCCAGATCACAACCAAATACACGCTCACGTAAAATTCCACTTTGTTTAAGCCGCCTTCGTGATGGTCGATTTAATATAAAACTACGGAAGAACGCTATCAATTTACCATGTTTACGTAGTACAGGCTTTATAGGGCTAACTGTACCACTGCCAGCACTTCCTAATGCACTATAAAAAACAATTAAAATTTATATATTTCATGCATTTACCCTATTTTCATAAAAATGAATAAAAAAAATTCAAAATATTGTTCAATATTTTACAAAATTATTTTCCCCACTTTTATAGGTTCATGTTCTTTCGAATTGATAAATATTGCGAGAGTTACAGAGCCCCGCCGTTTGGAAGGAACAATTTTCTTGAGAATTTTGCCAGCCATTTAAAAAGAAATCGTTTGGCACTAAATTATCAGCTTGTATGAAAGTTTATGTGTAATTTTCTTGCGTCGTGTAGATATGTTAATTATAAATTTTATTTTTAATGAATTTTAGTATTTGCTTACTTGGGCGCATGGGGTAAACATGCCAATTTTTCACCAATTACATGGACACAATGCTGTGGAAAGAATCCAACTTGGAAGCCACGTTTTCCTCGCCACCACATTGATTCACCAGGACTTGCCATATCAATCACAGAAATCATGTCTCCTACTTCTAAATTCAATTCATCACGAGCCTATAAATAAAGCAAAACCAATAAAAAAGGAATTCCACAAAACTACTCTTTAACTTTTTAAAGGTAGGGGGAGGTAATACAATTAGCCTCACTCGGAAAAAAGATACGGCTGCTTACAGATTCCTTAAGACCACTTCAGTGCCCATTGTATCTTATTTTATAAGAATCGTCAATAAATCATCTTAAAAATTAATTAACAAAAAAGTTTCCTAAATCTGTTTTGTAAGCGTCTGACCTCAAAGTTCTAAACGTTTACATAGATATTGACGTTTTCTTACCTGCGAAACATATTTCTTTATACTATATGCTGCAGCAACCGCTGGGGTATTAATTGAATCACTTTCTTCATTTGGTACAAGTAACCGATGTCCACGATTATCTAATTGAAACCATGTCAATATTGGACCACAATTTAATGAATTATCGATTATTTGACAAAATCTTTCCAGGTATTTGGTTAAAATATCTGTTATTGATTCTGCCGGTAAATGATGTGTCAATTCGGTTAATTGTGACACTTTTCGATCGAATATACATTGATGTAATTGTGAATCTAATTTAACAAAATTTTCTAATGAACGCTGCAGAAGCCAACATTCATTGTTCGATGTTACTTGTACCGTATACCAATCCTCTTCCGGATTTTCATCCGAACCTCCTGTTAAACAAATAGAAAATTTTAGGTTTTTAGTGGTTCTGAATTTTAAATTTTCCTTATTTGATTTGTATACTTCGTTAATTTACTCATTTTCCTAGATGTTTGAGATAAAATTTTTCCAAAGTAGAAAAGACATGTCTTCACATTTCAGCAATTTTCAATGATTTCATTATTTCTAGGTTGGGGAATTTAATGATCGAACTAGTAGAAAAATGTTCAAGCTAAATTATATTATTTTTCCAAACGATAAAAATTACAAAAATTTATTTTCGCATTGTAGTTGAAGACATAAATACGTTACCTCGTCCTTTAAATGTTTTGTATAAAAAATTTTTTTCTAAAAATATAAAACAATTTGATTGATAAGAATTTATTTTATTTATAGAAGAAATAATATTCCATAAAACAACAATTTGATAAAGTTATTTGAGAGATATTATATTGACTAGGTGATTTCTGGAAGTTTGTTAAGTTTTGATGTTTATTATGGGATTATGATTCTTCGCGATCTAATTACTATTTTAATTATATAATCTACAAAACTATTTCAACATCGTTTAAAAAGTTTGTACACTGCTTGAAATTAAATAATTGATTAAAATGAATATTTAATATTGTCAACTTGTTAGTTAAATCGATTTTATCTTATTACGCTTTCATTTATAACAGCATATATCAAAAACATGATGTCAGCAAAATTTATTATAGGGGCGCTAAGAGAGTGTTAATTAACACATGTTTAATATAAAATCTAGTAAATAATTAAATATAGAAAATACGAATATTAATAATTATAAAAACTTTCTCGATAGATAAAGATATTATCATTTAATTGTAAATTTATTATTAACCAGTAATTTATTTTTGATATTTTATATTAAAAAAAATATTGATTTCATAAATTAATATGTCATAATTTTATTAATTAAGTGAAATTATTAACTACACATAAGTAGAATCAGTTTGAGTGCCTTTCACGTGACTAATTAGTGAAAGAAAACCAAAAAAATTGTATTCTCGATACAGCCGTAAGTTCGGAATAAGTTGATATTTTAATTAAGAATTCTCGATATAGTAGATGTTATACTTATCGGCTTCTTTCACATATGCACCAACAGATGGCGTTAATGCATAAGCCTCCTATTCACGAAATGACCCCTAGCTATTTCGTTCAACTTTCGCACACAAATAGCTCAAAAAATAATTATTCAAATGTTATGAAATTTGAAGCAAGCACAATCTTGACGTGAGAGCGAAAATTTACTTTATGTTTGTGAATCCTTTTCGAAGAAAACTCTTTGGCAATCCTTAATATGCCTCATTTTTTGGTGCATATTTCTCATAAAAGTTGGATAAATAAATTTTGCTGTCACAGGTTAGTTGATAAGTTGATTTCTTTTTGTCATTATTATTTAATTCTGATTATTCTTGAAGAGTACATTAAAATTCATCAAGAGTACGAAATCTTAAGACCACAGGTTTTAAGATATGGGGTCAGAAAATTATACTTCGAAATAGAAAACTTACGTGAGGTATGTTGGAGGCTATGGATTGATATATCACCATTATTTACTTGAAGAGAGACCTGGAGTGGGCATAATTGTACACGTTCATAATGAAAATGTGCACATTCCTGTAACTTTGGAAATCGGCATGTTTCTTCCTCATCACTTTCATCACGTTGATGATGTTTTAATTGCATTTGTTGCATGTTGGTGACAATTTGCACTCCTGGTCTCTTCCTCCACGAGCCACTCGTCTCTGAATTGTCGTCTGGTCCGTCAACGTCCAACACCTTCTGAAATCAAATTAAAAACATTTCATGTAGAATATTTATTTTTTAAACATCTTCAATTTATTATTTGTGCTTGCGTAATGAATTCTTAATTATTTGAAAAGTGATTAATATTGGTTAAATTTTAAAGTTTCGCACAATATTTAAGCTGTGATGATATTTCAAGGAAACAATAGGTGTTCTATAAATAAGCCATGACATGTGATATTTACAGTATATAAATTTTTGTTAAAAATAAGGTCATATTATCAAAATATGGTGTTTTTAAGATTAACAGATAATTAGGGTAAAAATCGAAGAAATTTGTGGTCATGTGGTCATCTATCTCTATGAATAAATTACATAAATGGTTTTCTTTAGTAATACTTATAACCTCATTATGTACTAGTAGCTTAATTTTTGAATTGTTTTTGCTTGTTGGTTAATAATACCAAGAATACGCTGAATATTTATCCGACAGCTTTGTAACGATGAATTTTTAACAAGAGAAGCATTTTTTATAGTTTAATGGATTAATTATGATACGAAAGCTGCTCAAAGTGAAAAAGTTACAGGCTTAAAAGGGAAAAAAGAGTTGATACGCTGCAATCATATCTCATTTCTGGGAATTTAGTAAGTACTCTGTAATCAAAGAAAATTCAATGCCCGATGACTCTTTAATAAAAGATTAAATTGAGTGAATTCCTGAAACTATGAAGCAACTTAATGAAAATGTGTAACTAATTACACAAACTTTTTGTATTTTGAGATTTTATTATTAAGTGGAATTAAAGGCGTATGCAAGGAGTATGCTGAATGAGTTTGTTAGCGTCAACAAGCCCCCCCCCCCCACTCGCCAAAATCCTACATACACTCATGTGTAGAATTCTTAAATATAAAATTCTTTAGAAAAAAGTGATTTTTACTAAATTTCTATATTAAACTTTCAGAGAATCTTGCAGATTTCTATGTTAATCTTTAAATTTGTGGCGTGATTTTTGATATTCACGATTTTTGGCGCGGGGTGAGACAAAGCTGTATAAAAAATATGAAATTTAACAAAATTCAAATCGTTATTTATCGCACTAAATAACCAACAATTTTTAAGCGATAATCATTGCATAAGTAACCATACGCTTAATATAAATTATAAATATATTTTTAAATGAAATAATTAAAAAAACCAAACAATTACGTAAATAATATGATAATTACAATTAAATTAATAATATCTACAAGTAAAATGAATTGTTATAAAGATGATTAATAATGAAATTACAATAATTATGAAACAATACACATAAAGATGATAAAACAAAAGTTTTTCACACAATTATAGAAATTAAAAGTCGCCATTGTTATTACTGTTTTGTATAGTGTTGTCGCGAAACGAGCCAGACATTATGATGATGTTATTTTACTGTCTTGTTCCGTCTCATAGTTTTGTCTCATTTTTTTTACAGATTTGATATTTTAAAAACTCTTCTCCAAAAATAAAATATAGACAAATAGTTTTACATTTTTTATTTGAAACTTTTTTGGAAATGAAACTTCTACACGCACGCTTGACTTGGGAAGTAACCTCGTGAATACGTTATGAGAGCGTTTCGAAAAGTGAGATCGAGCGAGGCGAACGGAAGTTGAGAGGGAGATATAAATTAGTGAAGATAAAAAGAGAAAGAGAAAAAAGAAAACATATATATTATATACATATATATAGATGGAGCTATAGAAGTTTTACTTCAGTCGTATGGTTAAAAAATCTTTTATTTTAAATTGTTTATCCCCTGTTTCCGTATTGCATTAGGGTTGGATATTTATGAAATTCTCTACACTATTGAAAACGCATAGAATTTGAGCCTGTCTGCTATGAATGTCTGACGGACCTTGGCTCTCGCTTCGTAATTTCTTTACAGGTATAAACATTTTTGCTTTTGTCGCGGCAACACTATTTTTTTGTGTGTGTGTAAAATACATCATTAATTTCGTTCGTTACTTACATTACATATGACTGAATCAGTACAACTTGTTAACACTCTACGCATTTCACATTTCCATTTATTTCCGATTTATTTTGTGTGTGTGTTCATTATTTCCGTCACTTATACATTTTAATAATGTTATTATTAATTAATATTTGTTTAATTTAAAAATCCATTTAAAAAATTCATTTATTTAATGTTATTAATTAAGTTGTTGTACGATGTAAACTAAATTAAAATTGAATTTATTAATTAATAATATATATAAAGTATGAGAGAAATTATAGGGACACGATATCGTAATAAATGTATCGATACACCTTAATCATAAGTAGTATCGTATTCATATACATATCGAAACAAAAGGCATCTTGAGGTATCGAGTACTTATCGCTGCGGTAAGATATTGATACTTTTCATATTGATTATTTTTCCAAAAAGAAACTATCGACAAATACTTTTTCGAAATCTTAAAATATTTATATCGATTCTTTTTCCTCTTGTAAAAAATCTCCTAAAAAAAAGTGTCAGGATTATCGAAAAGTATCGTTATGACAAATCAATACTTTTTCATAAATTTCATATGAATTAGAATTATTATTAAAACAAAAATTTATGCGCTTTTCGAAAGGTGACGGAATAAAATCTACCCTAATTATTTTTTTCAAATCTGTCCACAGTTTTTTGTCATATAATATCAAATAGTTTGAGAAGACAGTAAATTTTATATGCTTTGAACGGGAATTAACTCCCAAAATCACGAACTTTACGCTTGATGGCAGGATCTAAACGGCCAACATTTGGCAACTTCGGGATTACATAGATAACGTTATTCTGAGTTTGTGAAAAATATAGTCAATATCATTCGAAAAAAGGTTTTACATTGTAACGGCCTTAAAATAATATTAAAATTTTTTTTATTCATTACTAAATATTGATAAATTTTCAATATATAATAATGTATCATTTTCTAACTGATATTAGTAATAAAGGATTCACTAATAACGCCATACACTATGCGAATATTATAATGTTATAAAATACAGTAAATACAAATTATTTATTCAAATAAAAGCATCATCAAATATACTATTCAGTATTTCCGACTGACATACATGGAATAAATAAATATGACGACGACGATATGTATGCATTATGTAATCGTGTCCAACTAGGGTACCGACCAACGAACGAATGATGTGGTGAACTACCTACCAGCAGCAAGTTGCTGTTCTATTTGTTGTAAATATTATAATGAAAAAAGCTCACTGCTGATCAAATCAGCTATAACAAATGAATGCAGTATTATAACTCAAGCCAATTCTCAACGTATTTATTTGATTTGTGATAGCATAAAACCTGATTTTTTTTATTATTATTGGATCACTAGCAAAAGATGTATAGAATAGGATCTGGAGGTACTTGAGCATACAAAAATCTTGAATGAAATATGTCAATGGAATTGTGTTAAGGCTCAAATATTAAGGATCCGGATGTAAATTTTTGGTGACTTTTTCTTTTTCGATGGACTATAGGGTTTGAATTAATTATTATTACTGTTTAGTGTAAAATGAATCAAAATAAAAACTTTTTAATTTTTTAGAAAAATCGCCGATACCACAAAACATGAGTTTTTGTGGTATCGGCATTTTAAGCGAATTTTATACTCAAAATGTATACAATATGTTAGAGTATATTAGTCTTAGTCTTAAGTTTGTAACGCTAGAAAATATCGAAACAAAATTTTGGTATAGATTTTCAAAGAATCACCTAAATAGTCCATTTTTGCACGTCTGTTCGTCCGACAGTCACTAAGATAACTCAAAATCGAAAAGAGAGTGCAAGTTGAAATTTAGGTGACGTATTGTAGACATAAAAAGAGTGACTGGTTATTTAAAGTATTTTATGAATGCTCATGATTAAAAATAGGTAAAACATTGATACTTAACCATATGTCAAGTATCTAAGCCATTAACTCTGTTAGTTGTTATTTTCTTCTATTGGAGGCTTTTTAACTTTCTTTTCCGAAAATACTCAAGTTATATTTTCATGCTGTATGTTTCTCTTCCCCGTAGAAGTTTGGGTTTTCGGTTTCAGTTTTTTGATCTGAACGAACTTTTTTTTGGTTTCAATTGGTCACAATTGGTTTCAAAATGTATAATTTCTGTCCATTTTTCATAAAAAAAAGTCATTACACTGAGTCCAAGCCTTATATTCTACCGAAAAAGGAGAAATGAAAATTTGTCCGTCAACATTGACAGAATACGGTGCTCGATTTTTGGTTACTCAAGTACCTTCAGATTCCAATCGAATAAAATATATTCTATAAGAGGTCTGGAAAATCCAGCTGGAATCTCAATTTCATGGATATACCAGTGATCGAATAGCCTGAAACTAGCTTTCGTAATACAAGGATTATATTGATCGAATAGCCTTAAACCAGCTTTCGTATTATAAAGATTATAGAGCTTGGTTTTGTATATTACATATAATATGTATGCAAATTATTTTCCATGTATATAAATCTTTTGTTAGTCGCATTGAAGTGTAAAAAAACAGGGGTGTTTTAGATTCCACTTGATATTTTTTAAAAACTATTATTTGTAACTTCATTGAGATTAGTTTGTTTTAAGGGTGTAGAAACGAACATCACAATTATACTTGTTAACCCTTCAATCAAATTCTAACTTATATTATTAATGATTTTTAATACTCAGATAAAAAGTATCATTTGTAATTTGAAGGATTTCTTTTCAATTTTTCATACAACAAACATCGCCTATTTACCCCCTATACTTTGCAACTAATCCTTATTACAGTTTTTTTTTTCAGTAAATGAATAAAGGTACTTGTATATTTTTATTATTTTCTATGTTATCGACTTTATGTAAGTGTTAACGAATTAATACGAACGTTCTATGAGTGTATTTAAAAGAGTCAAGTAACAGTAAATAATTTTTTATAATCAAACTTTTCATATTTTCACATAGATTTTTTTACTATCTACAATATTGCCATTTTTTTCCATAGGACTTGTAGTTTTGCCGGAAATCAAGATAAACCGTGTTTTACCCTTAAAAACTCACTCCTCCATCCACTTTCCGACCTCAGATCGCTTGTAAATAATTTTTTCTTTCATTTTTGTTATATTCTCTTCCGTTTCCAATGGGTTTTATCCTACTATAATTTTTTATCACTTTTTACCATTTTCAAAGCCTTCTATCCTGGTCTACATCAAAAATTAAAATTATTTATCAGTAATTAAAAAAAAAATTAAGGGTGGTACACTGCGTTCTTCGAAAGTTGTAAAGAAATTGCGATGTAGGAGAAGGCTTAATAAGTTTTATAATAATTTTCATTTGAAAACCGCAGGTTTATTTACTTATTTTCAACCAAGTAGCCCCATCTCTGTTGAAAAAGAGCCTGAAAGTCATAATTCCGACCAATAAGAATATAACATTACAAAGATGTGTAAATTTGTAACACAACAGCGTAAAATAAAAGCTCAAGGACAACAAAAAAAAAAAGCCTAATTCGAGAAAAGTAACACTATCTATTTGCTCTGCTGTAGTTTTCGAATTTTTTTTAAACAAATATATTAATAAATATTACAGCTTTTATGGGAAAGAGGGAAGCAGTGATAAAAAATTCCAATATTCTTTTAAGGAAACATAAGATACAACCCATAAATGTATATATTTTACATTGAAAAAAAAAAACTTGTTATTTGAATATTTAATTACTCAAAGTTCTAGGTACTTTTTTCGCTTAAGTAAAACAAAAAATGAACATCGTAATTTGATTATTTGTGTATGAGATATCCCCTACAGTGTTTTATTTTAGTATTTTTTTATAAACATAATCAATTATTTATTACATTACGGAGAGAGACACTCCTATCAAATGTGATTACAAGCCATGATGATGTTAATGTCTAGTTTCAATTTAATTATTCTTGATTCGAGATGTTGTACTACTATTAGATATACAGTAAAACCTCGAAATAAATCTATACCAATATTATAAAGAAGAAATATTTGTATTTTTGTATGTAACGACTAAACTTAAAAACTTCTGTATCGATTTGAAAAATTCTTTCGCCGTTGGGATTCTACACTATCCCCGCGTGACATTGGCTACTTTTTGTCTCTATATTCCCAAGGCAACGAGAGCTACGTGGGTGTAAGAGCGTGATAAAAAAATACATTACTCGAAAAAATATTGAATGTTCCTTATAGTACGTTTGACCGATAAAGGCTAAGCGAGAAATCCGACAGACACTATTAAGTCACGGCTCATAAATTTAATTGGTTTAGGTATATATTTGGAGTTACCCAATATAATTTAATATTGAAATTTCATAGAAATATAAATATACCGGGTTTTAGAATTACCTATGAAATATAATTTTAATATCATTCCTCTATTGTGGTTGTTATTTAAGAATACATAATAAATAGCAAAAATATAGATTAATAGATAAATAAGAAAACTATAGATGAAATGAAACAACGAAAGATCGAACTTATTGAAATGTATTAATATATTTGACAATTATCAATGCTTAAATATTACGATAGAGGCATACTTTGCTTTAACCAGACATTAAACTTTGAAAAAATTAAATTTGTCAATCAAATATACTGAGTATTAAATATAATTTTGATATTGCTTAGAAGTGGTTTAACTGTATTATTCTATTACCGGTGTATGATAAAGGTGTATGTTCACTAATTTGATAGTATATTACTTAAATCTTGATCATTTAAATTAATCAAATACATGAGATGAATGAATCGTGTATGTTTATGAGAAAGAAGAAAGTGCACCCATCAACTGAACAGCTAATAAAAAGTAAAAATAATTTTGAAATACTTGTCACATTTCATTTAATGTAGGAAATTTTAATATTTTATTAACTACTTGATATATGTATGCATATATTAAAAGTGAGAATTATTTAAATTGCATGTGATAAATGATCCAAAGATAATTTTTATTATCAATGCCGCGCCACGCTTTAGTTCTAGAATCACGTACGTATTATAAACAAATATTTTTCTAATTTACTCAGTTCAAAATAATTTGAAAACTAAGTTTTATTTATTTTTAGTGAAAATGTTTATAGGAGGGAACTAAAAGTCATAGATTTTTAAAATGGTCATATTACGTTGAACTACAATCAATAATTGATTTATTAATGCGCCACGAGTATTGCATTCTAGAAAATATAATTATTTGTTCAATTGTTAGCATATAAATTGTATAGCAAATATGAAACAAAAAATTATTGAATAATTACAAAAAATATATATTTAATTGTAGTTTTTGAGTTGAAAACTGTACGAAATTGTATTAGTAATTATTTTTAATTGTAAATATAAATAATTATTCATCTAAATTTGTTAATAAATTCTGATAAATTTTCTATGTTAAATCACTTATCATTCACAAACTTTTGACTGATAAAGTAGCATTTCGTAACCGTAGTAATGAAAGCAACCAATGTACATCAAGCTGCCCATAAGATGACTTGAAAAGATTTCTTGGAAAAAAGTCAAGAAGCCATTTAGCCAATTGTTTAACTGTGATAATATAAAAAAAACTATATAATTGTAGAAAATTAAGTATGATAAATACATTTTTTACAAGAACAGGAATAAAATAAAATGTATGTTAATAATATAATGTCAAGTTGACATATGGCATGTGTCAGACAAGTTATACTTACTCAAGTCAAATACCTCTCTCTACTTACACGTAGATAAAGAAAAGTGGTAACATACGGTTAAATATACTGTGTGTTTCAGTCGAAATAAATAAAACTAAATTTTATTTTAATGAATCAAGGATCCATTGAACCGAATGGACCGATTTTGCTCATTCACGAATTTAAACTCACTTTTTATGTTTAGAATATGTCACCAAAATTTCAGCTCGCTATTTCTTTTTGTATTATCGTGATGGCGAATGGACAGTCGGAAATAGATAAATTTTTTTCTAGACTTTTTTTATTTTGATTTTTCTAGTTCTTAATTACCCTTAAAACATAAAACTTGTATTATTTTTTGGCTATTTTTGAGATTTTTCAACGAATTACAAAAACCAGGTAGTGTTTGGTATTGTAAATTCGTAATTAATGACCTCAAAAAGGTACGCATTTTTGACGGAATCTAAAAAAATGTATTCAAAATTGCAAGTCCACTACAAAAATTTATGAATTATTTCTCTCCAAACACTTACTAAAAAATAATTTATACTGCCACTACAAAAATTTATGAATTATTTCTCTCCAATCAAACACTTACTAAAAAATAATTTATACTGCCCTTAAAACATTGCCCATGATCGAAAAGTTTTTATTTTCGAATTTTTACGCTAAATTTAATAAAATTAAGTTAAATATTGGTATCATATTACCAGTTCTTACACACCTGGTTATAAGAGATACTTAAAATATGATACTTAATCAAAGTAAGTTAAGATTTCAAAAGATTAATTAATTAATATAGATTAACACACACGATTGTTAAGAACTAAAAAAAAAAAAAAAATTAACTGTTAATCTCATAATTATATAATGTGAATATCAAGGTAATAATTAAATTCACGGACAGTTATTGTTGGGTTTTTTAATGTAATAACTCAACAAAATGTTAATTAATATGACATTTCTGTGAACTTTTTTTTATACTTAGTATGCAATTTGTGTGCAATTCCAAACATTTTACTTGCACATGCAACTGGATAATAAATGTAAAATCCTGTTCGCTTTTTCAGAATTGTACTGTTTTATAAGATTAAAACGTTATCTAAGCATTTATTTGATCATAAAATAATTTTTTTTTATACTCGACATATACAATATGTCAGAATATATGAATTTTATAAAATAATGAAACAGAATTTTTAACTTTGTCTAACTTTAAAATTTTTGCAAATTACGAGTTTCGACTTATTTTCAAGTAATGAATAATTATTCTTTTATTTTGGAAATATATAGAGAAAGTAGGTAAGATTATTGCGAATGAAGAAACTGTGGGGTGAAGTTGATTGAATATTTTTACGATATTTATAATTTCAAATTTAATAAAGGGGAGCTAAGGTCTATTTAATTATTTAAAATTGTAAAATTTGCGTTTTTATTTAATTTATTTATCTCAAGGGTTTCTAGCAAATTTAAATATTTTTTAAAATATTTATCAGTTTGACCCACAGTTTCTTCATTCGCAAAAATCTTACTTGCTGCTTTCCCTATATATTTCCAAAATAAAAGAAAAATTATTCATTACTTGATAAATGACTCGAAATTGCACTGGTAATTTAAAAAAAATAAAGTGAAAATTAGACAAATTTAAAAATTTTGATCCATCAATTTTCTTATATGGATTTTAGTCTAAAGTTTGTAATGCTACAAAATATTGACCAGACAAAAAAATTTTGGTAAAGGTATTCATAGAATCACTTAATTAGTCCAATTTCGCATGTCTGTCTGTCCGTCATCGATAACTCAAAAAATTTAGCAAGCTGCAATTTTGATGACGTATTCAAGGCATAAAAAGTAAGTTAAATTTTACGAATTGTCAAAATCAGTCCATTAGGTCCAATGGATCCATGACCCAACTATAAAAGAATTAAAAAAATATTTGTTTTAAAAGAATAAACAATTTTTGTTTGAAACATTTTTTCATGACTTGCTTACATTCGCCACAATTTCAGCTCAAATTTAGTTAATAAACAAATATATTTACATATTATATTATATATGTATTTATAATTGTCTGGACTGCATATTTAGAGTATTTTATGAATGCCAATAATTAAAAATAGTTAGTACAATGATGAGAAAATTTTACAAAATAGATGTCAAAGTATTTGTTTATCTTTAAAACGTAAAACATTTTAAATATGTTATAAGAAAAAAAATTATAGAAAATATGTTTTTTAGCCTTGAAAATCAATGTTACTCCTCTTAAAATTAATATTTCCAATCTCTTACAAAACTTTTGCAATGTTACGAGTATTTAATAAAATTATTCAATATATATTTCAAAGAATAAAAAATATTTATTTTGATCATAATAATTATATTAACAGAACCGAATGATAGTTTGAAAAATAAATAAATTATATACACGATTCAAAATACAATAGAATACAACATACAATAATTATTTAATTAATTAATATTAATGATTGTGTTTTCATGACTCATAATCATCATATATATGTACAACATAGGTTCTTCATCGTCGGTAACGAATAACCATTTTATGCATTAGATATAATATGTAATTTTATTACTTAAATACACTAAAGATTATGTATTACAATTATAGATAAAAATGGTTTAAAAAAAAACAACCGCCTACAAAAAAATGAACTATAAAGTAAAACAATAATTTAAAATTTTTCCTTATACCCTTTCTCAGTCAACGCCAATCAATCAATTTTTTAGTTATGGATAAGCTGGGTACTGACTTCGAAAGGTAATTAATTGGTCACAGGCAAATATAAAATAAAATCATTTAGTTTATTTAATTTTTTTGAAGGTGGTTCTTCTTATTTGTTTACTTTTGAGTGATGTATAGAATCACGAAAAAATTTTCATTTAGAGGAAATTTAATCAATAAAAATTGTTTTTGCATTCATAAAGTCTCAGGTAAATTTTAAGAGGTCTTGATGCGGTGAAGATGAAATTCATATTATATGTAAACAAACTCTATACTGAAGTTAAATGTCTATGGTAATTTTATTATAATCAAACTAATGAACGATTCGTTTTAATTATAATAAAACACTTGCTACTATTTGTTTCGTGTTAGATATAGTTTAATAATAATTCAACTTCAATAATAAATATTATCTATATTCAGAAAACATTAATAAATTAACAATAATATTTATTTTAAAATATTATTATTTGTTTTTTTTTTCATAATCATAATTTCATAATATTTATTACATTTAAATATATTTCAATTTCTAGGTAAGTTAACCTTGCATGTGAGCCATTCAATCTAGAACAAATTAAAATCTGTTTAGATAATGTTATAGATATTTTTTTAGATTTTGGAAGAAAATTCATCAGTATAAGATTTGATGATTGTGATTTTCTCTAAAATAATTTTATACCATAACCTCATTATTATGATCATAGACTCATTATCCATACGTGGAAGAGATTTTTTTAATCGATTGATGCGCCAAAATTAGCTGAAATTTGTAATAAAACATTCTAAAAATTATAATTATTTGTTAATTTCTTTCCATGTAATTGTACAGCAAATTGAACATAGGTCCAATAGATCCATGATCCAACTTAAGTACAATCAATTTTAGCTCTAATTCAGAGCTAAACATATTTATATTTAAAATACATAGCATATAGAACAAATCATTATAAATATAGAGACTCGCATTTAGTGTATTTTCTGAATGCTAAACTATTATATATTGCAGGGGATTTAAACAGTTAACACTGTTAATTGTTATCTTCACTTGTGTTGTTTTTTTTTTTTTTTTTATTTAACTAAAATTGATTTGAAGAAACGTTAAGAAATTTAATTAAAAATTTGTTTATAAAAATTCAATTTTATACGTGAATAAATAAAAAGATCTGTGACTTTCGCCCTTTAGAAATAATCTAAGACAAACCACGTTTTGAAAATGTCCTATTGTTATATTTGTATGTTCAAATTCATTTTTGTTGAATCGAATAAAACTACAAATATTGAAAGAAAACGCCAAATTTCCTCAAGATATTTTTTTCTCTATAAAATAGTATTATTTAAGAAACATATTGAATTTCGAAAATTAATTTTCTTTCTCAAATATGTTCTTCTTTCAATTCATACACTATAAGCAAAACATTCCCGAGTTAAATTATTAGATATTCAATATCCATGAAAAAATAAATTTATTACCATTAGTTTAAGTTGTCAACAAAATTTATTTATTATCGAATTAAAGAATGATTATTTTTTTATTCTTTAGTAAAAGTGAGATTAAACTTAAAAATGATTTATTAAATACATTTTGTTATTTAAAAAAAATAAATATATATTTTGTATTTCTTCATGATAAATAGAAATAAAAATTGACTAAACTTTCTCATATTTCCAAACTACAACATAAATTTAACAAAAAAATCAAGATTTTATTAAAAATCATATTGAAAGATTTGATAAGGTTGTTAATCATTTATTAATTAGTTGAAATGCAAATCGAATTTATTAAAAAAAAGAAATAAAAATATTTTCTTCAACTTTACTTTCCTTCTTAATAGCTTTAAGATTTTATAGAATTTAATAAAAAAAAATTGGTTTTTTTTTATTAATATAGAAACACAATTAAAAATGAAATTTTTCAGAAATAAGCGAATCATAAATCATCAATTTTAGCAAAGAACCGAAAACTATTTATCATAGCTTTTAACATATAATAAATGTATATATTTATCATAGCTTGCTCAGAAACAAAGACGTAATGCGTATTTTACTGTATACTAGGGGCGAAAATGTTATTCAATTGAAATTTTATGAATTTTTGGGTTTCATTGTTTTTTATGACACTTTAATATTTATATAATTCCTTTCTGTAGTTCTCGTTACTAAAATAGTCGCGTTTTGTATACGTTATTGAAACTATTGTTTTAAGGTACAAATGTATAGCATATATATATAATAAATTAACGAACTGTCTCCGTATCCGGCGCCGACAACGAATATTTTCAACTAATAATTCGGGCAAAATTAATTTTTGAATATAATAGCCGGCGTCGGTTACTAATGCCCGGCTAGTAGTTATTTTCTTAATATAATATTTGATGATTAAAACTCATCAAATATTAATCAGTTTGAAAAATTAAATCTACTCTGGAAATTTTAAATAAGCGAAAATGTAACAGCTATGAAAAGTTAATTTAGTGTTACAAAAAGTAGTTTACACTTAATTTAGTGTTACCAAAAACAATATATTATATTAGAGATATTAAAGATAAAGTAATCTGTATTTATAGCACAGAATACTAAAATAAATTTTATCATTAGTATCCAATAGTTATTATTCTTCATGTTTAATTTTTGTCCAATTTTAAATTTCATGTTGAAGAATGATTGTTTATATGAGTAGTTATCGTTGATGATATCAAAAAAGAATCGAATAAATATCGCTTAAAAATCACAACTGTTGTAGATCACAGCAGATTACAGATAGCTATCAACTGCCGGTCATTGAGATAGTTCCAATAAATTATATATATATGATATTATATTTGTGTGCTTGTGTACAACATTTAAATATAGAGTTTGGTATACAAATGTATACTATAGGTAGAATCAAGTGGGTTTCTAGTCCGCCTATTCTATGTTCTATTTCTATTCGTACAAAGAGATAGATTATTTATTCATTCACATACGATGATAAAAATAAAAACCCTATATATTTCATTATGCTTTGTTTTTAGAAACCAAACCCAATTTTAAATATTTATCGAGTTTTGATCAACTGCTATACCATAAACATGAAGAATTTCTGTAAATTCAATGGGCTTATTTTCTTCGTTTTAGTTTTACAAAAATACAGAAAAATTATTTTAATAAATAGCGTTTATAATTAGAATTTCTTCGCTCCCATAAGTGACATCAGATTAGGACTTAGGCGACATCAGAAAGGGACCACATGGGAAGCACAAGCTTTCAAATAGAAATAGGGGTCTTCAAAATCGGTTTACCCAGTCAAAAGTTCTTAGATAACAAACATAAAAAAAATACAATCGAATTGAGAGCGTCTTCCTTTTTTATGAAGACGGTTAAAAAACAGAAATTTTTGAACTACAGGTCTCTCTCAGTAGATACCAAAAAACCTTGTCTTCCAAGATTATATCATTACATAAATGGGATAGGGAATTTTCGTAGAAAGGAATGGATAATTTGAAAATTTATCAAAATAAGGGGAAGTTGATATTGAATATTTTCCCGGAGGCAAAGAGAGGGATTTTGATGATATTCTCTTACGTGAATCAAATTTTATAAAAATCAATGCTTGAAAGTTACAGCGAAACAAACAGAAATAGACATAATATATATAGAAACAGACAAAATGCAAAAACATAGAATCTCAATTCGTTCAATCAAAGAACACTTCCATTATTATAAAACAAATAATTCAGATTATTATATAGACTACGCATTTTGTACATTTTAATAATGTTAGTCAATATGCAAAGTAATAAATTCCGATCATTATTTTGCTCAAGTGAATCATAATCATGACAGCGGCATTATTGATATTAATCAAAAGTTCATAGACGTTTTATTTCTTAAATATGTTTTATTAGCTATAAAAAAAATAAAACTTAACACTCTTATATTTGACAAGAAAGTAAAATTAAAATTATTATTACTTGATTGTTAAAAAAAAAAAAACTAATTTCTTAGAAATATCATATATTATTTATATTACAATTATAAAATAATAGATATATAATTTATATTAATAGAAATTTGTATGAATTTCTAATAAACAGTGTTTATTAGCTGTAATATATTATTAATATTTTTTTTTTATTTTAGCCAATAAAAAGTAAAATAATATTTACTTTTGAATCTAATGTGTTTACACCTATAATATACAATATAATATTGTATATATATATGCGTATATAAATTCACCGGTTTTAATTTCCGATCCAGATTTGAAATAATTTCAATATTTATTATACCTATATTTTAATTACACTGACATTATGAGTAAAAACAGTTGTAACAAGTCATTAATAATTGAAAATAAACATTAAAAATGAAGGTTGCTTTTATTTGTAATCAAATAATGGTAGTGAAATCTATATATTCATAGACTTACAAAATTATTAACATAGGACAGATTTAATTAATGCTTTTGTAGGTTTGACTTATTTTCAATCGTATCAGAAATCGATAGACGATAATATGAGGAATAACCGGCTCAAAGACCAAACGAGTAAAGACGCAATAATCTTTTAACACTCGAATCACTTATTAAATGTGAGTAAACTGTCAATATTAAGGTAATTATAAAATTTATTAAAAAACTTTTCTAAATTTGCATTATTTACACTTGGCGCAACATTTTTAGTAAAATTTCCACTATTAAATTACAATAATGACACAATATAAACCCTGAACTAGTATATGTTGAACAGCATAATAAGACACGCCTACGAAATAATAATAAAATTTAAATGAGAGAGTGAAATACAAGCATAACTATATGATTGAAAAGAAACGCATCACTTTAAAAATGACTGTCTCTTTCTATTATGACAAAATAATAGAAAGAGACAGAAAAGACGTAAAATGCATGGAAGTGTGTGTGACATAACGCTTTTTCCTTACGTGGAGATTTCTGCCAGTTCACTCCACTGTAAGCCGTGTAGAACAGCTTCGTTTCAACACACTAATATTCCCTCTTTGGTTAATTTTCATCAGCCCTGTGGCGACCTTCTCATCTTAACAAAATTCATAATAGGGCTCAAGTTCAATTTCTAAGCATTAGGTTTCCTTCGACCTCGGGAGTCGAAATTCTCATTCAAGTTATTAGAAAAGGTAATGTACCGTAGACACCGTGTTTTTTTCTTCAAAATTTGTAATGAAAGTATTTTATTCATAATAAATATAAAATATTTTATAAGTCTATGATATAGTTATTTATAACTCATCTTTTTTTTCACTTTTAAAAAATAGGTCATATTTAATATAGAGAGTAGTGTTTAGTTGAAGTTTATGTTGAAAGATGTTTAAAAAATTATTTACATTTTCCTTTAACGATATTTAACACAATTTTACTTTGAACAATTTTCTTTTAGAAGTAAAACAACAAGGTTATGATTTTTTAATTATTTACATTATCAAATATACAACAGAATAATGTAAACAATGTATAATTTTTTTTTTTTTTTTTTTAATTATTTATTTAGAACAATTCTTTTATTTTAGTTTTTTGTACAAAATATATTGGGTGGAACCAATTATATCATAAGTACCGAAACGAGATAAAAAGATTTTTTTACAGTTTTTGAATATCAAATAGAAAATGTTTAATTAAACATGCATAAATTTTGTTTTGAAAAGTACCGGGCTAAATTTTTTATAAATCATTTTACATGCATATAGCTTCATAAATTGAAGCCCTTGAGCAATTTTCCTTTCGTGTCCGTCGGTCGTTCAGCCTATGGTACAGGGGAGTTTACTATGTTTAAAAAAATACTTCAAAAATTTTGATTTCGAAATAAAAAGTCACAAAAAAAAAAACAGCAAAAACACGATTTCTAGCCATAAAATTACACTAAAAGTTAAAGCTTTAAACAATTGTCTGCCATTTTTGAAACGTAATCGGTATTGAGAATAACACATTGAGAACAAAACATAACCTAATATTTTCAAATTTTTTTAAGATAACTGGTAAAATTGAACTGACAGATGGCAACCAATAATTTGTACCAAAACGACGTCACACCAATATTTAAGAATATTTCTACTATTTTAATGTTTCTCAAACTTCATGTTTTCAAAATGAAAATACCCAATTTAATCAGGCGAACGAATTCTCGCCTGTGGTAGTCATTGAGGAGTCGTAATAAATATAATGAGAACCTAATCTCAATTATCATATCTGCAGCTGTGTTTTTTAAAAACTGGCGCCACCTTGTATTTAAATTTCATAATAGGTTCGTTTTTATTATTTTAACATATTAAATGATTTTATTTATACAGCTGTATGATAAATGTTTCCTTAATATTAATTGGGTTGATTTACAAATATTATTCTATAAAATTCGTAGAAAATCGTATAAAAATTGGAATAAAATTTATTATAAATTACTTAATTTCCCGAATGCAAATTTTTTTTGAACGCGTTAAACATTTATTGATATAAATACTTAAATGTTTTCTCAACAATTAATATTTAGTATTTTATTATTAAACGTAAAAATATGCATGCCATACAAATAGAAGCTCAAAGTCCAACTTTTGTATATTACATGGGCAAATTTAACGTTCACAACCAGTGTTCCGTACTTAAAATGGATGTAAAGTACAAGTAAGGTTTTATAGAATTCAATTATGATCGTTTCTGCAATTTCGTTTATGCAAAAAATTCTTATACAATTCACACTTAAGCTCTGATCACATTAATCAAGTAATTTAATCCAGTAGCAAGTAGTTTACTTAATATTTTAATCAAGTATTTAGTAAAGTTGTTTAGTCAAGTAGTTAGGTTAATTTTTTTTTTGTGTACAAGGAGTAACACCACCACTTTTGTATCACAGACAATAAACAAATGAAGGAATCTGATTGACATTTAATTGTTTTTTACAGTCACAATTATATAAAAAAAACATTTTTGTGGTATGGAATTATATTACATGACGGTGATTGTTTTAATAGTTTTAATAAATTACTTGTTACTTGTCTAAATTGTCAAATTATAAATATGAACGATTTTTGATTATGTGTTAAGTGTTTAGTACTAAATTACTTGATCAATGTGAACAAGGGTTAAGTGTTCGCAATATACATAATCTTTTGCTAACAAATATGGAGGAAGAAGTGATAATAAATGAAGAAAAATTGAAGAAAAAAAAAGCCATTTACTTTCAATACAATGAAATAATTGTTTTCAAAATACGCATTACTTTAATTACTTAAATACCATTTCATATATTACGTCAATAATTATTAATATTTACATAAAACATTAAATTCAATCAAAACAAATTTAAACAAATTAATTTTAATACCAAAAATTAAAAAAAATATAAATGCATAAATATTGTATTTCTTAATTTATACGAAATGATTTCATTAATTCAATAATGACTGTAAGACTAACTAATTGTCACAAGGGAATGTATGATGTAAGAATAATTTAAAACCGTATGACGATTAAAAACAAAACAAAACGACACACAATAATAACTGTTTTTTTTTTCGTAACATTATATTATTAAGTACTTTTAAATACCATGAAACAATCATATAAAAAAATTGGATAAAAAAACTCAAGTTAAGTGTCTATAAAATAAATATTATAGGATTCCGTAGTCGTTTTAATCATATTAATAATAATATTTATCTTTGATCAATGTGTAATTCGTCTACTCATTTTTTAATTGAAAAGAGATTTATTTAAGGCTTTTAAGGACATCAGTTGAGTACTACCATAGACGAAAAATTCACTTTTTTGATCATAAATACTAAAAATTGTTAAATTATAACGACGTTAAATTAATATTTTTAATTTAATAATGCAAACAAATTAGGTTGGTTGTGTTAAAGACAAAAGATTTTTAATGATTACTATACAATTTATAAGTTTTAGATTTTCATTTACGAATTATTTTAGAAAAACTTCGTCAAGGTACGATTTTATTTCGATAAAATGAAAATATAAACATTTGAGAGCATTTTAAGGTGTTCTAACATAATGCTTTATGTGTAATGCAGTTGAAAAGAAAGTGTAATGCTTCGATAAATGCAGTAGAAAAGAAAGAAATTATTTTGAAAAAATTAATCAAATGTTTAGTAAAGTTGTTTAGTCAAGTAGTTTAGTTAAATTCTTTTTTGTTGTGTGTAAGTAGTAACACGATCACTCACTGTGTTTCACAAACCTATAACAATAAAAAAATGAAGGAATTTTTTTGACAATATCGCATAGAGCTTCGATAAATGCAGTAGAAAAGAAAGAAATAACACTGAAGCTCGATATAGCTGCAAAACAAAAAATGAAAATTTGTAAACAAATAGAGGAAAAAAGGGGCTAAACTGCCTTGTTTTATTTTTTATTTTTTTATACGTAGAATAATATTGGTGCAATCAAATGGTTTTGATTTTTGTATACGGATCACAAAAATAAAATAAACAAAAAAATTAAACAGTTAATAATTTCTTTTGACCGAATTAAAATGGTTGTGTGAACATGACAATTTTAATTGATGTATTTGCTTTGTTTTTATTTGCAGCAGTATCTATAATTAATGGAATTAACAAAGGGGAATATTATTTATACACCACTAAATGATTATTAGGATTGATCAATAATGGGGCCATTTGCAAAATCTATTACAATTAATGGAATTTATCAAGAGGGATATAATTTATTTACAAAATATGATTAGGGATATCAAATAAACACATTCCATTCCATTAATAGGTTTTAATGAAGAAAGAATATTGTATCTCTGGAACGGCTTGACCGAAATTTAGATACAAGGTTTAAAAAAACATTATCTGTGACAGTAAGCTGATTTCAATATGAAGTAAAAAAATATATGACGTATGTACACATAAAATTTTATAAAAATATATTAAACAGTTCGCAAGATATCGGCATCTAAATAAAAGATAAAATGGCAAGTTTTGGGCGCTATCCTTACCGTGCAAAGTACGTGGAAGGGACTTTTCAATCGATTGAAAATGTACACATTATAGAAAATATAATTATTTGTTCAATTGTTTGCATATAAATTGTATAGCAAATGTCAAACTAAAATTATTGAATATTTACACAAAATGACATTTAAAATTATTCGGTTGAAAACTGAGTGAAGAAATTGCATTAGTAATTATTTTTAATTGTAAATATAAATAATTATTCATTTAAATTAGTTAATAAATTTTGAGAAATATCTTATGTTAAATCATACACTATTCACAGTTTTATGTCATTGATAAATTAGTATTTTGATGCAAGGTGCCCATATTCCCGAAACGCCAATTGATAGATGGTGTTTCTAATATTCAACCATCCTGAATATCTTCAATATTCAATTCAATTATTGTAACTTTTATCTATAACATGAAATTTGATAATTAAAGTCATTTTTGAAAGAATTTACGAAAAATTTAGATTAATTTAACTTATGAAATGTAACCGTTATAAGTTTAAACAATAAAATAATATGTACAATCATTACTTGTATATTCATTATGTTAAATAATTTGCTAAAGTAATATACACTCGATAAATTTTTCATAACTAATTAATTTTAAATTAACCTATAAGTAAATATATCTTGTACACTTTTATGAAACAAATAAATATTAATATAAATTATTTCAACATTTTATTAAACTTCTTATAAAAAAAAACGGATATATTAAAATATTTTAGAACAAAAACGTATTATTATATTTACTTATTTTAATTTAAATTATTTATTATGGTACTAAGTGTAACACAACACAGGTGTGATTCAGCTTAAATGATTTGAATATTTTATACTAAAATTGTATTCAGGATATTATTATTCATAGAGAATGTTCAAGTAACTAAAAAAAAAAAATTTGAAATAATTGTGCAATTCATTCTTGAAACATTTACAATTTTCTAATAAATAATAAAAATAAAATATAATTAATAAATAAATAAAAAATTTACTATTTAATATTTAATTGATTATTCTGATTTCCGTTTGTATTTTTCGTTAGGAGAAATCCAAAATTGTAAGAGGATAAAATTTCATTCCACAAAGATAAAATAATATAAAATAAAAATATAAAATTTCGATTTTTTGTCCCTACATATTTATTTTATTTTTAGGTACTACATATATTTATTTTATGACAATATTTATACGATTAAAAATATAATTGAGTTTAGATATTTAAAATTACATTCCATTGTGAATCCGTAGAAACATACACATTAAAATATTTTTTATGATCTTTCTACATAATAACCTAATATTACACGTGCGGAAAATATCTGCGTGGAAAAGTCTTAGTTCTGATAGTCTATATTTTCTACATTTTGTATTTGAAATTTCAAAGAAATTATCAGTTTTTTGGCATAATTCATAATTAGAGAGGAAAAATTCTCAAATAATTTATATTGGTTTTTCTTTTTTAGTTTTATATCCTTAACAAAAAAAGGCTGGACCGATTTTCCTGAAAACTGTACATGCTTATTTTTCCCATTATAATATACTAGAGTCCCGTAACAACGATCAAAATTCGACCATAATGAGTCAAAAGTAAATCTAAAACTAAATAGTATATTAAACAAAATAGTATATATGCGTGTGTATGGTAGTGTATGTAATATAAACCACACTTTTTATATATGTGTTTGTCATAGTGTGTGTAATGTTTTTTTTTTTTAATGATTTAATGTATTTTTTATGCATAATTCTAATAAAATATTAGCATTCTCCAGTCCTTCTATGTCTAAACTATAAGTATGCCAAATTTCATACTCCTCCCTCCACGTATTAATATATATATATATATATATATATATATATATATATATATATATATATATATATATATATATATATATATATATATATATATATATATATATATATATATATATATATATATATATATATATATATATATATATATATATATATATATTTAAGACATAGTCTAAATATTGATACTCATATTCTGGGTATCAAAACAATTTAATTATGTTAAGCTGTTATCATTTATTTTTGAATATACAATAAAAATTACGAATTACGTATTAATTATTTAAATATTATAAATACATTTAAATTAATATTATATAAAATAATAAATTTAATTAATTAAAAATAAACAGTTTTAAATTAAATGTTTATGATAGTGTTAAATTCATCAAAATTATATTTCTATAAAAATAATAATATTAATTATAAAATCATTTATGATTCAATTAACACTAATTATTAATAATAATAATAATAAAATATTACAAAAATGTTATTCAACCAGCTTCTCTTAAGTTTTTGTGAGTGATGAAATGAAATTTAATAGTATGGTTGTTTTTTTTTCTTAATTTTTTTTGTTTGTACATCATATTAACTGTAAATTTTGAATTTATTGTAATAGTAATTATATTTAATATTTATTAGAAATTATAGTTTATAAAAACAAAAAGAAAAAAAAATATAATAAAATTAAACCACAGATAATTAACTTTCTAACAAAACAAAATTCTCCTACTATCAATATTTGTCTGATGAAATTTTCGGGAAAAACAAGTAAAGATTATAAATAAGAGTGTTAATTGTTAAAATACTCTATATATGTTGACAATTAAATTTTAATCTACTAATAATTATTAAAATATAATTATCTACGTGTTAGTTACCTGTATTGAGCTGAAATTGTGACGAATTTAAATAGATCATATTTTTAGCCAAACATATTTCCATTCTTCGAATGGTAATTGGTTACAAGGTTATTATTTGTTAAAGTTTTTATTTAATTTAAAGTTACATTTTACTTATCAAAAGATAAAGATAACGATCTGAGTATCTGCCGGTTAAATAAACATTTCGCTGTAATTGAAATTGATTCTTTTTCTATAAGCTTAAGGAATTCTCAGAAGCTTGCATAGAAATTTAAAGGAAATTCCGTTGAAATTCTTAGCCAGTAATAATAAAGAATAGATTTTTCGGATGCAAATTTAATTTTTCCCCTGACTCCTCAAAAATTTCTCCTTTCATTTATTATTACTTGTTTATATATTTTTTGTAAATGGTATTTTATATATGTTAAGTTATAAAAACAGAAATGAAATATAATGATATATATATATATATATATATATATATATATATATATATATATATATATATATATATATATATATATATATATATATATATATATATATATATATATATATATATATATATATATATATATATATATATATATATATATATATATATGTATATATTCAAATGGGGGGAAGAATCTTATTCATATTTCACTTGAAATTTCATAATAATAATTAATTTACATATTTGATAAAAATAAACATTGTATGTTTTTGCGGTTGAACTGAGTGAGTGCTGTATGTTTAAATAGTTTTTATTATTATTTTGCATATATAATATAAAAAGTACAGAATGTATCACATAAAAGCAATACATATATATGTTACAGATAAAGTGTATAAGTTTCAGTTATATGACAAGTTTATCGTAACAACCTAAAAAATCCTTTTCCAATCTTCCCGGAAATTCAGCAAACTGGGTCAATTCGAACATGCCACATGATATCGCTTGAATCTGATTCTTGTGCAATATAAATTGTATATATTTTCTTTTAGATAAGGTTATATATTTTCTTAAGTTAGTTATAGGGATGGCTTAGTTTTATTGCAATGATTTTTATTTTTAAATTTTTTCAATTTCCTAAACGATGTATTAAAAATTGTAACTAATATATAATATGATGTATTATAGATAAAGCTAAGGCTGGGTGCTATTTCAGTTGACTTGCACTATTATTATTTCAAAAATAACATTCATTTAACAAATGGATATGCAGTTTTTTAGATATTTCTAAAGGCTACGACCCACCCAGACGTAAAAAAAAAGTGTTATTTTTTTGTTTTCCTATACATTACTATAGAAAACCTAAAAACAGCATTGATATTTTTTTAAATGAATTTTTTTGACTTTTCTAAGATTTTTGCATAGAATCACAAACAATATGTCAATTTTAAAAGCTTCTCTTTTTTCTACAAAATTCAAATACAATTATCACTGAATGAAATGTATCCAAAACATTACAAAAATGGCATTGTGTAAGAGGAATTATTAACTGGATGTTAAACGTTACAGCTTCTTAGAAAAATCTATATAAAATATAATAGTTCATAATAAAATTGATCTATACACAGAACTTACGATATAATTTATTTGCAATTTGCCAGTATAATATAAATAAATGTAGAAATAAAATATTATGTTATGTTTGTTTGGTTCATATATTTATTATATGAGAACGATGATGAATCATCATCCCAATCAACAATTCTGAACTCTGGAACATATGCTTTTATTCACATGTAGCATAGAAAATTAAATACAACAACCTCTCACTCTCAGAGATATATACTACAATAAATTCAACAATCATCTAATGTTTGTTAGTCAGTCGTCTTCTATTCTATTCAATTATAACGGTTTTGTTGTGATTATTTGAAATTTATAATAATAAATTGGAGAAATTGATGATATAGAATAACAAAAAAGAGATATAAAAAAAATGGGTGCGTGTAATTATGTACGCGCTTCAGAAGTTATACTTCTTATACGCCAACACAGTCAATAAAGCTCAGTTTAAATTAGAAACAATTAAATAAATAAATATATATTTTCTTACATTAAGTGTAACATAAATTTCAACCTGTGAATTTTGTATGACAGCGATGCGCGGGCATCTTAAAATTTCACATCATTTTTTCATAACGCGCCTAAAGAAGTACAACTTCAATATAACTTTGAAAACAGATATAAAAAATATGTTAGATCGCCATCTACAAGTTTAATATCTATCAGATCGAAAGAAAAGCGCTATTATTCATAATTAGCTTTCGCACGCGGCTTCATCCGGGTTGATACTATGACAAAACACAGCTAAAATCAACAAACACAACATCAGTGTTAACTCAATTATTATTTGAGTTCAATACACAGCTTAGGTAATTACTTTAACCCGTAACAGTCACATGGGGGCAAACTTTGACGCTATTATTTCAAAATATCCTTTTTTTTTAATTCATTAAATTTCTAATTTTGTTTCTTGAAAATATAATATTTGCCCAGTAATCTGGCGTTTCAATTTACTTTCTATGGCAGTTTCTAAAGGGTTGATCATGGCCATTTTGCAGGTTAATGCATTTTAGCGAAGGCCATTTACAACTTGCATCAGGAAAAAACAGCAGGTCTTGGGAAACGCAACTTCTAGCTCACTTTTTTGAACAAGAATTCGCTAAAAATAATGAATTTTTTTAGAATCAACCAAAACCGCCATCGATCATTTAGAAGGGTGGTTTTTCCCATTAGATAAAGTTGTGATAAGAACACAGTAGAATGAAATGGTTAATAATCATTTACAATTTGCATCGACACATGACACAACTGACGGTTATTATCATGTCTGTGTATGTTATACAAGATTATCAAAGTTCGAATTTTACAAGCTATATACAAGCATTTCGATAAATGTAATTTGTTAATTTATAGGGTGAGTAATTGATTAACAAGGGTTGATTACTAGAGTTACGAGTGTGTATGAATGCGAAACATTGATTTTCTCCACGGATGAGAGTGTAAATACGCAGCCACAAATACATTTAGACAACCATTTTTTACTGGTGTCCAGAAATGTTGTCAATATGTGTACAATGTGTTCCATAAAAATATTTGTTTCTTTATTTAAGGAAAAAATTGTTTTTAAATACATTGTCATAAAAAATTTATTTGTTTTTGGAAAATCTTTTGGAATTTTTTAGAAGTAAATGTACTTAGAATTAAGTTACACAATCTTGAAATGAAAATGGAGTGGTTAAATAATTTATATTTCGAAATATTTTTTCACGAAAAACCCCTCTGTTTTCTTGTCATGCTTAACATATTTATAAAATTTGGATTATTATTTTTTTTTTACTTGAAAAAAATATATAACAGATTATTTTTAATATAGAGGTCTCATTCTTTTAGTCAATTTCCATGAATGAATTTCCTTTTATAACAAAAAAAAATTCCATTCAATCAGGCTAAAATTTATTCGGTTATTATCCTTTAAATTTAAGATAAACTTTTGATTATTTATTTTAGATTTAGAGCTTTTCGATTATTTATTTTAGAATATTATTTTAAATTTTGATTTACGATTCTTACAATTGAAATATTAAAAAAAAAACGTAATATTTTATAATCAATTTTAATGTATAAAACAAATTAATAATAATCGATATATATTTGTCGGAATTAATAAATTAATCATCGCATGTGATTAATTTATATTAAAATGTACACTATAAAATTTATCAATAAAACATATTTTAATAGAAATGTTAATTAAAATTTTATAATGAATTCATCAAATGCATAAGAAAAAACGCAACTTTTTTACGATAGCAATATTTTTATCAGACGTATTTAAATAACAAACGGGCAGCAATGTTAGACAAAATTATTATTCAGCAAATAGTTACGTAATATTTCATCATATTAACTGTGTCATTCTCATGTTATCTAATTGAGGAATTGTTGTTGGTGATCAATTTTTTTTCCAAGTACTTTTTATCATAATTGAATTTCTAAAAGTATTGAACAGAATATTTTCTGCTTGAATAAATTACCTAAAACGCCAAATGCGTATCAGATGTCTTTTACTATTATAAACTTTTAGGACTATTTAATTTTTGGAAGTGAAAACTTCTTCATACGCGTTGAACGTTTTTTAGTAGGAGATGAACTTGAGGATTCTCGTCACCAAAATAGCCGCGGCAATGTTTCACCAACATGCTAAATTTTAAGCAAAAATATACCTTACATCGAAAATCAGTCAAAATAATCCATTTTCATACTCATAATATATGTCAGAGATTATGAATTTTTGTCGAAAATTTTAACGCTAATAAATATTGGCCGCATAATTAAATTTTTGTATAGGTGTTCAGAGAATCACGTAATTAGTCTATTTCTGTTCGTCGGCCTGTCCGTCATCAAAATAACTCTAAAACGAAAACTGATATCGAATTGCAATTTTCGTTGTGTATTCTGGACCAAAAAACTAAGTTAAAATTTATGAATGAGCAAAATCATTCTACCGGGTGCAATAGATCCATGACTCATCTGACATTTGAACCATCAAAGATAAAAGAAAAATTTGAAGCAACGGGCTTAAACTGATTGTTTCTTTAAAAACAAACAACCTTTGTTTGAAACATTTATTCGTTGAAGGTTTAAGATTCGACATACTTTTAGCTCAAATTTCGCTAAACTGCAGTAGTGATACCCAAACATATATCGAGTATCTAAACAATTAACTCAGTCAGTTGTTATCTTTACTGTTAAATATTATTTTTTTGGTTTCAACTGTAAATTTTTTTTAAATATTCGAAAGAATACATATTTACACAAAAAATAAATTTTTCTATTCTGGTTTTTAATTTTGTGTAACTTTAACGGAAATTTTAAACCATGCTACAGAATTATGTTACACAATCGTATAGAAATTAAAATAAGAAAAATTGTTTTCACTTAAAAATAAATATTTTATATATATGATCTAAAACGTAATTTATAATTTAAAGAAAAAATGTTTGAAGTTAATAAAATTTAATTACCATAATGACAGATACATTGCGCGCGTACTAAAAACAAAACAAAACAAAAATACTTATTTAAAAGTAATCACTAAACCACATACTAATATATCACACACATAAAGCAACAACACACTTCGAGGAATTTTATCAATTGAATATAATATAAAGTTCTTTTTTTTAAAATAAAACATTCATTTTGGTGTGTATCTGAAATAATTATTAATTCCACATGTCAATAAATTATTTTGCACTTAATTAATATTAACAAGTTCAATAACCATACACAATTTTTATTATAAGAATTTCCGGGATTTGTGTTCTATTCTAAAAAACAATTGTATTTTTAATTTAAAAAAATTTGCTTCAATTTCATCAAAGGTATATTATTAATTGCCGAAAATTAATTAATCTTGTAATGGTTGGTTTCTATAATATATGCTTATTTAATAGACTGAAAAATTCTGAGCTAATAGGTTAGTATCATAATTTAATACTTCCGCATTGTGGAAATTATGACAAAAATAAATTGAAAATTTTTAAAAAATTCACCCTCGTGTTTTGGAGTAAAATAAAACTATTGAAATTAATTTTTTCCCCCAAAAATGCATGCCTCGAAGGTCCACGAATTTACTTACTGTTGAGATTAAGTAATTAGGGATATACCGAGAATTCAAAGAGCGAATACTTGTTAATTCTTAGGTATCTCAGAAGAAATTCGGCTCAGTGGCTAAGTGAGTAAAGGCACTAATACCTTCTCCCATTTTACTACTTAGACTGGAGGTTGCGAGTTCGAATCCAGGCAGCGGCAGTTAGGTTAGATCAATTATAATAATAGAAAAAAGAGGGCGGTTGGTTGATCCCAGTCGTCGCTTGGATAAGAAATAAGTAACCGGCTCCTACCAACAATATGATCACAATATAATTGTCACCTTGTAATAGAAGGCATGTGTGTGTTCAGGAGTATTCTAAAAGAGGGTACAGAGGACGAAAAGGTCTAGGTACAGGGAACACAGTTGCAATTTCCCTTTTTATCTTTTGGAATTTTTAAAATACAAAAATATTCAAATCGTAAAAATTTCGGTCTTATACCGCTCAATTTGATTTCATGATTTCAAACAATTTATGTCCGAAATGACGCATTTATCAAAGTCATTGCATATTCCATCAATGATTTTTCCATTAAAAATTCAGAATTTGGAAAACACACTTAATTCATACTATTTAAAATAATTTGAAGTCTAAGTTAATTATTTACCTGGCTTAAATCACATTTCGTAATAATCAAAAAGGATCGAAACTGAAGCAAATTTTTATTACAAAAAAAATTTTACTTAATTCATAAACTCCGCTTAAATCACTAAAACAATAAAAAATTCATCACAAATTAAATTACGCGTAACATATATTTAACACCAAAAATAAATTTCACCAGAATGAAAACGACGCATAAAAAAACGTTTATATAGTGTTCTCGGTCACATAAATCTTTCTTTATTGCTAAAATTTTACCTCGTGTTCATTCATAATCACAACAAATTAACATATTCAAAAAAAAGTTATTAACCACCAAAACACTTCATTTTGACTATGTGGGGCTGATAGATAATACACGCTACACAATATCCTAGACACTGCTAGACACACTAACCAGTCTGTATGTCTGTGAATTAGTAAATAATAATAATAATAATAACGTAGTTTTCATCGATGTCGCTTGTTGTGTGCAATGAACATGGCTAATAAAATGTTAGTGCGGCATTATATTAATAATAATACTCTCTCCTAGTCGGCAAGAGCAAGCAAGCACTCACTCTGTTTGGTGGCTTTGGAGAAGTGGTGTTTTGTATTGGAGAAATATATTACAATTGTAATATTGTTTTATTGTTATTCATATTACTATCAAAATAATGTAATGAAGGTGAATGACTTTGTTTGATGGTTCAGTTGTTCAATTTTATTGCAGCAAATGTTGTCATATAGAATAAGAATATTGCTAAAAAAAATAGTGAATTAAGAAATATTTCCTTCCCTGCGCCAACACCAACATAATTTTATTCCAATATTAAACCTTAAATACGCTCCTGGTTTAAGTTTTATTAACATTAAATATTTATTTTTTAAATGTTATATAATTAAGATCAACAACAAAATTTTATATTTATTATGATTAAAAATAAATACTTCAATGTATTTGCTATATTCCAGAACTATCAATTATTGTGTGATCTTCTAGTAACCTAGTCTCAATTTATTTATGAAGCTTTCAGATTCTACGAATATATTTTATCATTGAATAGACAATCATTGTCATTGTTACGATTTCATGAATAGTAAGTGACTCTCATTAAGATAGAACAGGGAAATATCCAAATAGAATTTCTTTAAAAACAAGACAACATTAAATATACATTTTTTATTTTTTAAATATATTTTCATTTTAAAAATATATATTTGATAAGTAAGATTTTAAAGTCTTTTATTTTCCTAATTTTACCAATGTTTATCTACCATTGTGTTTACAAATATTGTATTGTAACAGCCATTACATTTTCTGCTCTGTTCCAAGTGAGAATTCACATGTTTTTGTATCAAATATTACAATACAAAAACCCAATTATCTCAATTTAATGTTTTTGTTGTTAGTTGCCAAGTTTTTTATATTCTGTATTTTTTGTATAATATTTTTCTAGTATTCAAGTTACTAGTATGCCAAACATAACTGCATATCATCTCATACCAAATATTTGTCCACCCATTCTCTATCAAGGGTGGTTTTTACCCAGGAATACCCAATGAAATTACTGGCTCCATAGTATTTTTTTTATTTATTTATTTAAATAAAAATGTAAATCAACATTGTTTAATTATATGGGGATTTTTTACCCGTTCTAAGTGGTATTTTATTTTTACAATCCCTAGGGTTTTTTATTATTTACTTTTAAATTTGGTAATATTGACATTTAGTAAACCAATCAATATTAGTATTCTGTGTCTATGAAGACTACAATTAATGGAATCAATTGGTTAGCTATCTTGCATACTTTTGACTATCAATATTCGAATTGTTTATACTTATTGACATTGTTAAAATACAAAAAGAATGGCTGTACATATTATTAAGGACGTTTTTCAAAGTTGATGTTAAAAAGAGACTTTTGCTTATGAAATTTCAATTATGTTTTGAATGAAAAATGTTTTTATGATGTTAATAAATGCTACTAATTTACATTAAATTATTAACTAAATTGATTATAAAAATTCTTCTTAATTTTTATTACAAAAATAAAAGAATTAAGTTTTACAACGCTACCATATTATTTTTGTACGTAAACTAACTTTTGTGGCTACATTATCCTAAAAAATGGTGTTATAACCTAACCATACTATAGCGATATAAGAATAAGAGTTGCCTTGCTATTTATTTTATGTCATTATGAATGGATGAATATACGTAACATTTAATTTATTATATTTAATGGTTAACCATTTAACAATGTGTTTATGGTTTAATCGTAAATGTCTTACAAAAATTACTTTTTTTTTTTTTAAATATATTTTACTTTCTAAGTACGAAGAAAGTGATAATTAGAACAAAAATATGTTAAGAACTTTTTCTTTGTAAATAATTCATTCTAAAGGAAAAGTGATAGAAATATGGAGTATTTGATAACTTGGTAGGTGGTACAATGGCATGGCGTAAAGAAATGATATTTCGTAGTCCGTAGTGCTTTTCACCATTAAATATTTTTCGAATGTATTCGATTTACAAATACCCTTGTTAAAAACATAATGTAAAAACAAGTTATGATGGAAGCGATTAGCAGAAAACACTGTTTAACAAAATATGTCATCATTTTTCTAATCGTAATGTTGTATAATCAATCGGTATTCGTAAATCGTCTATTTTGCCAAAGAAGTGTGATTTTAATCAAAGAGTGGCTTTAATAAATCAGCTTTATAATTATGACTAGTTAATTTATATTAATAATGCCCACAAAATATACGAGAAATCAGCTGGATTATAGTGATAGCGGATACAAGAGTCAACAAAACCATTAATTTCTTTTATATTTCAAAATATGCATAGGGGATTTTAAAAAGTATTTAAATTTTAAACTATCTTTGTTGCCAAAAAATTAAATATAAAAATATTCTATAAAAATTTTAACAACAAAATAAAATGTTTCAAGCTTATTATTGTATACAAAAATGTTTATGTTTTATTATTCAGAAATAATATTTTCTGAAAAGAGAAAATTATTTTACTTTTGAAATTCTATACTTAAAAATTTATGAATCCATTTCAAAGGTTTTATATATTTTATTCGTTTTTTTAAATATTTTATACAGATTTATAATAAATAATTTGAATTAATTTATGAGGTCAAGTATCAAAAACGATTATACCATCCATCAATCTCATCTTCGCGTCTAGTTTATAAGAAAAAAAGAGTAAAAATGTATATATACAAGTTGTGTTTTAGAAGATGAGCCAGGAAGTGATACTTTTGCAGTGATAAGTATTGATATTGCAATTTTGTTAGTTGATAAGAAGATTTAATGTATTTTGAATATAAATTAGGCATTAAAAATGGTGAATTTTGTCGAAAAACATACTTGTTATGGTTGTATATGTACGTTAAAAAACCGTCAAAAAGTTCAAAAACCGTCGAAAATTTAAAAAAATCTTCAAATCAGTATTTTGATAAAATATAATTGGGATTAAAAAAAGACTTAAGATGCATTAATTTTTAATTAAAATATTGCTCACAATTCTTTTTTCAGCTTTTAGAAAGTAGTTGCAACATTGATAATTTTATTATAAGTTTAATGCCCGCTCCCGGCAAACGACAACGAATCAGACTGACTGGCAGCAAGCTCTTTCTCTACACTATAAACGTGTCATAATATAAAAAACTCAACAATTTTTTTTCGTTCACCAACTGGCTATAAATCTTACAAGTCAGGTATTAGATCCGCATAAACGTACACACCTCAATCTAGGCGAAAATCACACCCAAGCTTATTCCAAGAAAGCAACAATTTCAAAACCATGACGATTTGAGAGTAATTTGTTGATTTTTTTTTGCGGGGTAAAGTTAATTGATCAACTTTCGAATTTTGCGCACCAACCAATTAATTTTCTAGCTAATATGATAGACGCCAACTTCGAAAGAATTGGTCACAAAAAATATCAAAACAAAAAACCTATTAATTTTGAAGTCAGTACCATTTTTTAAAAAAAATTCTATTTATGTGAACAATTTTTATTTTAAACTTTTTTTTTATAAACTCACCAGATTATAAGAGATTGAGAATCACTACAAAGTTTATTCGATAAACGTTCACAATTTTTCTCATCATATTTGTTATGAATAGCCTAATAATTGATTACACAACCTATACAAAAAAACTAATATGCAGTGGATTTTTTTTTATAGAAAATATAATATTTAAATTTTAAATTTATGGAAATTTAAATAAAACTTTTTTCATGTATTAATCAGCATAAAATTTTTACAAATTATATTCATTTTTTATTTCAATTTTCAAAAAAAAAAAAAAGAAGAATATTATTCAAAATGTTTACTTTATTCAAAATTGATTTCATCAATCGTCGTTATTTTAATGATTTTTATGGAGATTATTAAAATTAATAAAGACTTTCTTATTAAGATAAAATTTATGAGTGTCGTCAAAAGGTCACTGGCACTTAAATTAATTGCACTAATAAAAATCAAATTTATAGTTTAATGATAGAAAACCCGTTGATAAATTAACGATGTCGTATTTTTAAGGAGGCAAAAATAACCACGATTTTTTATTTAAGCTTACGGTTTAAAAATTAGATAGAAAATACTATTCTTAACTCAATCTAAAATAACAAGTGAAAATAACAACTAACAGAATTAGGTGTTTAGATACTCGACATATGATTAAGTATCAATATTTGAACTAATTTTAATTATTAGCATTCAGAAAATACTCTAAATATCCTGTGTATACAGTTATAAATACATTTGAAATAATCATATGTGTTGTAATTGTGTGCTTTAAATTTGAATTAAAATTGTGCCGAATCCAAAAATTTTACGGAAAAATGTTTCAAAGAAATCTTTAATGGTTCAAAAGTGATGTATCCATATCCATTGGATCTAATGGATCGATTTTACTCTTTTACGAAATTAGCTCACTTTTTAGGTCCACAATACGCCATCAAAATTTTAACGCGGTATTCCTTTTCGTTGTTGAGTTACCTTTATTACGGATTGACGGCCGCAATTGGTCTAATTACGTGACTTTATGACCATCTATTCAAAAATTTTGTTTGTGCGATCAAAATTTGTTAGCGTTACAAACTTTAGACTAAAACTAATATATTCTATGTGGAGTATAAAAATGCATCAAAGAGGTTTAAAACTCCAAATATAAGCCAGCTAAAGGTTAAATTTCATAAAAATTTTGTACTTCATAGACAGAACATCAAGGTCTATACCTAATTTGGAATATTATTTAAATATTTTTTTCCTGTATATTATTTAGTAAGGTCACAAAATAATTGATTTTTAAACCAATTTTAATTGATTTTTAACAAATTTAATTAAAATAGGAAAAATTAAATTGGCTTTGACACAAAGCCTAGTTTATATTATTATGATGATAATATCATAATATTAATATAGAAGAATCTATTTATTTTTCAATTAAAGCTTGTGTTTGATGATATCGAATGAGTATCGATTACATAAAAATTGCATACTATAAATTTTTATTTAAAAAAAATAGGTCATATATCATGGAAAATATAACTTTTTTAAGATTATTCATTTATGGAAAATATATTCTTCAAGTTATAAGTTTACGAATATTTTTAATTACTGACAGAAGTCAAATATACAAGTTAGGATTATTCGTATCGTACATATAACGTGGAAGGAATTTATAAGTCGATTAAAGCGCCATGAGTAGCTAAAATTTGTAATAAAACATTCCCATTCTAGAAAATATTTGTTCAATTTGTTGTATAAAATGTCAAAAATTATTGAATATTTACAAAAAATATACATTTAATTGTAGTAATTGGGTTGAAAAAATTGCATTAGTAATTATTTTCAATTGGAAATAATTATTAATTTAAATTTGTTTATAAATTTTGAGAAATTTCCTATATTAAATCATTAACCATTTACACACTTGATGCTCGGAGCCCATAATAAAATACTATTAGAAAATCTAGAGCCTTTCTTTTCTATACAATTTTCTAGTGAAAACAGTCTAGGGCTTACCAAAATTCTTACTTTTGATTTTGGCTCTAAAAGTTTTTTTTTATAACAATATAAATTTTGGAAACTTCAAAATATAGTTAAGTTTCATTTAAGCATTACTGGGAATGATTTCATCGATTTAATCTGTAAGGTAAGTATTCTAAATTTGATACAAATGAATATCGGATTACTTCTGTACTCTAACTTTTTAGATTCTCTTGTGGGACGAATGTGACAAAATTAAAAAAATTTCGAAAACTTTTCGGTGTTAATTCGAAATTATGAGGAGTTGTGAAAATAGTTCTTGTATCACTCAAAGTGCATGACGGAGATAAAAATTAATATTTTAAATTTTAATATCTTGAGAACAAAACGAACGGTGTGATGCTATTGTTTTTTAATTATTCACAAAACATTTCTTCATAGTCCCCTACTTTTTTTCTCAATACTATCGATAATTTTTGGCGATATAATCGATAGTTTGGAGGACAATAAAATACGCTTTGAATGGGCAGGACCCTCTAAATCGCAAACTTAAGAGCTTGAAGATATCGCGATCTAAACGTCCAAAAATTCGACACCGTAAAATAAAATAGACAAAATCTACTGAAATGTGGTTTCTGCAATTTTAGGGTGAAAAATTTTATTCTGTTTAATAAATTTTTACGTTATTAAAATCTCACCTATAAATTAACCTTCATTTAATTAATAAAATTATCAATTTTACTTTCATTTTATAGAAACGGAAGCAATAAATATCTGATTAAAAACAAATAAAAAAATAATATAATGAATACAAATTTTAATAAATAAAATTCAGTATGTTGTTTTATATTGAGTACATGCTTGTTGTAAGCGATGGATGTTATATGTGACGATTTACAACTTCACACAAAGTTGTCACATAAACTTGACCTTGACAATAAACAAAAAATTTTTAATAATCTCTCAAACCTTATGATCATAAAAAATTTTTATAACTTTTTATATTATTTATAATCACCAAAAAATTATATAAAATTATTAATTATTTAAATATTTATTACACATAAAAATTATAAGTTTTATTTCAGTTCATAAAAACTAACCACACAGAATGCGAACAGAAAAATTACACAACATAATTGCTGCTGCCTTGCACTGATGGTGGTGAGTAAACACTCTTTTTATTATTATTTAATTGTTACACCGGTGGTGTCATGCAGGTGTTCGCCTCGGAAGAGGTACTTGCTGCTTCTGCAGCAGGTGGCTTCGAACACCACACCCCGATTTGTGTATGAAGACTAAATAATGCGGCGCCACTACTCACTCGCTGAGACTACTACTACTCATCTATAGGGATAGATATTATAGTACTCCTGTAGGAAGACGATGACGACGCCATTGTCAATGCGTCGACGTCAAAAACTAGGCCAACACGAATAAATGTAAGAGTGAACGCATACCACACACCACTCATCGTGTGATATTCATAATATCCTCCGCCGTCGATCATCACCGCGCCACCGCTCGTTTCCTATCATCCAAACTCTCATATCGGTGTGTGAAAATCTTCTACGTTTCTCTGATTAATGTAAATATTTAATATTTGTATTTTTAGTAGTGTGGAAGGAATTTTGTTGAATATTTATTTCATAGCAGATTATTTAAGATGATATAAAATTATTTTCATATTATTATGATATTATTATATTAATATTTTATAGTTTGTACGTGGCAGAATTCTCCAAATGTTTATGGAAGATTAAGAATATCAAGAATTGTAATTCATCCTAAAAATGATAAGATTTTTGTTTATTCATTTAAAAATCGACGCTTTATCACAACTTCAAAATCTTTTAAGTTAAAAAGTATTCATGGTAAGTGGTCTATGTCCTAACCGCAATTTCCACAAGACACTTCCCAATGAGGAATGGGAATTTTTTGTCTTTTTATTTAGTTTATTTATCCGTAACAAAAATGTCAGGACCAAGTTTGTTGCAAAGCCATTCAAGTGACGTAATTACGCATCGATTGAAAGTGATTCCAGACCGATAGCATTATTTTTTCTGGAGATAATTGAGACGAAGAAAAAAAAACGACCGCTCGTCCAAACATAACCCTAAAACGTTGAATAAGAGTTCCGATGACTTGGAAATGTAAAAAGATATGTCAAAATCTACCAATTTCAATAATTTTCAATTAGTTAATTTTATAAGAGAAATTCTCAAATATAAGTCTCTCATTTGTAAGCTTAAAGCTTACAAAAATCCACAGTTATAATCTCTCGAATCCTTCCGCTCTTTGGATTATGGAATTTGTCAATTTTTGGAAAAATTTTTCCAAAATTCTGTGCAATCCAGAATGCAGCTTCATCTCAAGTACCCTAACAAGTATTTAACGCAAAAACTATTAGCATTGCATAATTTTAAATGAATATAATTCAAAAACAATATTCATATAATATTCTGTTTAAAATATGTCTCGCAAATTCCATTACATATTTATTATGAATCATAAATTACATAAATATTAAAAACATCACATTTCTAAAACTCTTTACAAATACAGGGCCGTATTAAATATCACTTATAAATTGGAATCATATATTGACGCGAATAGTTCAGGTTTATAGTTTATAGTTTTTAATTTAAAATTATATTTTACTTTATTTTCTTTGTAGGCGATTGTTTTTTGAAAACTGTTTATTCTCATGAATTTGACATATTTCCTTTCTTCCAGTTTTATATAAAATATAAATGAACTTAAAGAGTTATGATATATAGCAATTATTTAGATCAGCTTCATGTTATCAAGCTTTTAAAATTATTTTCCATTTGGGCAAAACTAAAAATTATTAATTCTTATATTGATTTGACGACAATATTGCCTTTACACTTAGAGCTTTTTTACCAATCCGGCTCTGAAAACACACATGTGTTAAAATATAAATGTCAAAATTTTATTGTGATTTGATATTGTTTGATATATTTCCCAGTTTTTTTTTTTTTATTGAAGCAAATGTTTTTGTGAAAATTAAATGCAACAGTATAGTTTTTGATGATACAAAAATAGTACATTACGGAAATTTCAATAAAATATTGTAATTTTATTACGAATATTAAATTTTAATGGTAAAAACGATTTTATTATTTAATATCATGTATGGTGGATGCACTCTGCTGGTTTCATATGGGATCGGTTTATAACACATAAAATGAAGCTTACTTATTCATTAAATAGAAGTGGTAAACGGGTCACATACAGCTGTAAATTGTAATATATTTTTGTAAAAATATAAACGATAAATTTGTTGTTTTAATTCTCTGCGTTCAATCATTTTAATGGAATCAGCTTAAAATTGATATTAGCTCTTATATATAAAAATTTCGTGTCACATTGTTTGACCTCGCGATGAATTCCTAAACCACTGAACCGATTTTAATCATATTTTGCAAAATGTGCGCAGCTTGATCCAACTTGACAGATGGGATAGTTTATATCTCAATTTATAGCCGTGTTAGAAAACAATGATGAGAGTGAAATTTTAAGATGCGTGTTCATCACCGTCACAAATAAATCACAGATTGAAGCTGTTGTTATGATTTATATGAAAATATTACTCCTTACAAATACATCATAAAATTAAATAAACTTATAGTTTTCCGGGTAAATCGTATTGTTGCGATTAATCCGATATTGTCGATAATATTTCTTTAGAAATTTAATTTTCGTTAAATACAGTTTTAAATACATTAAATATAATTTCATTAAACATAGATTTTATCTTACCAACAAATTGAAATATAATTTTAATGAAAACTCACCTGTAACAAAAATAAAAAATAAAACATTAAAAAGGATAA